>JAVIWB010002081.1:0-296206 GCA_031893035.1 Dermolepida albohirtum
GCCTTTTTTCCTCAATATACTTTCATACATAATCCTCTTCCGTCAATCGTCTTTCCTTTCTCGTTATGATCTGCCGTTTCCATTTCGTGTTTTTTCCCTTATCATTTTGTTGAGCAATCATGTTTCACAACCGTAAAATAAATCAATCCTAGTATGGTTTTATAAACTCTAAATTTCGTGTTCCTTAAAAATTCTTTGATCTAAAATTATTAATTTATTCTAACTTTTATATCTTTAGTTACTCTCTAGCACTTTTACTTTCCCAAAGCTATTTGTAATTAAAATTCCACTTATCCAGTTCTTCAAATTTAATGTATTCCTATCTAGTCATAACTTCTAACTTTCATCATTACGGTTCAAAATTCCTCCTCTTCTTGTTTGTAACAAATAAAAAATTCAATACATAGTACCTGTCAATTGAATTAGAGCCATCTTCTGATTTTGGTATTTTTTCAAATTGATCAGAAATAAAACATAAATATACATATATTACTAATACGAAATGTTTATTTACCCTTTACAGAAGATATTACATTAATATTTTCTTTCTTTGGCTTTAATGACTGCTCTAATTTTATCTGGCATACAGGAAATACACTTTACCACTTCTTGCAGTTTTGCGTTCTCTTGCCAATCTTTGTGAATATTATCTTTTAGAACTGCTATTGTTGGATTCGAGGATGAATACGTAAACTTTTTCAACATGCTCCATACATTTTCGATCGAATTTAGATTGGGTGATTTACAGACCAGAGCAAAAGGAGTATGTTATACTCTTAAAATAGATATTTTATAGATTTCACTGTATGGTATAATACTCCATCTTGCATGAAGGTGTATGATCTTTCTTCATCATTTAATGAATTTAGAAAAGGCAGAAATACAGTTCCAACAACCTTTTTGTATTGCACTTGATTGCTGGTGCTCTCCACAAAATACAGAGGTACGGTTATGTATGACCAGATCATGCCTGATGCTGGGTGTTTAATCTTTTTCTAAGCAGCTTCATTGCTATAACGTTCCTCAGATCTTCGTCTAACGAAATTAACACTCTCCATCATTGCTTCGAAACGGAATTCATAGGTGAAGATCACATGTTGCAATGTGAAGAAATTAAGTTTATCATAAAAATTGACACTTTCAAGAAATGACTTATTAATGATAAAATTTGTACTAATTTACCTTTTATCTAGCAGCTCTCTAGCAGAAGATTATCTAATTTCGAATACTGCTTTTATAAGTAGCCGGTCGTTTTTCTCTTGGTAGTTTTACGAAAACCATGGCAATAACTGCACCCCTTCGATGCTGATGAAATGGTTTCTCGAATTAATATGTCTATTCGGTCAACTGCCAAAAAACTTTTTGCATTATTGCAATTGTCGATATGATTACATGCTTGTTTTTAATAACGTCTCTATTTTAATTTTATCAACGCTACTAGTATCTCTCACTTTTTTCACTGAGTAAATGGCAAAGCTTAAAAAATCGCCAAACAAAATTAAAGTAATAATAAAATTTACAATATTATTATAACACTTTAATACGCCTCTTGATATGAGCACGTACAAATTTCAACTAAAATTGAATATTATTCGTAGTGCTTGCACATATTTCATTATCTGTGTTTAGACCCTAATAGCAGATACCTGATCGAAAACCGATATTAAGGGGATTTTTCTAATAGTATAATCGTTATTTTTTCTAGAAATAGATCCTATTTGAACAATTAAATCCATTTACAATGGAAAATTTGAAATATATTTAAATACAAACGGCTTGTATTACAAAGAGCCCACTCCTTTCTTCTTGTGTTCACCCGACCAAATTCTAGACACACATCTGAAACAAATTTTATTATAGTTGTTCAGATCATTTTTGACAATTTCATAAAATGAAGATCTTGACATTTCAGAAAAAATGGTGTATACATTGTTAAGTGCAAAACGTCTGTATTCTGAATTTTTTCATCAATTTCAGTTGTTCAGTCACAGTATAAAGTCGGCCTTTTCGTTATCATTGTCTGTCTTTTGTTATTTTTATTGTTACGCAATAAAAAGGAAGTCCAGGTCAATTGTCTACTCCCCTCGTATATTTTAACATACGAGGATACTTTGACAAGTAGTAAGAATGACACATAGGTGGCGCTCTAATTGGTAAAACAAATGCACTGTAATTTAGGTTCTCTATTTATATGTTTACATTCCGATATTTAGATAAATCGGTTGATTAGTTTATTTTTGACAGCTGATTGAAAAAGAAGCAACACCTCGTTTTGTTAAAATGGAAAAAGAAGAGTATCGTGCGGTGATTAAATACTTCGTAGTTAAGGGTATGAAAGCTACCGAAATAAAAAATGAGTTACGGGAAACATTAGGTGAATCTGCTCCATCATCCGCCACAATAAGTAGATGGGTAAATGAATTTAAACGTGATAGAACAAGCTGTGTTGATGAAGCGCGCCCTGGAACACCCAAAATCGTGACTTCTAAGGAAATGATTATAAAAATCCATAATATTATTACGCAAGATCGACGACTCAAAATGAGAGAGATAGCAGACATGGTAAACCTTTCAACAGAACGCGTACACCACATTTTAACGAAAGAATTGTGCCTTTTCAAGCTTTCGGCAAGATGGGTGCCACGATTGCTCACCACTGATCAAAAGTTCACTCGTTTGCGCATTTCAAATGAGTGTTTGGACCTTTATAAGCGGAATCCGGTTGATTTTTGTAGGCGATTTGTTACTTGCGATGAAACTTGGACACACTACAGTACACCCGAAGCTAAACAACAGTCGAAACAATGGTTAGAACGTGGTTCTGCACCTCCAAAGAAAGCGAAAACCACTTTATCGGCAAACAAGGTGATGACATCAATTTTTTGGGATTCACAGGGCATTTTGCTCATTGATTACCTTCAGAAAGGTGCCACAATAAACGGACAATATTATGCAAAACTTCTACAAAAATTAAATGTTGAGATTCGTGCTAAACGGCCAGGAATGGCAAAGAAAAAGATTCTGTTTCACTAAGACAACGCTCCCTCGCATACCAGCACAGTTACGATGTCCAAAATCCACGAGTTGCATTTCTAATTAGTACCGCATGCGCCTTATTCGCCGGATGTAGCCCCTTCCGACTTCCACCTTTTTCCAAAATTGAAAACGGCACAAGGTGAAAAGAAATTTTCTTCTACCGACGAGCTTATCATCTTCGTAATAGAGTATTTTGCAAGCCTTCCCGATTCGCATTTTAGAGATGGCATAAGGGCATTGGAGTACCGTTGGAATAAATATATTGTTCTTTTAGGAGAATATATTGAAAAATATTCTTTTCCGTTCTCATTACTTGTCAAACTACCCTCGTAGAGTAAACCATGGTGATCTTTAGCGTAGATTTGGTTGATACTACGTATAAAGAAGAGCAAAAGTTGGAAATATCATTATTGCCATCACGAAACCCTCTCGAAAAAGTCCAGTTAGTGAACAGAAAATCATTATAATAGTTGTTGAAATTTAATGTTGTTGAATGTTGAATGCCATAGCTGCCGAAATGGGAAATTATGGACCACTATTTTTAGATAAGAGTTGAATGGAAAGTGATGTATTCTCTGGACTAGAATTTCACGATCTATATTGCAAAGGATAAGAGACGATCACCGAAGAGATTGAGATTCTAGAGAGGCCACAATCTTCAGATCTCAAAACGATTTACAATCTTTGGGGAGATGTAAAAGTTGCCATTACCAAATCTAAATCTATAAACGGTAATGATTTATGGAAAACTACTAAAATATGTGGTACTATATTCTATTTGACAACGTTAATGCACAAACACAAAATTTTTGATGGTTTATTTTTTCTCCATTACTATAACTTATCTTTACATATAATACATTTATCATATAACGATGATACTTTTTATCACATTAGTAACGGGTGTTTTTTTAAGAGCTTGAGAACTTTAAATGATAATACAAGACAGAAATATTGTTGGAATGAAATTTTTTTTTATTATAATCTGGTAGATAATTTCATGGTATTTATTTTTTAAATATGATTTCCGGCATATAGTATGTCCGCTGTAGTTACATGGTCCATTCGATCAGTCCAATTTTTGACTACTTTTTCCAATAAATCTGGCGGTATGACGTCAATGGTGGCTTGAATATTGGCTTCCAATGCTTCAAGAGTTGCTGGTTTACCGGCATAAACCAATGACTTAACATAGCCCCATAAAAAGTAATCCAGAGGCGTTAAATCGCACGAACGAGGGCGCCAGTGAACAGAATCACTTCTGGAAATAAAGTTGTCACCAAATTGATTTCGCAATAAATCGATTGTTAAGCGCGCTGTATAGTAAGTTGCACCGTCTTTTTGGAACCAAATGTCGTCGATGTTTAGCTAATTAATTTTTTGAAACAAAAATTTAATTAGCATGGCTCGATAACGCTCGCCATTCACCGTAACGGCAGCTCCTTCCTCATTTCGAAACAAATAAGGACCGATGATGCCGCCAGCCTGTAAACGCCACCAAACAGTCAATTTTAACGGATGTAATGGTGACTCGTTAACGGCTTGAGGATTATCTTCGCTCCAAATACGGCAATTTTGCTTATTAACGTAGCCATTTAACCAGAAATGACCTTCATCACTAAACACAATTCTTTGATATAAATGCTCATCTTCGGCCAGTTTCAAATGAGCTCAATCAGCAAAAATGCGACGCAAACGATGGTCGTTTGGCTTCAATTCTTGCACGAGCTGTATTTTATAGGCACGTAAGCCAAGATCCTTACGTAAAATTTTCCACGTAGTCGAAGGACAAAGGCCAACAAGTTGAGAACGCCGACGAATCGACATTACGGCGTCTTCTTCAATATTTCGCTCTACAGCAGCAATATTCTCTTCGGTACGCACATTTCTTTGTCTTGTTGATGGTTTTGAATCGAGAAGAGTAAAATTAGTGCGAAAACGATCAATAACTGCACGAATTGCTTGCTCACTAGGCCGATTATGTTGACCGTAAAATGGACGAAGTGCTCTATGAACTTCGCGAACAGATTTATTTGTTTCAAAGTAAATTACCACAATTTGGAAGCGTTGTTCTGGTGTTAAACGATTTACGATGACTTGCCAAACCTTACTGAACAGAAATGTCAACACAGTTTGACATTATCCGCTGTCAAACCACAGTTATCGATATCGATAGTTCTCATGCATCTTAAAAAACACTCATTATAATATCTTAGCTTAAATAATGGTAAATGCTATTATTTTGACGTGTTCTACATACAGGAACCATATTTTTAAAGGTTATTTAAGTGTATAAATAGATATAATTTCGTTATCTAGGCCAATGACGATGCAAAGCCCACAATAGCTTGTCTACAAGAACAGGAAAATGAAAATACCTTCACGTTAATGGACTGGTCACCCTAAACTTCTGGTCTCAAATTCACTGAATTATTAGATTTATCGAGTACCGATAATTACAAGGTTTTGAAAATATTTTCACAACTGCATTGAAAATTTATAATGCGGCCATTAGTATGTGCTGTGTTTACAAATCAGGAAGACCTCTGTTGATATACATTCATTGGACAATCTGTTTGTTGTCAAATTTGAGTAATGGTTTTGAAGTAACATTATAGACATAAGTTTATAAACATAGTTCATGACATTTCGAAACAGAAATTCAATTTAGATGACGAATTTCGTTCGGATGGATTTTCCAAGATCAAATATTTATGTTGACTGTAAGAAACTCAGGATTATACAGCAGTTCAAAAGAGTTAGTGACACTTTTATTTATTTTTATTTTATAGGCACGTTTTCTTTTGTATTATAAAAAAACATTAAACAGAATTTGAAATTTGCTTTGTATTTTTAATAGCACAAATTAGTATTAGCTAGCAAATGCTTATGAACGATAGCGTTATTATTTTTATGTAAAATGAGGGATTGATTGGTATCATAAAACCGAAGTGTTTTACATCCAAGCCAACGCAAGGCTATAGATTGACTACCGTATACCAGGCGTACCGGAAAGCTATGTTATGATTTAACTCATATGTCATTTTATTCTACTGACATCAAGCTTTAAAGTCATACATGTTATATTTTGCGAAAGTAACATCGTCATAGATTTATACCTCTTTGAAAATGAGTTTCGTGCCTGCAAAAGTGCATTACTTTTTTTTATTTAATCAAAAGAAAAAAGCCACTGAAAACCATCGTTTGCTGGTATAAGTTTGCGGTGAGCATGCTCCAACCATAAAAGCATGTGAAGTGTTATTTCGACAATTCAAAAGTGGTGATTTCGATGTGCAAGACAAATAACATTCTGGTAGACAAGAAACGATTAGCGGGCCGATTACGAACAATAGGAAAATCCACAGGTACCACAGCAGACAGGTAAATGGAAAATCAAAAAATCGTCTGTGTGTGAAATGCTGCTTCAAAGATATGATCGGAAGTCATTTCTGCATCGAATCACGATTCGATGCAGAAATGACGGGTGATGAAAAATGGATTTATTAAATCACGGTTATCACCTGGCGAAACCGGCCCATCGACTCCAAGGCCAAATCGTTTTGGTCGCAAGACAATGTTCTGTGTTTGATCAGACCAAAGTGGCGTGGTGTAATACGAACTGTTGAAACCTGGTGAAACAGTTAATACTGATCGCTACCGCCAACAAATTATCAATTTGAACCATGCATTGATAGAAAAACGTCCAGAATGGGTCCTAAGACAGGGTAAAGTGATTTTACAGTACGATAACGCGCCGTTTCATACAGCAAAATTGGTCAAGGAAGCGTTGAAAGCACTTAGATGGGACATAATATTGCACCCACCGTACTCTCCAAACCTTGCCCCGTCTGACATCATCTTTTCGCGTCAGAGGGATACACGCTTCCAGAGCAGCCAATTTCGAAGAAGTTAAAAAATGATTCGATGAATGGTTTTGCTCATGCATTTTCTTGAACATTATGTAATTTTTTGACGAAAAAACCGGTAGTGACTTTCAGGTACACCTGGTAACTGTAATACTGTATAAATTTATTTTAAAAAATATATGAACCTAAGTTATCATTTCTGGCAAAATGTATCTTTCTTGTATAACTTATCCTTATTATAACTTATAAACTGGAGGTCATTATTTTGGTGATATGAATATGTATGCTTAATTGTATTTCCATTTAATACACAATAACTTTCGTGTTTATACTTTTGGTGTGCCTATACTTTTGAACGACCGTGTATATATGTACAATACATGTAACTAGTTATTAACCGCTGTAAGATATTAGATAATACATGTTCTTTGTAATAACAAAAAAACTCTAGACCTGTAATGAATTTTTAATATTTCTTACACATGTGATAAATTAGCGAAACAAATCCGGATACGTGAATTGAAAATATTCACACCCAAACGCTAAATTATAGAAAAGAAAACAGGTGGCTGAGACCGCGCCGCGTAAATATATTCGAATCCAATAATTTTCTAAACAGCGCTGGCGGAAATATACACATAATTTATAATTACATTGCACGCTATGTGAAATTTAAAAAAAATGCACTAGAAGTAATAAAAAAAAGAGAGATAAATAGGAGGACAAGGCGAGTAATTGTGTACGTATGTGTGTGTGTGTGCGCGCGAAAAAAAACTACATAGCGAATTAAAAAAAAATAAAACAGGACGGAATACAGATCCATTTGTTTTCAATCATAGGACAAGCGAGAGCTTTGCGCGGCTAACATAGATCTCGAATTCGTGACGAACGGGGATGGGAGCCTTCAACCAATGCACAGCGTCTATGACATAAGCAAACACCAATCCCGGCCCAACTTTATGACATCAAGGTTTAAAAATAGCTCACATATAAGGCGTGAATTGGAGTGGAGTGGGTCAGGTTTGAGTTTGGCGCGGGCATTCGGGCTGCGGCGACGATAGTTGCTACGTACAGGGAATAATATAATTGAAAAGACCGCGCGCTATTGATGCGATGTTTATTAAGTATTTTACAAGCAATAGGATTACATTTTTCGGTCAGTGTTCATATCGATTGTGTTATACGGGCTCTGTAAATAGACTATTTTATTCACATCACCTGTTCGTTTTGTTGTTATTGCTGTTGACATTTAGATACGGTACATCTTCTAGTTGCGACGTTTCAAATCCGGATTGCGACAGGTGGCAATACGCGAGGTAAATTTTTATGTATACCACCTTTATGTATGTTTAGTATAAATACTTATGAACATACTGAACTTGAATGCCCGCACGAACATGGAACTTGAAAAAAGGCTTTTTACTGAGAACAAACATCACTCAAACAACCACCTAATCTTTATTTTATTCCACGCATGAAAAAACAAACTTTTCCATATCGGCACGTGTCTTGCATTAATTTTGCTGAAAGTTTCTCCAAAAATTCCAAGCATGTTTTGCTTTCTTTAGAGCTTACAAATACAATCCAAATTACCCAAGTTTATTATTTGTAATTGAATAAGTTAGCAGATAAATAAAAGAAATATTTTATAAATTACAGATTACATGCATATTTCAAAATATTGAAATTTTTCTAATTTTATAAAACCTAGTACATATATAATGTACTCTGGGAATAAGTATATTTATGTTTAAGACAATACAACACTTACATGCTGAACGCACATGGGATATTGCGCAACTGCCATAAAAAAAAGAAAAAATACGAAGGCAACATTCTTATACGCGTTACAAACTGTTCAGCAATTAAGAGTCTGTTTGCATATTAAGTTGTACGAGATAATAAGTAGAGTTGTATGATTTTAATTTAATTTTTAAATTTATTTAAATAGAAATTAATTTAAGAGCAAGATTAATTTACAAAGTATTCCCATTGTAAGTGCCTATATTCCTTTAAAAGGCTTGATTTTTCACTCCTATGTGCAGTTAAAAACGTAGGCAATTTTACGTTTTTAACTTCACATAGGAGTTGAGGTGCAGATGAGCTTTCTATTTACAAAACTGCCCAGACGTATTTAGTGTATGTTCTGAAATTAAAAAAAGATCTATTTTAATTTAACAATTTCAATATAATCAAATACAGTTATTTGTCAAAAACGATCAACGAATAAATATATACTTATTGTACGGCAAGTACTTAGTAGGTTGTAAAGAAGACTAACTAATAAAATACTTATCATTCGAGGCATCGACAATCGACGAAAATATCCAAACGTTAAAAATCAAAATTCCCTAGATGGGAAGATCTGGCAACAGTCTCTTTATTTTCTATAAATTGCGTACTTCATCATAAAAGTGAATTGTAACTGTGAGACTGAAGCGAATTCCCCTATTTTTTACTATTTTCCTTCTTGTCGTTTTCGTGAACACAAATAGACTGTTTTATTTTTAATAAGATCACTGCATATTATTTTTTGTATTTTAAAAACACCATACCTGTACAGTGTTTAATCGTCGTTTTATAATATTGGGTCTGGGAAAAAGTCACAAGTACACTCGTTTTTTAGATGACCTTCCACAACTGTGCTATGAATTAAATCTAAGTGACATAAATATAGGATTGAATTAAAAGCGGTTTCCGACACATTTTTTTGTGGTTTATAATCAATCATTATTATGACCACAATTCTAGCTAAAAAGTTTCGTTTAATAAATCTACCATTTGTACTTAGATATAGAAGGTAACACTCTCGATAAATGCAATGGAATAATTTTCTGTCATGTATACATATTATTATTACATACATTACACCTACATACACATCTACTCATGATCGATGAGGTTGAGTTAATATGAATCTATTTTAATAATTTTAGAATTTAAATTTGAAATGTAAAATTTTCAAAACTGATGAAGATATCCGAAAATACTTATCAGTACTGTTTCAAATTCTCATAAACATATATAAGAAAACAAGTTTGATAATAGAGGAGTAAATTTTAAACTTTTTGTAAATATGTACAGTACAGAATTAGAGCCACCTTTACGTTTCAAGAAGTTTGTAATACAAGCCGTTTGTATTTAAGTATATTTCAAATTTTCTATTGGAAACGGATTTAGTTGTTCCGGGAGGATCTATTCCTAGAAAAAACAACATTTATATTAATAGTCAAATCCCCTTATTATCGGTTTTGTATCAGGTACTTGCTATTAGGGTCTAAACACAGATAATGAAATATGTGACAGAACTACAATAATAACCAATTTTGGTTGAAATTTATATGTGCTCATCTTAACCGGTTGATGGCTCAGTGGTTAGTCACTGGTTTATCACGCCAGGAGTCTAGGTTTCGCGTCCGATGGCCTGCTGTCCGGGGAGGTTTCTCGAGGTTTCCTTTTCCAGTAACCCATGGTCTGATAAAGCCTCCTTTAACTGGCGTTAAACTGTTCGGAGATGTGAAGACATGAATTATTATTATTAAGAAGTGTATTCAAATATTTTAATAATATATTGTGAATTTTATTATGAGTAAAAACTCATAATAAAATTCACCAAAAGGTGAATTTTTAAGCTTCGTAATTCGAATTGAGAAGTGAAGGAGTAGTGCGGAAAAAAATAATATAAAAGGTTTCTCAGCATATAGTCAACCAAATAGCCGCATTAATTCGAGAAAATATTCAGTCAACATCGAGCGGTCGCAATCATTGCCATGGTGTTCGTAAAATCACCGAGAAAGACGACTGGGTAATATTGCTCACAATATAAATATATCTGAGCGCAAAGTGCAGTCATAATGTACGCTGCCGGAATCAAATGTCGCAGACCACACAAAAAACACGAAAATTGAAGAAAGTACATCTGCAATGGGCAAAATTGCATAGAAATTTAACGAGCGAAGATTGGGAAAAGATAAGTGAGTACAAATTGAAGGTTGGGAAGAGATAAGTGAGTACAAATTCTATCATTAACAAAACATTTCATGAAAGCATCAATTTTTATAAAAAATTTCATTTTCACAAGTCACATTCCTTTGCAACAGATAATTTTCAGTGGTGAATTCCGACTTGAAGCAATGACAGAGAGTGTTAATTTTGTTAAACTAAGGCCCGAGAATCGTTATAATGATGAAGCTGTACAGAAGAAAATTAAACACCTATCATCAGTCATGATCCGGTTATACAGAACCGCACCTCAGTATTTAGTGGAGAGCACCATGAATCAAGTGCAATATAAAAAGGTTGTTGAAACTGTATTTTTGTCTTTCCTAAACTCACTATTCACAACACACCCCTTTTGCCCTGTTCCGGAAACTTACCCGATCTAAATTCGATCGAAAATGGATGGAGCACAGAATAAGAAAGCTAACGGTACATAGATAGAAATAATGGAGACAATGTAGGACGTCACTTCATCAGCCTTACGCTTAAAAGGTAGAAAAGGTATAGAACTAAGAAGAAGTCGAAGTAATACAATGCCATTTATGATTTCATGACAAGTTATAAAGATTCATTTTACAAAAAAAATTTAATATAAATTTCAGAGCATTGTAATTATTTTGCACACGACTATATGACTGCACAGTGTAATGGTAAAGTGGTTAGCATGGAAGTAATCTCGTATGAACTAATATCTAAAATATTGTTTTATCAGGAACGGTATTTTCTTCAGTTAACTTCCACTGTTCTGGAAAACAATGCTTTGTTTTTGCAAAAAAAAAAACATTTTATTAATATGGTGTAGGTGTTAACCCATCACAACAAAAAGACCTATATAAGTAACACATGTTTCAATTATTCTCTGCATGAGAACTATCAACGTTATCATTTGCGAGTTTATTCGTGATGGAATTAGAATTACAGGCTATGAGCTAGTATGGTACCTCTGCAACCGCTTACTTATCACTTCTTCATGTATCGAGTTTATTATTGTGCAAAATCCTTGATTTCAAATTTGTTATATACACATGTGTTCATACATTGACGGTTATCTAAACATACATATTACTGTTCTGATACGGTTTTCTCAATGAATTTTGCCATAAACAATCCGTATTTACATAATGTGTACGTATACATTGATGCATAGCGATATAAAAATATACACGTGGAGTAGTTCTACGCTGGTGGGCGCGATCGACACACTAGTTTTGTGTGGGAAACGAATTTCATCGTGTTAAATTGCCTTTTGGTTTCCATCACAATTAAATTATTATTTGTTTGAAGTATTTCAGTAATGTTAATAACTTAAAATTAAAAAAGTCATATTACAGCATATATTAAGTCACTAAAATATAGGCACAGGTGTAGTATTGTAATAGAAGATAATTTAATTACAAGAATATTAAAAGGAATACAATGCAATTATGTAGATTAATCATTAACAATTAAAGGAAAATACGAAAAAGTCGGTAGAAATGTACAAGAAGCAACAACATTGTACGAGGGTAGCCGTTTATATTTCGGGAATAGCAAACAAAAAAAAAATTTTTTATTATCGAAATTAGTTTTATTGCTTTTCAATATATTCTCCTTGAAAATCAATGCACTTTTGCATTTGTTTAAACCGATCTGAAAAGCATTGCTGCCACTGTGAAGGCGGTATCTCCAAAATGTGTGTTTTGAATGCCTCAACTGCGTCTTCCGGCATAGAAAACCGTTGACCACGAAGTTTATTCTTCACGTGTGAGAACACAAAGAAATCACATGGTGCTAGATCAGGGCTGTACGGCTGATGGCTCATCAATTCAATGTTTTGCCCGGTCAAATATTCAATTGTTTGAACCAACCTGTGAGAGCTCGCATTGTTATGGTGAAGAATGATCTGTCGTTTTCGGTTTGTTTTCCTTATTTTTTCAAAAACTTTTGGCAAATAAATAGTTATGTACCATTCGGTACGAAAAAACAGGCGACCATTTGTGCTGCGCTTCGAGCGCGAACAACTTTTGTTGGTTTTGGTTCATCTTGGAATACCTACACAGTTGACTGCTATTTACTATCGAGCTCATACGTATAAATACAAAATTCATCACCTGTGACGACTTTATAAATGTTCTTTGAAACACCGCCATTGTATTTGTTGTGCATTTCTTGGCACCAATCGACGCGAGTCCTTTTTTGAACGGTTGTCAAATTATGTGGTACCCAACGTGAACATAGCTTCTTAACGGCTAAATGTTCATGCACGATTTGTCACATGACGGTCTTGCGTTATCAATTCAGACACTGCATTAATGTTTTCCGACACAACAACATTTGTGGGACGACCTTCACCAAATTCATTCAGAACACCGTCTAAGTTTGAATGTACTATACTAACGAAATAGTGTAGTTTTTGATGGTTCTTCACCACCATATAAAGAATTCAGCTCGTCGATGCATTCTTGTTGAGATAATCCACGCCGAAAGTTATGAAAAATAATTGCATGAAAATGTTCGCGAGGTAATTCCATGTTTTCGCTGACATAAAATTTTCATGGTACCGCCAACAATAGAAATAGCGACCGGATAATAAAACGGTAAAAGTAAATATATTGGCAAAAATGACAAACTTCACGATGCAATCATCATATCGGAGGCAACACTAACAGTGTTGCCAGTTCCCGAAATATAAATGGGTACCTCGTATCATTAACAGTTAGAGGAAAATACGAAAAAGTCGGTAGAAATGTTGTACAAGAGGCAACAACATTGTATTATGGATAGAAAAAGCAAAGAAACAACTTTTCGGGAAAAAAAATATACAGTTTGTCTCTCTTTATCTGTCAGTGAGGAGAATTCCAATGCGGATAAATTAAATGATGTTTTGAAGAGGAATATGTACGCATGTAGTGCAAATAGAAAATGATTTTACGATAATAAAATTTTCCAAGTTTATTATATAGCCTGCATGCAGATAAACTTGCGTGCTGTATACATTTTTTTGTTAATATCTCAGAATGTTTGCTTTGCATTTCTTCATGAAATTTTTACAGAATTTCACATTAATTTGACTTCGACACGAATGCGTTTTTTGTTCTAGACTTTTGTAGTATAATATGTTAATTAAAAGTATGGATTAAAATATTCCACTATCTTTGAGGTATATCGTTTAGTAGTGTTTTACTACTATAACATTACAACTGTGTCTATACTTTAGTAACTCAGTGTTACATATCATCACTAGTTCCAAGAATTATCATACTATATTACTTATAGAATTGAAACTCCTTCATTTTAAAATATACGAACCAAAATATACAATGTAGCGTGGTCCGTGGAAGTTTCGAAAAGTTTGTGTCTATCGAGGAATACAAAAAAGTCGAATAGGGCTGTCATTACGTCAAACCTTTCACTAGATTAATGAGAAAGAGCGCATCATTGTAAATGGCAATCAAAGCATGAATACGAGTAGTAATTTCTCCAAAATCCGTATTACAGTTCTGACTTAATTGATGAAACGACTATCACCTCTTTGCTCTATTAAAAATCAAACATTGGCGGTAGAGGTTTTGCGAATTATTGAGGGAAATTAAGTTATTTATTTCGCTTTTTCTATTCGTTTGGCTATTCATTTTCTAATTTGGGCTTCCTTATCTTGGCATTGCTTCGGTCTTTAAAATTATTTAATTTTTTTGGGAGGCTTCTTCCTTTTATTGATTACGTTTTCAAGTGTTTAAAAACAGGTGTTTAAAATTTAGTTTCTTTTTTGGATTGAATTGCGTCACCACGTATGTATGTATAGTACTCTGGATCTGAACATTTTTAGTAGTACCTACCTATTGCTACAAATCATATGAGTAATATGGAGATCTGGCCAAATGGTATATAATTTTTACGAGGTTTATAACATTATCAAAAAGATCTAAATTTAGTAGAAGTTTTTGGTGGCAATAGTCCTGTATTAGTTACAGTTAGTTGTTGGTTTCGCAATTTCATAGATGCAAGGTATACATTAGAAGTTTAATCAAGACCTGGACGACTTGCTAGCTAACTATTTGTGCTGAAAACGTGATTGTCACAGAAAAGCTAATTAAGGGAAATGGGAATACTACCCATAAAGAGATTCAAGAAGAATTAGGCATTGAATCATATATACTAGATATCATTTTTCGCAAATATTTGCGTGTAGGAATGCTGGTCAGTCCATATTTGTTAACTGAAGAATAAGGGTTCTGTATGCTAGAAAAGTTGGACGGAGAATTTTCAATGGGAATATTTAACAAGATTATCGATGCTGATTTCTAGACGAACAATTATGACCCTGACATAAAACAGCAATTAGCTGTTTGGATGCTTGAAAATGAAAAGCTAGCAAAAGCCATTCTTAGTGAAAATGCAAATAAGATGATATCTGTTTTCTTCACGTACACTGGTTACTTGCAATTATTCCAATTGAAGATCATAAAAGTGTAAATGTCAATTGGTATATAGAAGTTTGCATTCCTCAAGTCTTTGAAAAATTGTATAATGGTGTGCGTGAAGTTTTGTTATATCATGGTAATGCAACTGCATATCGCCGATAGAGTAATACATTTCTTACAGGAATCCCGAGTCCAACTGGTTCATCCACCAAACAGTCCAGATGTTGCCTAAATAATTTTCATATGTTCTCATAAATTGAAAGTTTGGTGTGTGATAAGACGTTATCTGACGCCAATGGGACAGTTACTTAATTTCAGCGATATTTCGATGACTCCGAGAGAAGAGAAATGGTTCCAAAGAATGAACAATTGTATTTTAACTAAAGGAAATGAGTTTAGGAAAGGATGTAACTACAATTTTTCAGTACAGTTTACCTATATGTTCTTTTACTGCCATTTCGTTCAAGAATGATATATTTATAAATGCTCTTGAAAATGCTTTTACAGAGGGTACTAGGAAAGTTTTACAATATGACGCAACAATGAATCATAGGAAGCTGCTTGTTGCTGCATATTGAGACATGTTCATACGTGCATAGTAACCGCCGCGCCATGTCGATGGGCTCAGTTATTCATTAGCAGTGAGAGTGTAAAGTGCTTGCGATGGCATCGTGGTCACGAAATGAGATAAGGGCAGTTTTGCGTTATTATTTCGTGCGTGGTTTAAACATAGACCAGTGCTTTGAAGAAATGCACTAGGTAATGTTTGTGTACATTGCACAACGATATTGAGGTGGTATAGAGAATTCCAAAGGGGAAATTTAACTGTGGAGGATGCTGAGAAGAAGACAGGCGAGTGACCTACCAACAGATAGAGGATACTTCAGGCCTAAATGCACCAGCAATTCGTTCGATTCTGCATGATCATTTGCACGTGAAGAAACTTTGTTCTCTCTGGGTGCCGCATCGACTGACTGAAGAGCAGATGACACGACGTGTGACTTGCTGCCGGGAGATGCTAAAAAAGTTTAATAAGGGACAATCGCTGTATGTGAACAACATCGTGACAGGTGACGAGACTTGGCTGTACTACTACAAAATTTGGGTCTTTGATGATGAGGACACACCCGTAGTTGTCAGAAAATCCCGATCTGTAAAGAAGAAAATGATAGCTGTATTTTTCAAATCGAGTGGAATTGTGGAACGCGTCGTTTTGGACACACAGAAGACAGTCACAGCCAAGTGGTATACTGAACAGTGCCTGCCTAAAGTCATTGTATCCATGAAGAACCTGCGGCCAAAGTCAAGAATGGATACCTGGTTCCTCCATCGCGATAATGCTCCAGTTCACCGCGCCAAAGCCTGCACCGAACATTTCACCACGATAGGATTGAAACTTCTCGAGCACCATCCCTACAGTCCAGATCTTGCTCTCTGCGACTTTGCGCTGTTCCCGCATGTGAAAATGAAACTAAAAGGGAGGCGGTTTTCCAGTGATGAGGACCTTCTGCGGGCTTGGGAAAACGAGTGTGCTTTACTCCCTAGTGAAACTTGGCAGAATTGGTTTAAAGATTGGTTTCGGAAGATGGAGAGGTGTATTGAATGTAGAGGAAATTACTTAGAAAAAATTAAATAAACAAAGCTGTATTTCAAAACTTTCCTAGTACCCTTTGTATCTATACTTTTTTACATTATTCAATTATTTGAGATAGTTAAAAGTAGTTAAGAGAAATATTTTTTTAACTGAACCCATATTTCTGGGAATACCTAGTAATTTTAATTAATTTAATTAATTTAATAACGTTTCAATATATGCAATTTCAAGAAATATGAGTTTTATCAGTCTGTAAAATATATTTTGGGAAACGTTCAATGGTACAGTATATGCAATGCCTTGTTTATTTTCTCACACATAATTTACCTTGCTTTATCTCCATTCATATTGAAAATTGATAAGATTACTAATTTCGATGTTACTGTCTAGTAAATGAGATAAGGGTTCAAGAAGTTTATCAAAATGCAATGTTGATTTTAAGTAGTTAATAGAGATTATCTCCTTCGACTTCAGGAGCAAATTTCCGAGAATTCGTCCAAACTTTTTCGTCAGACCAACTGATTATTTGTATTTTTGTACTTGGAAGAGAACTAGAGATGGATGGCAACGATTTTATTGTAAAGTATTATTGCAAAATAGCTGTAAAACCAATATAGTTGTTCTGAACTCTATGATAATTGTTGTAGTTCTTATTGTTTGTATTTTATTCAGTTACATTTTTTCCTATGTACAAAGTTATATGCATGCAATGTAAAAGTTGCTGGAAATATTTCTGAAAAAAATGCATATCAAATTTATTAAAAGACGTTGTTTCTCAAAGTATCCGCCTTTTACATCAATACACTTTTGCATATTAGCAAAACATTTTTCAGATTCTGAAGTTAATTCTTCGAAAACTAGCTGCTTCTAGCGACGAAAATCTTGCACCATACATTTCGTTTTTGATGTTTGAAAACAAAAATAAATTAAAAGATGATAAATCAAGTGACTGCGGGTAACTAGTCAATAATTCAAGTAGGTAAATATGCTAAACAATTAGCGGTTTGAAGTGATGAGTGATATCAGCCGTTGTCATTACTCATCAATTTCGATTATTTTTTATTTCATGGATGACTTCCAGGAAACATATGGTTGTATAACAGTTGCAACACGTCCAATAAAATTGAAGAAACAAGTCATCATTTGCTTCATAGCACTTCATGAACGAACAACGTATATGTGTTTTCGCTCACTTTGAGTCTCTAATAATGATGTTTTAGACTAAATTTGAACGGCCTTTATTGAATTTCTTCACAACTTCTTTGCTCCCTGTGACATGAACTTGTTTTTAGCTTTCGTCAAATTGTGTTGTATCCAAACTTGGCGTATGCCCAAATGTCCAATAACCAAGGATGTTTCAATCTCACGGAATGTGATATGCTTATCTCCTTCACTCATTTCACGCACAGTATCAATATTAGTGCCAAAAGACATTCGAAAAGTACGTCTTCAAGAGGAATGTGGTGCGTCCATGCTGGAATTCGTTAAATTAATTGTAAACACTAGTCTTGGAAGATGCTCAATCCCTCAAAAGCTGAATAAAGTCGATCGATGCATAGTTTCCTTTTTTTGAAATCGAAAAGAAATTATGACTCAAAATATCCACGAGAAACGTCCATTTTTCACAAAACTACTTTCTTTTAATTGCTGCGTAAATCAGCCTTGTTCGCTTAAACACGAACTGTCAACTATCAAATTTAATATACCTGACAGTTGAAAATCGTAAACACTACTTAACCTACTAGAGTCCAGCAGTCCTCGTAAGTAAAGATAAAGTTATTCATGGATATCTTTATATTCAGAGTAGGAAAAAATTCTGCTCGCGAGCACAATTTTATTTAATTTCGTTCGTTTTAAAATTTGTGTTCATGAGTTTTATCATTAAACTCGCGAGCACAAACTCAACTCGTGAGTAGAGTAGGAAAAAGTTCTGCTCGCGAGCACAATTTTATTTAATTCGTTCGTTTTAAAATTCGTGCTCGCGAGTTTTATTATTTAACTCGCGAGCACAAACTCAACTCGTAAGAATAGTTCTTTTTAATATAGAAAATATAACTCGCTCGAATTGAATTCGTTCGCGAGCGAGTTTAATTCGAGCACTCTCCGTACTCTTAAATATTCGAGTTATATTGTTCTTGTCAGCAATTTTATACAATCTTTGCGTTTTACCTTAATTTTTTGTTTCTAAATACTAAAAAATACAAAAGCTTAGATGCAGTAGTCTTATAGACAACATAGACTTAATTAGTAAATTGTAAAACAATATTAGAACTTCCAACTACATTCTCTGAGATTTAGGAGGAATTTTGATACAGTTTGCATTATAAGAAAACCGAAAAATATTGTTTAACTTGATAACTTAAAATTGTGAACTTTCATTTAAATTAGAGGCAAAATGTTGGTAAAGAAAACATGTTATAACAGTCGAACTGAAAAGTCCCCGGTTTACCATAGTAAAACACAGTTTTTTGGCAAAATTCGATTTTATTATTCAACATTGTTGCTTTCGAGGACGATACACCGATTATAGCGTTCTTCCAACTCTTCCAACTCAGTTTCGGCGATCACCTCCTCATCCCTGCCAAATTTCTTCCCGGCGAGCATTCTCTTGAGGTCTGCAAACAGGAAATAGTCGCTGGGGGCCTCATCTGGAGAGTACGGTGGATGGGGAAGTAATTCGAAACCCAATTCACTTAATTTGGCCATTGTTTTCATTGATTTGTGACACGGTGCATTATCTTGGTGAAACAGCACTTTCTTCTTCATATGGGGCCGTTTTTTGCGATTTCGTTCTTCAAACGGTCCAATAACGCTGTATAATAGTCGCTGTTGATGGACTGACCCTTTTTAAGATAATCTATGAAAATTATTCCATGCGCATCCCAAAAAACTGACGCCATAACTTTTCCAGCTGACTGTTGCGTCTTTCCACGCTTTGGAGCCGGTTCATCGCGTGCAGTCCACTCGGCTGACTGTCGGTTGGACTATGGAGTGTAGTGATGAATCCATGTTTCATCCATTGTCACATATCGACGCAAAAACTCGGTTTTATTACGATTTAACAGCTTCAAACACAGCTCAGAATCATCAACTCGTTGTTGTTTTTGATCGAATGCGAGCTCGCCCGGCACCCATTTTGCACAGAGCTTCCGCATGCCCAAATATTCATGCACGGTGTGTCCAACACGTTCCTTTGATATCTTTAGGATGTCAGCTATCTCGATCAACTTTATTTTACGGTCATTTAAAATGATTTTGCGAACTTTTTTGATGTTTTCATCGATGACAGCCTCTTTTGGTCGTCCACTGCGTTCGCCGTCTTCGGTGCTCATTTCACCACGTTTAAACTTAGCATACCAATCAATTATGGTTGATTTTCCTGGCGCAGAGTCCGGAAACTCCTCATCAAGCCATGCTTTTGCTTCAACGGTATTTTTTCCCTTCAAAAAGCAGTACTTTATCAGTACACGAAATTTTTTTTTTCCGTTTTTTTAAATAACAAAAGTAGCTTCACTCTTAACGCAATATCTCAGTAACTAATGGTCGGATTGCTGTCAAATTTTGACACGTTTCGTTTGAAGGTTAGTACTATCTAAAAAACATATGGATTTAATAACAGTAACGCCATCTATGTGTCAGACCGGGGACTTTTCAGCCGACCTGGTATATACAAATAACACCACCGCAATTCCATTTAACCGTTAAAAAGATCCTATAAAATATATAAAATTATTTGAAACAGATATAGCACCAAAAATCAAATTATTAATAATAATTATTATTCTAAACAACAAATAACAAGCAAATGATGTTTGCAATACTCTAAATAAATTGATAAAACTACAATAGATTGAAATTATATAAAACTACGTCAAGAGTAACCGCTAAAAGGACTCCTTGAGATAATGTAATTTACTGGTAATCAAATAACATGCATTTATTTCAATTGTACTATTCTGTTTTAAATTAAAATCTCCTAAAAGCCACAGAATTATAAACAGTCTGGAATTTCCTAGAAACTTCACAGCCACTCCAAACAAGGTTCAGGCTATTAACTTCTTGAATATTTACCGGATGGGGCTTGTTTTACTTGTCTTTTACTTTGTAGAATAGGAAATTTTTTTGTATATATTGCCCTATATTTTCCGTTTTATATTTTACTTTTATTAATGCATAAATATAATAATTTAATATCACTTAATCTGTAACTGTATTAAAATATGTTTGCAAATGGTGTTGATAAAAGATAACGCCCGATTTCTTAGAAATAAGTATCAGATAATAGAAATGCGTGTTTCATTATTTAACCCTTTATTAGGCTTCTTGTATTCAATTGTTTCGAACTTAATCTTTCTTAAAGTATTCGTATATATTTACTTTAAAATACTAAGTTTAAATAATTATACATGTATAGACTACAATTCTTTATTTAAATTTATTTTTCTTCATATTAATTTAGTATTTGATGATTTATTAATATGCAATAAAATTACATTATATTTCCCTTCATTTAAAAAGTATCGCAATATATAAATTTAGATATCGGTAATATTCTAAAATAGGAAACAAACTTACAAATAAACATATTTCATTTTTAAGAAAAATATCTTAAAAATTTGAGACGCAGTAAGTTGATGATTGTCTAATCGAAAATTGTCAAAGTAACGTTATCCGGAGGATTGTTTAATCTTACTAATCTCCTATTACCTACACATTATACTAACCCAACCCTCTCAGTTCATTCTTAATTTGCGATGTGCGTTGTGACTGATATATTCAATGGTTCCCTTGTCGAAAAATGTTAAAACAGCTATAACAATAGGTCCAATGACTTGTGAAAAGAAAAAACGTGTGCTGACTAAAGAATGGCTTAGGAAAAAGGTACAATATACTTATTCTATTATTAAAAAGTGTACCTTTTGATGTTATGAACTATTTTAGAATGGGCTAGATTACATACATAAGGAGTTGTAACTAGTAAAATTTCGCATTACAAGAGAAAATACTGTTATTGTATAAGGGCAAAATTGTACTGTCATGTGATAGCTTGTGGCTATCGACACAGATCGATCCTTGTCGAGTACATGGTTCGGATATCTCAGGTATGTATGCACAAATACAACCATACTCATATGCAATCTGTTCTGTGCTACCAAACATGAACGGATGATTAGCTCAACATGGTTGTACTCGTCAAGCAGATCTCTAGGTATCCATATGCAAGAAATTAGGTGGCTAATGGGTATGTGTATATATAATCTTCTATAATCCAAGTTCATCGCGCCAAACCATCTTAAGTTTATTGAAGAGAAAATTGAGAAATTTTCTTATGGAAAAGTTGGGTGTTACCGTTGTTCGAAAATTTAATTTTGATAAGAACTATAGAATAATAATACCAGATAGGGATAAATGGGAAGAAGTCCAAGGATGACTCTAAGACAGAACAAGGAATTGGAATCTAAATTTGCAGACACCAAGGAAAGACGATGATCCAGGTGAATATAAATAGTAAAGATACTACAATATTTTAAGTGGAAGTATATGCGTTATGTCAATGTGTTAATTAATAAGTAGAGTGAGGCAAGTCTTCTGGTAGGCATAATATACCTGAAAAAATCTTCATCTACCTCAAGTAATTTAATTTAGAGATTTTAAGAAGATTCTGAGAGTGGTTTACTTCTCCTAAAGTATTTGGCAAAATTGTACTGTCACGTGACAGTTTGTGACTTATCGACACACTATACGAACAACACAGATCACAAATACAGTCAGACTCACATGCAATCTGTTCTGTGTTACGAAACATGAGCGGACGGGTAGGCCAACATGGTTGTACAGACTCGTCCGGCAGATGGGACCGTTCACTAATGGTGCACTTTAGGTGTCAAAAAGTGTACAATATACTTATATTTATTCTATTTATTAAAACGTGAACCTTTTGATGTTATGCACGATTTTAGAATGGGCTAGACTACATATATTTAAAAAGTTGTAACTTGTATATTCGTAAACACTTTATGATGAAGGTTTTCTTAATAATTAACCTAACAAGTAAGCCATGACCTATTTAATTTTTCGCGGAATTACTAAAAATGAAGTACAATACTGGAACGTTCTGAAGTTGTAAAACACTATATTTCAATCAATTGTAGCTGTGAATCTTTTAAGGATTAGCTTCATCTATTACTAACAAAAGCTTCAAGTCTATGTGCAACATAATACATACATAAAGTTTTGTTTGTTCAATTAAAGAAATTCTGAACATTGATGTGAGAATGATTAACACCACCTGGAGTGTACGGAAGCTATATACTTAATGGATACCCTGAAATTTGACACCAGCTCAAAAGGTTACACCACTTGTAATTAAGCTACTTGCATGCTTTGCTCTTGGATTTTCTTGCTTAGTTAATAACATCTGTTCAAAGTTGAAACTTTATGTGACTTCTTCGCCTTCAAAAGACGGCAATCACCTATTGGGTTTACTCAAACAAAGTCTGTGTAACGAATTGGTCTCCAATGTCTTCGATATTCCCGGAAGTACTGCAACATAGCTCTATATGGCAATAATAATAGAATTAATAATTGATCAGAACATTGAACGGTTCATGAACTATTTATACAATAAAAAACACACCATATATATAACTACAAGGATTTCTTTTTATTTCCATAGCTTTTAAGGATTGTTTATTAACTTCGATCAATATTGTGATTATTGCGTTAGATTCGACATTAAGAGAATATCGCTCATACGAGTATTAATATTGGAATTATGAAGAAATGCTTAAAATGTAATTCAGTAGTTACTAAATATAGTGTCACAAAACAAGCCTAAATTCAGACTCTTTAGGTCAACATACTTCTGTTTGTGACTGCAAGATGTCAATTTATACTTTTCCAACTATATTAAATCAATGTAAAAAAATTAAGATATCCTAACACACGGTGAGGTTCGTGCAAATGTAGATTAGAAAAATATACGGTTCCTGTGGTTATATATATATATATATATATATATATATATATATACGAGTGATTACCTTATAGATTCATAATGTTAAAATTGTAGTATAGCTGTGTCACTATAGTGGACCACGTGGTTTGTTATAAGTTACTTTAGGACGTGTTATCGCGTTGGCCTCAGGTGACACGACATCTAAAAGAAGAAAATTTTGGTGAATTGCCGGAAGGCTTCCATAAAAAAGACATAACTTTTGTTATAGGTCCTTATGAAAAACCGTAAGTGTGAATTTAAGAAAGTTGGTATTAATAAAAAGGATATAGCAATACAAAAATCGCTCAAATTGGTTTCTAAATACTCTTCAAATTAGAGGTCCGAAACAAATACTAACACAGAATAATCTTCAAGAAAATGATCTATGTCATCGAATAATTTAGGGATTATTATTTATGATAAATCATATTTCTTTATTACCGAGAAATTGTAAAATAAAGAGACCTATGTCTCTATTATTGAGTAACATGACAAATGAAGTCTGAAGTGTATTTTAAAGATATCAAAAATTTAATTTGAAATATTCTGATTAGGTATTTTAACTTTTAGTCACAAGTGGTTAAAACGTGGGATGTCTTTTAAGTTCTGCATAGGGAAACATAGAAGGCACCACAAATGTCAATGCTAAAAGGTATTTTCCATCTTTAGTTAACCTAAATGCAAAGCTTCAATGCGATATGTGTAGTGTTGTAGCTACAACGAACTGTTGATAAGATAGTTGGAGAATGGAATAAAACCGAGAACATTTTCGTGGAATAATTTTTTATAATTTTCGAAGACAATTATCTCAACCAGAATGCCGAGTTGGTTTCTGTTCTCGGCAATGAAGCACCACATCAGTCAACAATGTCTCGTTGGTACGGAAAATTCAAACGTGGACGAATTAGTTTTAGCAACGATCCAAGAGCAGGTTCACCAAAAACGACAAAATTGAGAAAAATGTCGATGCTGTGCGTAAAATCATCAACAAAGATTGATATGTGACATATCACAAGATTGAAGCATTATTGGGTATTTATAACACATCAATTGAAAAAATTTTGCATAAAGAATTGTGTGTAAAAAAATTAATTTCCTGTTGGATACAGCATCTGTTGACCGAAGAACAGAAAGCAGCTAGAGTGAATTGGTGTCACAAAACTCTAGATCGCTTCAACTCCAGAAACTCTAAAAATGTGTACGACATTGTCAGTGGTGATGAATTCGTTCATTCGTTCTCGAAATGTCTCCAAAAAGATGGTCACGACATTTGTCTCGAAAGCAGGGTATGTCGCAACAATTCCTCTACAACATCAAAGAAATGTTATTGTCTATTGGTATACAACCACTTGTTTGCCGCTGGTCATCGCCGAACTTCGAAAAACCAACTCCGAACGACGAATCATCCTCCGCCAAGACGGTGCAAGCTCGCACATAGCATGCAAGACAATTAAAATCTTAACGCAATAAATCATCGAATCGTTGAACCATCCTCCGTATAGTCCGGACCTAAGTCCCAACAATTTCTTTACCTTTCCGAAAATCAAGAACAGACTGCGTAGTCAAAGGTTTCAGTCGTCAAAAGGAGCAGAAGAATACTTCGAAAAACAATGAAGTCTAAAAGCTATCTACTGTTTTATATGCAAAACTTAAAGGACAATCCACGTATATCTATCACGCTGCTGCGTTATGTATACAATAAACAGTGTAAATGTTCCCCAAGACCGCTCAAGCATATTTGGAGAAATTGCAAGTGAAATTTGTACAGCAAAAAAGCGAGATTAATATACATACATGAACAGTTAAAAGAATTAATAAGTAGTATAGTAAACTTCAGAGTTTGTAAATTGTAAGTTTAAACTTCTAGTTCTGAAACGCAAAGCTTTTTTTTAAATCCAAATATTGTTAAGAAAACTAATTATAATTTATTTTTAAAACACCATTTTCTTTCTCCACACCTTTTTCTTATAATTACAACCACAAAATCATGGTAATATTCGAATTTTAGAGCCGCAGTATTTGGAATTTTAACAGATTTTTTTTTCTAGGGTAATGGCCAATGTAGCTATCAATAGAATCCAGCAAAAGAATAATAAAGCCATACACGCACACACACACACACACACACACACACACACACACACACACACACACACACACACACACACACACACACACACACACACACACACACACACACACACACACACACACACACACACACACACACACACACACACACACACACACACACACACATATATATATATATATATATATATATATATATAAATAAATATTAGATATATTTTTATGTGTGTCCTCGTTATCTCTTTTATGACTGAAGGAAAACAGTTAATTACATTTGAATGTAATTTAAAGATTTTATCTGTTTATTCTAAATTTTAATGAGTGGAAATACTCTACATTCCCCAAATAAAATTCTAAGTAAAAATTCCAAGTACTAGTGCAATTGTAATTATAATTTCTTTTTATACGAATATAGTAGTCTAACGACACAGTGCAAATACGTGTGAACATTACAAATTGCATGTAAAGTAATTTATATTAGACATTTCTTATTAATGCATGGACATGTACATGCACATGTTCGTGTTTCCATATTTATAAGGTTTAATTAAAACTATTATAATTGAAATTTATGCATAGCAGCTCTTAAACATATGGAATTATATTAATTGTATTTTTCACACAGATGTAAGAATTTTGTTTGTAATTAAATTTAGAAATTAAATTAGATAAAAAGCAGTGGCAATATAAATACCATGCGATTGAAAGTGTATAATAATTGAAGCTTTTCCTAATTATAATTATGATCTTGAAAAGAAACCGCTTCATTGGGATGTGGTCCCGAACTTCTACAAGGACGTTGCTAATAATACTACTTACGAATGTACAAATAGATAAATAATTTTAATAACATACAAATTAATATATTAATCTTAAATATTCAGTCAATAATACTTATAAAATAAATAACTAATTAAATCAATTTCTTAGGTTTATAACTTTATTCAAGCTTAATATTTCATATTTCAAATCATTCATTTGAAGTTTCGACAATTTTATTAGTCTTCATCATTATAGATGTTTTTATTTTTTATTTTCCTCCCATCTAAATCAAAGCTATTTTTGAAATATTTAAAAACTTTTAAAAAGCATCAAATTACTATGAAAATTTACAGTAATTTATGGATTTTTCAAGTTTTAGCCCGATGGAGATAGAAAGATTCGAAACTAATTTCGTGTACATATACACAAATTAATATCTGCTGCATCAAATGTATAATAATAATATATTTTTGTGAAAGAACAGAATATCCAATTACAGGATAAAAAAGTAAAAACAACGTATATATATATATATATATATATATACCAGGTGTACTGGAAAGTTATTACCGGTTTTTTCGTAAAAAAACTACATAATTTTCGAGAAATTGGAAAAATTTATTTATTCAAAGTACTGTCCATTTGATTCTAGACATTTTGCCCATCTCTCAGGCAATTTATGGATGTCATCCCAAAAAAACCGTTTGTTCTTTGAGCAAAAGCATTCACTGAACCATTTTCTAACTTCTTCGAAATTGGCGAAGTGCTGCTCTGCAAGCACGTATCCCATTGATGCGAAAATGTGATAGTCGGATGGGGCAAGATCTGGAGAGTACTGGATACGATATTATGTCCCATCCAAGTGCTTTCAATGCTTCCTGGACTGGTTTTGCTGTAAAATCACTTTACCATGTCTTCGGGCTCATTCTGGACTGTTTTCTATTAATTCATGGTTCAAATTGATAATTTGTTGTTGGTAGCGATCAGTATTAACTGTTTCACCAGGTTTCAACAGCTAGTAATACACCACGTCTCTCTGGTTCCACCAAACATAGACCGTTGTGTTACGACCAAACCGATTTGGCCTTGGAGTCGATGGGCCGACTTCGCCAAGTGATAACCATGATTTTTTGCACTAAGGGTTTTCGAAATAAGACCATTTTTCATCACCAGTCACATTCGATGCGGAAATGACTTCCGAACATACCTTTGAAGCAGCATTTCGCAGACGATTTTTCTATTTTCCATTTGCTTGTCATTCAATTGATGCGGCATCCCTTTGCCTATCTTTTGGATTTTTCCCAGTGCTCGTAATTGATCGCTAATCGTTCCTTGGGCTACATTTGACGCTTCTGCCAATTTTTTTTGAATTTGGGTTGAGTCTACATCCAATAGCTCCTGTAGTTTCGCATCTTCAAACTTTTTCGATATTCCAGAACGTTGTTTGCCTTGCACATCGAAATCACCACTTTTGAATTGTCGAAACCACGCCTCACATATTTTTATGGTTGGAGCATGCTCACCGTAAGTTTATACCCGCAAACGATGTCTTTCAGTGGCTTTTTTATTTTGATTAAATAAGAAAAGTAATGCATGCCGCATATGTATTTTTTCAAGCACGAAACTCGACATTTTCAAAGAGGTATAAATCTATGATAGTTCCACTTTCACAAAATATAACATGTATGGCTTCGAAGCTGATGTCAGTAGAATAAAATAACACATCTGTCAAATCACAACATTGCTTACTTAAACAAAGCGACATCTGTTAGGAAAATCGGTAATGGCTTTCCTCTACACCTGGTATGTATATATATATATATATATATATATATATATATATATATATATATATATCATATATCGAAATAATCTAAATAAGAGGAAAGAGCAGTATTACTAATTATTCTATTGATACAACTAAGACAATAAAGAACAAAGAAATAAAAAGTTATATTAATAATAAAATAAAATAGAAAAACAATAAAGTTTTCAAAATAAGATACATTTTATTGAAGTTATTGCATATTACATACAGCGGTGATTTTAACAAGTATGTTGGTTCGTGGAAATGGAAGATAAGATGCGACAGAATAATGGGACGTGACAAAAATTGTAGTACAAACTAATATAATTTCGTCGAAAAGATAGAGATGGTGTATCAGAACGGGACAACAATGTAGCATGCTCAAAGTTACGAGGGGATATAATAAATTTACTTGAAACCATAAGAATTTGACAAAACGTCTTTGTATTATTTCCAGTTTCCGTCGCTGCACTTCATAATACGGATACCACATTATGCAGGCATATTCAACTCGGGATCTTTATAAATAACAAATAATAAATCCGGGTATGCGCAGAGAAAGTAAAATGAGAATAAAAATATACACTCAAATCTTTTATGAAATCATTAATAAAGATAATAAATACGAGAGGTCAGTTACGATCTAAAGAAAGCAATCAGTAAACTACTGAATCTGGAAGGTTTGAATTTGAAAGGAATAATTCAATGGTCTATGGTCAAATGAGCACCACTAGCATTTGTATATGCATCGATTCATTATTTCGTGTTTTTGAAACACATTTACTAATTGCTATTGTATTATACATTCACTATTAAAAGTATTGCATTTCGTAATTTTTCAATTGTATGAAGTCTATTTCTATGACTTTGCTTTCCAAATATGCAAATAAATGATAAACCGACGAAGTAAAATTTGATGTTCTTAGAGAATTATTATAAACTGTAATATATGTTACGCGAGCTGCCTAAAAGTCGCTTATCATGCTTAAAATAACCCTGTATAGCAACAAATAATTGTTACATTTGTGCATGAGCATAGTCTGAAAAATTTCAAGTCAAACACAGACACAAGTATTTTATTATCATATTCAGTTTTATTTTTAAGCATAGTCTCCTTGTACTTTTCTATTATATTATTTTCATTCTGCATTCCGTTTTCCATATAATAAATTAGAAATACTTTAATAATATCTGCTTCTGGGCTTCCGGGTTGGAACCGCGTCACTCGTATATGTGCCGACGTTTCGTACCCATTTGTATGGGACATCTTCAAGGCTCAACTACTGCACTGAAACAGTTTCAATGTAGTAAAATAAAGTTTCGGTGTGTTACTAACAAATATTTGTAAACCGTTTGTCAAATAGTTTATTAGTGAATTCCGCATATATGAACATTAGTATACACCTTGAAATTTTTCAAAGTGGGAAATAAAATTCCATACGATACTAAGGGCTTTGTTAATTATGATTTTGCGTCTTTTATAAGGTTAGATACGAGTTGTTTTCGTTCTGTAAGCAACGTTATATTAGTTAAGCGGTCTTTTATCGACAACGTTTAACTTCACAATGACTTTAAAAAGCTTTGGGCTCCGCCGTCAAGTTGCTGCTTGCTCTCCAGTTCCTTGAAAGTCATCTAGACTGTAAAAAAATTCGACTTTAAAAAGTACTTTACCGGAACTTTAGTAGTAAGTGATGGAGTAAATGAGCAATACCAAAATTTACTCATATGCTGTTTAACTTATGAACGACGAAAACCATCTCAAATTTTAAATTCATAATTTTTCTCCTGTATGAATCTTAAAGTATATGAGTCGCTTTAAACTCTGCGGTATTTTTGGTCTCTGTTTCATTTAACGGTTATAAAACGAACACCTAGAGGTAACTATGGTAAAAATAGACGTTCGATGCGTAGCACTACCTGCAATTATCGAAAGACTCTAGTCCTAATGGATTTGTCTTGTTACAAATTTGTAGGCCTTCATAGTTTGTTACGTATATTTCTTGTGAAGTTTTAAGTCTTAAACGTGAAGATTTCCATTATAAAACGATATCCCCTAATATGTAAATTGTGAGACAGTGGTAGCGCGATATTTAAACCTTAGCAAAAGGAAATCTAAGTTTGTTTTATACGAGGGTAGTTTGACAAGTAGTGAGAATGGAAAAGAAAAATGAATATTTTAAATAAAAAATAATTTTTATTTTTCAATATATTCTTCTAAAAGAGCAATACATTTATTCCAACGGTGCTCCAATGCCCTTATGCCATCTCTAAAATGCGATTCCGGAAGGCTTGCAAAATACTCATTTACGAAGATGATAAGCTCGTCGTTAGACGAAAATTTCTTTCCATCTAGTGCCGTTCTCAATTTTGGAAACAGGTGGAAGTCGGAAGGGGTTAGATCCGGCGAATAAGGCGCATGCGGTACTAATTGGAAATGCAACTGGTGGATTTTGGATATCGCAACTGTGCTGGTATGCGAGGGAGCGTTGTCTTGGTAAAACAGAATCTTTTTCTTTGCCATTCCTGGCCGTTTAGCACGAATCTCAACATTTAATTTTTGCAGAAGTTCTGCATAATATTGTCCGTTTATTGTGGCACCTTTCTGAAGGTAATCAATGAGCAAAATACCCTTTGAATCCCGAAAAATTGATGCCATCACCTTGTTTGCCGATAAAGTGGTTTTCGCTTTCTTTGGAGGTGCAGAACCACGTTCTAACCACTGTTTCGACTGTTGTTTAGTTTCGAGTGTACTGTAGTGTATCCAAGTTTCATCGCAAGTAACAAATCGCCTACAAAAATCAACCGAATTCCGATTATAAAGTTCCAAACACTCATTGGAAATGCGCAAACCAGTGAACTTTTGATCAGTCGTAAGCAATCGCGGCACCCATCTTGCCGAAAGCTTGGAAAGGCCCAATTCTTTCGTTTAAATGTGGTGTACGCGTTCTGTTGAAATGTTTACCATGTCTGCTATCTCTCTTACTTTGACTCGTCGACCTTGGGTAATAATATTATGGATTTTTATAATCATTTCCTTAGAAGTCACGATTTTGGGTGCTCTAGAGCGCGCTTCATCAACACAGCTTGTTCTACCACGTTTAAATTCATTTACCCATCTATTTATTGTGGCGGATGATGGAGCAGATTCACCTAATGTTTCCCGTAACTCATCTTTTATTTCGGTAGCTTTCATACCCTTAATTACGAAATATTTAACCACCGCACGATACTCTGCTTTTTCCGTTTTAACAAAACGACGTGTTGCTTCTTTTTCAATCAGCTGTCAAAAATAAACTAATCAACCGATTTATCTAAATATCGGAATGTAAACATATAAATAGAGAACCTAAATTACAGTGCATTTGTTTTACCAATTAGAGCGCCACCTATGTGTCATTCTCACTACTAACTCTCCTCGTATAACATTTCGAGCTATGTACCAAATTTGTTGAGCTATCTCAAGGAAATGATACTGATTCTGAAATGATCTTAATGGCCTTGTGCCTAATATATGTAGATATAAAAAATGAAAAAATCTCTTTTTTCAAAACCATTAAGAAAGACGAAACAGCAAATAGAGAAAAACAAAACTGATAAGGAAGTCGCAGACGAGAGTGATAATAACGAAGAAAGGACTGTCTCGGAACTGTAGCGTTAGATAGAAAGGAATCCAGAGTCTGAAAAAAGTGTCAATAACGGAGATTAATAAGATAAACTCGCGGTTTTCCCTTCTTTTTACGTTGTCTAGCTAATTTAATTACATTTCAGATTGAAAATATGGTTGACCTTTATAATTTAATTTGTATTTTAAATATTTAGATATTGACATTCATGATCCAGCCACTTAAAATTGAGTTGTCATCTATTGAAATTGCTACTGTTTGCTTCAATCCCATATGATTCATTTGGTACGTACTTGTGCTGTAGCAAGTTGTACAAAAATAGTAGAAGAACAAACTTGAATGTATTGGGCATCCATTGTAAACTTGTTTTCATTACACTCTATTTGAATTTTTAATTTATTACATAATAATTTCTCGCGAAAAAGTGCACAAAATAATCAACCACAAGACGGCTAAATAACAGATAGCATCTAATGTACCCGCTGGTTACATTTTCCCAGAAAATATTTGCCGAGACGGATATTGCTTAATAAATTAGGAACATTTATATACACAAGTTTATATCAAATAGAATTTACTTGTTAGTCATTTCAATTTCAAATTATTCTTATTAATTTAGTAATTTAATCGTAAAGAGACGACGAAAGCAGTGAATAATATGTCGAAAATAAAAAAAAAGAATATTGTCTTATTTGGATATAATTTAATCTATATTTCATCATAATATCAGAGGTCAAAGATTATAATTTATTTTAATATAATTTTCTTATTTTCTAGGTAAGGAGGAATTGCAAAATTATGGTTACATTTGACCCACACTTGTAAGTAATTTTCAAATCAAGAATAAGTTGTTAAGTTCCGGGTTGTGAGTTCTATTTTAAAGAATATAATCGAATAATGGAAATTATTTTTCTTGAGAAATAATTTCGGGTTAATTCTATAAATTTGTACTACGTCTTTAATTTCTACGAGGGAGGTACGTAATGATCTCACCGGACAAGGAAAATGAAAGGATCTCGTAGCATAAAATTTATTTTAAAATTATAGCAATTATAATGCAAAATAAACTAAATCTAGATTTCTTATTTGTGCTTTTAAAAATGGAATAATAAATAGCATTGAATACATCGGTTATTTGCTATTCACATGACTATCATTCGCCTAATAATGCATGTCCACTGCTTAATTGTTAAATAAAAATTCAAAATAAATTTTTTTTTAATGCGATACATTATGAACCTAGAAAATCACTGGCTTTATGTCCATCGTCGGCCTACATACTTTGTTGCTTCGATTGATAGACCTTTAATCAAAATTATTGAATTTATTCCAGTAAAAATTCAAACAAAAAAATCAATTTAAATTTTTAAATTTACATGGAATTAAATTAATGAATAAATTCTGGAAATGTTACTAGTACCTAGATTGAAGCATAAGGATCTCCAACGTTTCTCTACTAAATATGATCGAATCATTTAATCAAATTTTAAGATACCCACTTCGCTGGATCTATGTTTACTTGCTTTATATCTTCCGCGCCCCACCTGTCCGACACTATCTGGGTGTAACAGAGCCATACGGACTAGCTACTACTTCAGTATTCGGTTCAATAATATTGTTTCGATTTTTAAAAATTTTTCAAATTGATTTTCGTAATATTTTTCAATTTAATTTACCTCACTTAAAATTAATTTTTACATTAAATTTTTACTTTATTATATATTTAAATAAAATTCCTAATTTGATTGCGTCATCTATCGGACATTTTTCCTACTACATTTGGTTTAATATTTCTAAAGGAATGATTCGTGTAATTTGATCTATACCGATATATTAACCTTTATTATTATTATTGTTAATTGCAATCGACTTAACTATTTACAAAATAACATTACTAAACAGAGACAAAAATGTATTAATGGATTTTCATCTGCAATTATCGGTGTATAGTATTAATCTTTCGTTTATGGTATTGTTTATGATACACTTTCTTTTACTGTTTTGTCAATTTTGTACGCATCTGTCCTATTGTTATGCTTTCAGGTATATTTTTATTTGTTATGGAAAGATTTACAAATTACTGGTACTTTTTTGCGTTCAACTGTTGAAATTTGTTTAAATTAGTTCTAAGGTACTAAAACTACCATAAAATTGCTAAATACTCTAGTATAAATTCATATTTTAAGTCAACTTAAATTGCAGGATATGCATTTTTAGAATTTCAAAAAATTATATACGATCTGTAAGAATTATTTACAAATGAAAGCGTTTTGGTCAATCTTTTACTTTTATTGAAATTGTGGAATACAAGTCTTGCACAGTAAGGAAAATCGTGCAGCTCTTAAAATATGTGGAAACATCTCACTGTACTGATACTTTTTGGAGCAAGACAATCGATGTATGAGCGTGCGTATCTTTTCTAAAATCAAATTAAACTTTTCTGCAATACAATGCACATCTCTATATACATAAATGTAACATTTTTACTAAGATTCTGAATATTTTACGTAGTGAATTAATCTACATAAATGCATATGTGATTTCAATTGCCGAGCACATATTTTGTACATTTGACTTTTACTGCGTATTGTTATAAAAACTGTTTAAAATACATATATTATCTATTTAAAAGTTAAGGCATTTTGATTGAGATAGTATTACCTATTTTGTCAATTATTGAAAGATTTTGTATCACTAATTTTTTGCAATAATAATAAAACTGTTAAAAATTTAGTTTGTAATGTAAGAAAACCCTTGTCATTGGGAGGTTAAAAAATACGATTTCAAATGTTAAGTTTAGAATAGCAAACGACTTAGTGCTAAAATTATGATGAGAATGGTACGACACTATAAAAATAACACTCAAAAGTTTATTCAAATCCCGTCCGGGCTTTTTGTTTATGCAAACCACAGATGCATAGCTTGCAATTTTATAACAAACACATCACAGAGAAGACACTATCTTTGATCCTGGAAGTTGCACTCCTCGCGCTTTTTTCTGGCGCTCGTGAATCACTTGTTTAAGAATAAACTTAAGAATCATACACACGCTTTACAATCATATGCTGGCTGTGCAATCCAAAATAATTATCCCATAAAAATACTTTGTTATTCTGTTTGTACTCGTTGAAACTTATAATTTTGAAGTTGTTATTTCTTTCTTATATTTGTCGTCGAAATTACTCGTGAAAATAGTGATATTATTTTAATTTATTGCTCTACCAAAGAAAAAGTTGAGATAATATTTTCCATCGATATTAAAATTATTATTTGTTATACTCTTTCAGACAGATATCATCTATTGCACATTTCTATTTATATTACTTCTTCAAGAGTATTTTTTTCTCTGCACCTCTTTCAATTATTTAAGGCATTCTTTAAGCCTGTTCGTTTTCATTGTGCGGTTTTTTAAGAATAAATAAAATATAGATGGCGCACTGAATTTGTCTGGGTATGTGGGCGTTTAAAAAGTGTGTAGTATGGCATTTATAAAAATGCCTTCGTATATAGTACAACAACGCGTTCAAATTGTTGAATTATTTTATGAAAATCAGCGTTCTGTGAAAAGAGTTTTTAGAAAATTATCTGAATTGTATGGGTTACATAATCGTCCATCTGAAAGCACTATTGGTCGAATTATTAAAAATCTCAAGGGACCGGTTCCGTGGAAGATCAAAAAAGTGAAAAATACAGTCGTAGTAGTCGTTCACAAGAAAATATTGGTTTGGTTCGTGAAAGTGTTGCTGAAGATCCTGAAATGTCCATTAGACGACGTTCACAACAACTTGGACTTAGTGGATCAATAACATGGCGTATCTTTGAACGAAGCACGTCTATTCTGGACTTTATATCACCGATCAACAGTCGCCAAGGATGGTGTTTCATAGGCAAACAATCGCTTGATTTTTTGCGAACACTCTTGTCGAAAGAGACTGTCTTTAAAATCGTAGACGATCATGTCTCGAAAATTTTCGTCCGTTAATTCCATTTTCCACAAAACTCACTTTACTTTATTTAAAAAATTGCGAAAAAGAAACAACAGTATATACTAGCAGTCTGTAAATGCTATTCGAACAATGATGTAAATGCTATTCGAACAAAGAAAATACGACAAAAATATTCCCGACAGCGCCATCTTACGGTAAATAGCTGAACCGCAAAACTTTTAAAGCAACCTACGTATTCATTAACAGAATACATAGTATGCCTTTTCGAGCAGCAATTTTTTCAGTGTTGCGCAGAACTGTATATAGTTCATATTTTTAATATTTAGCGGCAGTATATTGTACAGTTGAGGCGTCCAGTAGTCAACGTAGGATTGAGTTGTTTTTGTCCTGTGATATTGTGTCCGGAATGTTTCTAGTATTTTGTTCGTGGAACTAGTTTACCAGAAATAAATTTATTCATTATTATAGTTCTTGTATTACAGTTATTTCTTTTAATTAATTATTCGAAACATTATACGTTATGTTAATGAAACAAAAAGCTTTTTTAAATATATTCGTCGTAGTGTTTTGTATGTTTTTTAAATATTTTTATAAGGATTATGATAATCTAATACCGACTTTATCTATATTTGCCTTATCAGTAAAATTTAATGTAAGATATTGTGTTTGGTTTATGACTTCGTATTATATGCAAAACAAATACAATTTTATCATTTTTGCAGCCTGATATATTTTATTTTCTTTTGAAAGAGGAAGGTAGTAGTGTATAGAGGCACAATTTTTCCATATAATCAATACTGTTCGTAAGACTGTGCGATCTGATGATTATTTTCTTTAAATTTATTCTTTATAACAAGAACAAAGTGGCAGTTATAAAAACTAGGATAAGGAAATAATTCAAATATCAACAGTGTTGAGTTGATTGTCTATTTTTGGTTGTGTTTGGGAACTGGAATCTCTTTTAGACATGACGGTTGGATCTACAGTCTATAAGAGATGTAAGACAACCAGGTATACCTTACCTTAGGAGTTTTTTGTACTTTCTTTTTCATGGAAAATTCAATTGTGCGGAAAAAACGACGTCTGAACATTAGGATGATTGTCGATATGGTAAACATTAACAAAGAAACAGAAAGACACATTTTGCATTATGAATTAAACATGACAAATGTTTGTGTAATGGTGCGGAAAAACCTCACTCAGGAATAAAAAGACAATCGGATGACCATTTGCCCTGACATCATGGAACTACTCACAGAAGAACCAGAATTGCTTACAAAAATCATCACATGTGATGAAACTTGGATTTTCCAGTATGATCCGGAAACAAAGCGTCAATCGATGCACTGATGGGCTGCCGGATCGCCAAGACAGAAAAAGAACGAATATACAAGTCGAAATTAAAGGCAATGCTGATCGTTTTTTTTTTCGATATCAAGGGAGTACCTGAGGATCGAATCATTAATCAGAAATACTACAAAGAAGTCCTAATCAAGCTAAGGGAAAGAGTGAGGAAGAAAAGACCGGATTTGTGGAAGAACGGCTCGTGGATTCTGCACCAGGACAACGCACCAGCTCGCAATTCCCTATCTGCAAAGCAGTTTTTAGCGGACAAGCGCATTGCTGTGCTCGCGATTTCTACCTGTTCCCAAAAGTGAAAAGTGCATTAAAGGGAACACATTTCCAGTCTCTTGAATATGTAAAAGCAACAACGACAGAATTGTTGAACTACAGCATTGTTTTGAACAATGGACGACACGTATACACCGGTGTATTGATAGGGACGGAGAGTATGTCGAAGGGGATAAAAGTTAAATATAAGTTTATTTGCAATAAACAACGTTTCTCACACCAGTCTCGTTATTACATATTTGCCACACCTCGTATACATCATTTATAAAAATACATATATGCAGATAAAATTCTGTGAAACTTTTCATTTACTGAATGAGGATGAAAAATATACCTAACAACATACATATTTATAAATTGGAATTAAACAGAGTACATGATATTTTCAAAAACCTAACTTTGATATAAAAATAAAACGGCAAACCATTATATAAAGAAAACAGAATGTAATATGTGCAAGTTCTCTCCTTTTTTGGCCTTTTAAAATTAATCGACCGTGGTATTATATTAGTGTTAATTATCTGGTGAATTTCGACAGAATTTTTAATGACTATCAATAAAAGTCAATGTTTGCAAGAAATGTTCATCGCCATGAACAATCAAGAAAATAAATGGCTCATAATATATGTACCCGAACATTAAAGTTATGTGTGTGTAAAATTCTGTTCACTAATAAATGAGAAGGAGGGGAAGTATGCATGCAGTAAATCATTTATCGATTATTTTTTAATTTAATTGACTTTGGTTGGTTGGTTCGTAAGGTCAAAAGTAATTGTATAGACAAGCGCTAATGGTTGTTCAAATGATCAAATGTATATGTGACGATTGTTTATGGGAAGGTATTTTAGAACGTGCGAGCCGATCTGTATTGTTTTTTATTTGTTTTGTGTATCAAGAGCCAGATTTTGTTATGCAATCTAATACACTTTAACGTAATTAATAAATAAAAGCCATTGAATATGTAAATTACTGAATATATTTATGTGTATATAAAAACTGTAAATTATGCTATTGGTAATGGAAAATACTTTATTGCAGTGTAGAATTCTTTATAAAATCGCGGTTTTGAAACGTTTACATGTCAAGTTGACCGTTTGTAGTATTTTTTATCGCGAATTTGTTTTATTGATTTTACTCATAAAAAAATTTTGCAGTTTACTGAAACTAATGTAATAAAGTGTAATAAATTTGAGCTCTTCAGCAATTAAAAGTATCCGAAGAGAGAGCCAATCTAAACAAATTAATTGTATTTCACATATACAAGTGTTTAACTTTATATACTTAATGTATATTTGCGTTGTCCGATCATTTTAGTGATTCACTTTTATTACATTAAACATGATTTTTAGAAACAAACGTATTTTATTTGTTACAAGAATGATTCAACAGAATTTTAAATTTATTGGGCTTACTGAAACTCTAATTGTGGAAGTGACTTTTTATTACACCTCTTTGCAATAAGGGAAAGAAACCATATATTATTCCTTGTAAGTTAAAGGTAACAGAAATGAATACAAACACTGAGGAAATTCAACTTCTCACTTATTAGGAACCTGTCTTAATTACTTTTCCACATATCATATAATTCCGTTTCTGGGTATTCATCTCCCATTTGTACAAACTGTATTTTTGCCAATTTCTTGTATCGGCATAGTAACAGGTGATTCATTATGACGCACTTTTTTTCAATAGCGATTTTTTGACAGATAAAGCGTGAGTCCTGTCAAACTTTCACGCTATTTCAGTTAAGCGTTATGCGACGTTTTGTTATGGAAAGGCTCAGATCAACACAACATGTACAAATTATTCAGCCGTATTACGAAAATCAGCGGTCTACTAGAAATGTGTTTCATGCGTTTAGAGCAACTTATGGTCTACGTAATCGGCCCATCGAACGCACAATTTGTTATACCATCGAAAACTTCGAAACACAATTTTCATTATTGGATAATACGCAAACAAATAGATCAAATTCAGCACGTTGCGAAGAAACTATAAAGATGGTATCTTAGAGTGTACGCGATGATCGTGAAGAATCGATTTGACGTAGATCTTAACAGCTTGTCGTATGCCACAACTTAGCGTAAGGATCTTTGTTTGAAAGCATACAAAATTTAACTCTTTCAAGAATTAAAAGCGGACGACTTTTCGAATCATTACCGTTTCAGTCTTTGAACTCTTGAAAAATTTGAAGATGATTCACTGTTTTCGACCAAAATTTTGTTTAGTGATGAGGCCCTTTTCTGGCTTAATAGTTACGTCAATAAGCACAATTCCCGTAGTTAGAGTGAAGAGTAACCCGAAGGGCCTCAAGAGCTGCCACTACATCTAGACAAAACCACGGTTTGGTCTGGTTTATGGGCAAGTGGAATCGTCGGACTATATTTCTCCAAAAACGAAGACGGTCGCAACATAACCGTGAATGGCGCTTGTTAACACGCCATGATAACGGAAGTTTTTGCTGCCTGAAATTGAAACCCATGATCTCAACAACATTTGGTTCCAACAGGATGACGCTATTTGCCACACAACTTGTGAAAGCATGGGTTTACCACGAGAACAATTTGGTGTACATTTAATTTTACGTAATGAACTTGTGCAATGGCCGCCTAGATCATGGAATACCACACCTTCAGACTTTTTCCTTTAGAGCTACGCAGAGTCCAAAATCTACATGAATAACCCAGCTACGATTGAGCAATTAGAAGTCAACATTACACGTGTTATTCTCCAAATACCACTTGAAAAGCTCGAACGCGTCATCGAAAATTGGAACTTCAGAATGGAATATGTTATGCGCAGTTACGGCCAACAAATGAATCACTCTTACATGGATCGTAGCTTCTTCTTCTATTTGGCAGAATCTGTACATGGTTCCTCTCAATTGGGTAATTTGAATTTATAATAATCGACAGTTTATTACAGTTAAATATAACCAAAAAGTCAAACAAAGAATGCACATTGCTCGGAAGTAATAAGAGCATTGAATAATGTTTGGTGGGATAATTATATAGATATAAAGAATGAAAAAAGGACTGACTGGGTTATGGTGAAGACGGTGCTCTGTTATAGTAGTGGAATCTGGACTATGAGATAACATGAGAAACGAAGACTGTGGAGATGGATTATCTTCGGCGAAGTGCTGGGATATCGAGATTGCAGAGAACGAGGAGTGAAGAAATAAGACAAAGAATGTCAACAGATGAGACGGTTATTTTTTGAAGTGGTTTGGATGCCTACTACCATATGTATGGAGGATGTAAGATAGTTGAAACGTGCTTTTGTTTGACAACCTCCAAGTAAAAGAGGAAAGCCACGTAAATCGCGGAAAGAGTATTTAGAAGACAATGTGGGATAGAAATCTGAAAGAAAGGATAGCCCCTACGATCGACAGAAATGCAGATTGAAAGAAAGAAAAGCAAAGTTATGTTTCATTATTAGTGTACTATTTATTTGCACACAATTAATCCTATAATATGTATATAAATATGTTCAAAAATGTTAAAAAACAATTACTCACAAATACAATTTTGATTGTTCTTTATACGTAGTAAATTCTATCTATATCTAGGCTGATGTCTTTCAGTCACCTCATTATCATTATGCATTGGATTATTTAGATAATTGGTTTTGGAAACAATAGAATCTATGCAGCTTAAAGGCTGGTGTGGCTCAACAGTGCATTTAGCATCATTTTTAGTTTTTCATATAGTGATCAGTCTAATAAATATAAAAAATATTTTTCGGACAATAATTTTAAAATGTGTTAAAACTCATTTTTCGAGAATAAATAGTTTAAAATTAAAAGCTGAACTTACAAGTTATTTGCCAACGTGATATCCTTGTGAATGTTTTTCGGAAGTTCTAATATTATTGACTATACATATTATGGGCATTGCCGATGTAAAGAGCGAACGATATTTTTGAACATAAAATACAAACATTTAAGAATTACCATAAGTCAAGAAGGACTGTGCATTAGCAGGTTTAAGTATAGAAAAGTTGTTTACAAATACAGCAGTCAATTTAGTGAATGCGTGATAAATCACATTCTAAAGAATCGAAGAATTGATCGTTTTAGACTATTTAATCAGTGATTACAATTTATTCATTAAAACATATTACATACCATATAACCTCTGTAAATTTGACCAGGCGTTATCACTAGGATTCTTCTGCCTAACACAAATTCACGTGTTTCTTAATTTCATATTGTCTTCTTAGATAATCATACTTCATATTTTTGACATCTTTTATTCCTACGCATTGAATTTTGTCTGCTATTTTTGATTACACCATGATTCAGACACATAGATCACATCTTAATAATTACTTTATATAATTGATAAAGTGTAATGATATATTTTATATTTAGTAAAAATGATCAAATATTGACGTATAGCAAATACTATTATTAGGTCAACTATTTTAAATAATTGTGTGGATAATGGTAGATATTCTTCGACATACAAAGGAAAATATATTGTATTATACCAGTACCAGTTTTTAATACACGGCAACTAGGGCAACTATTTTAAATAATTGTGTGGATAATGGTAGATATTCTTCGACATACAAAGAAAAATATATTGTATTATACCAGTACCAGTTTTTAATACACGTTAACACATTTTCGAGTAGATTGAATGATAGGTGTTTGAGATTTTAACATTACAAACAAGCACCACTGTGCAAAAAAACGTTCAATTGAAAGTCTTTATACTATATTGTTTCCCGTTAATTGTTGACTGTAGTTTGTGGCATATTGAGGACGTTTTACAAAATGAAATCACCTGTTAATCATTGAATAGTATATCACTGACTGTATGTTATATTACTAGCAATGGGGCGTCACTAAGAACATAGGATCTTAAAATATATAATACAATATTATTTTCATCATTTCTGTAATGAGTCATGGCGTACCAATGCCTCTGTAATTGACGGATTGACGTTAAGCTGTCAAAAATGTGAAGGCATGGATTATATGATAATACCATCATTCTAATGCGAATCCGAATACACAAAATAATAATGTAAATTCGGATAAGCATTTATAACGAACAGTATACATAACAATCTGGATTTTATAATATTACATATAGAAGTTAGTATTATTCTATTTTATAGATGGGGTAATGGTGAATGTTCTGTTCTGTATCTGTATCTAAATGGTGTTTTTATTTGGAGGCGGAGAACTTCGAACTTTAAATTGAAAAAAAAACAGAAAAATGTTTTTAATATCCATGAAATTATCTTTATTTTAAAGATATTTTTATGGTGTTAATGTTTAAATATGTCTCTTTAAAGTAAATTAGGCTGTATTTCGGCAATAACGTGTCAAATATTGGCCTCCAAGTGCTCAATTGTTTCAGGTTTATCGGCGTAGACATGCAACTTTACATATCCCCAGAGAAAATAATCTAACAGCGTCAAATCGCACCAACGTGGTGGCCAGTTAACAGGTCCATTTCCCGAAATTAATCGTTCGTCAAATGTTACATTAATTGTATGGCGTTGTCCTGCTGAAACCACGTGACTGCAACATTAATGCCTTGCAATTGAGGCACGAAAAACTCACCGTTGATTGTAACGTTCTGACCATCATCATTTTTGAAGGCATGTGGACCAATAATTTCACCGGCCCATAAAGCGCACCAAACGGTGACTTTTCTGAATGTAATGGTGTTTCGACAGAGGCTTGTGGATTATCGTCGCTCCAAATGCCACAATTCTGCTTATTGGCATAGCCATTTAACCAACGGTGTGTTTCATAATTGAACAAAATTTTCAAATGAAATTGTGGATCAATAGCAATGTTTCCTTCGGCCCATTCACCAAATGTACGGCGTGAACGATGATCGCGTGGCTTCAATTCCTCTACAAGTTGAATCTTGTAAGCACATAAACCAAGATCTTTACGCAAAATTTTCTATAAAGCGGATTGACACAAGGTTAATTGTTGAGCACGATGATGACTTGACGCATTTTGATCATCATCAACACTAGGTTACATACAATCAATTGCACTGCGCGACATCTTACGGGATGCGTATTATCGTTAGGGTAAACGTATTGCGAAAACGATCCATAATGTCTCGAATTAATCGCTTTGATGGTCGATTATGAGCATCATAAAGTGTCCGTAATGCCCGATGAGCTTCTCGAATTGAACTATGTTTGTCAAAATAAATTTGAACAATTTGCAAACGTTAATCCAGCGTGAGTCTATTCATGATGAATTGCCAATCTACACAAACTCCAAAATAACCGAGTAAACCAATTTAAAGTTTTCCGCCACCCAAAAAAAAAATGCTCTACAAAATAAACTAAAGCTTACTTCTATGTATAATATATATGTAATACATTATACACTTATCTACGCAATAAAATAAAAATTATTATGTATACTGATCGTAATAAATGCCTATCGGATTTTACATTATCATTTTGTGTATTAGTATTCGAATTACAGTGGTACAAGTTGAAATTGTTCTGGTTTTCTGTAATGGCTTAACTGACTATTATTTCTTCTATAAAACTTTGTTAGTTGCCACCTTGTACAATGTATGAGCGAGGTGTATTCCCCAATTTAACAATGTTGCAATTGCACGAATTTACTCCTTCAAAATATTATTAGGTCAGGTGTTGAAAGTATTCCTATGTTTAGCTGTTCCATAATTTTGAAATTTCTTTTGAAATTTTTGTTCAACATTCTAAATCAACTTCGGTTTTAGCTGTTTATCTGAAATTCTACATCTTCTACTTTGTAATAATTGACTAGGGCTAAAATCTAAGACTTTGCTTTACAGTTGTGGTTCTCTGCTAAACCTGACAGAATTCGTTGTTCATTTTGTAATTTTTAAAGAATGCATTTCCAAACATGTACTACATTTTCTGAGTAACCATAATTTTTAAAATAACGGACTGAAAGTAATAATTTTAAAATTAAAATTGCTGGTAATTCATGTCATACAAATTCAAAAGTATGGTATCAGCCATAGCAGTTTTTAGAATACGAAACTTCGAAAGTAAATTTCTAACCATCTTTGATTATCTTTCTAGACGACTTACTATTTTAAAAATATTAAATCAATCTTTTTGACAATCTATCAAAAGTAATTCTATTATTCTAGAGTATTATATTCTACTTTATTATATTTTAGTTAATAAAGGAAAATCTTGTGAAATTAAAGGTTCTGTGATATATTTCGCATTTAGCAATTACATTTTCAATTTGGTTGTCCATAATAAGCCAATATAATAATTCACGAACACGTGCTTTCGTCTTAATATCCTCAATTGACTTTCGTGTAACAAGTTAACATACATACATATCTTATCTGCCGGACTATGTAATACAATAATATGATAAAAATAAAATGCCATTATCTACAAGTATATCATTTTCAAATTTATAATAAAATTTTGGTTGATCTTTTTTTTAATTTTTTTAAGTCCATGTTACAATATTTTAACAAAACTTAATATTTCATCATTCACCACTTTCCTTTGAATCACTTCTAATTTCAGATATATAATGGTATCCCAAAATTAACGCAAGATTTGAATTTGTCGCCATTTGTGCAGTAAAGTGTCGGCAACCCTAAAAAGAAACAATTCGACAGCTGATAGTTTAGGGTTAGTAAAAATGGAGCGTTACACGATAGAACAACTTATCTTCATTATTGAACAATATTTCAAAAATAATGAAAGCTTGGCGGCCGCAGTTCGAAAATTTCATACAGAATATAGTCGGAATAGTATTTTAACTTCGTCAATTGTGAAGAGATTAATTGAAAAATTCAAGGAGACTGGATCCGTTGGAGACACCAAACACACTGGTCGTCCAAAAACAAGCCGTTCAAATGTCAATATCGAAGCAGTGCGTAAGAGCGTCGGTGACAATCCAGAAACCTCAATTCGGCTTCATAGACAAGAATTGCAAATTTCAAGAAGCTCTCTACAGCGTATACTCACTAAAGATCTGTGTCTCCATGCTTACAAAATTCAATTAACACAACAACTGAAGCCTAATGACCATGCAGAGTGAAGAGAGTTCATTGAATGGATTATTGAACATCAACAAATGGATGCTGATTTTTCGGGCAAAATCATCCTAAGCGATGAAGCACATTTTCACCTTGATGGCTTTGTTAATCGCCAAAATTGCCACTTTTGGGGTTCTGGGAACCCACATATGATTGTCGAAAAACAAACGCATCCACAACGTGTCACTGTTTGGTGTGGATTTTGGGCTGGAGGCATAATTGGATCATACTTTTTGAAAATGAGGCTGGTCAAGCAGTGACTGTTACTTGTACTTGATATCGCGACATGATAAAGCAGCTCTTTCAGCCGAAATTGGATGATACTGATGTGGCCAATATGTGGTTTCAACAAGACGGTGCCACATGCCATACAGCCCGTGAAACAATTCAATTACTGCATGAGACATTTCCAGGTCGTGTACTCTCTCGTTTCGCTGATCAGAATTGGCCCCCTAGATCGTGTGATTTAACACCATTACATTTCTTTTTATGGGGTTATTTGAAATCACAGGTCTATGTCAACAAGCCCACAACCACACGTGCATTAAAGGAGGAAGTTCAACGCTGCATCAACGAAATTCAGTCACATTTATGCATAATTGTTTGTTGAAAATTTCGACAAACGAGTGCGTATGTGCATGCAAAGCCGTGGATGCCATTTATCTGATGTGTTATTCCATAAATAACCCTATCTTATGTACTTTATGGTTCAATATAAAAATAACAATCAAAAGACTAAAAACTGTATTTTCTATTTAATTCAAATCTTGCGTTAATTTTGGGACACCTTTATTTACAGTGTGAATTACTTCTGTAAACGTACATACAATCTTACTTGCTTTAACAGTATCAAGTAAACGTCTAGTCGTCGAATAAGTTCATATATTCTTATGGTAAATTTATATTATAATTATATAACCCCATTTTTTGCAAATTAGAAGAGAAAATTTTATGTATTTCTTTAGCCGTTAAAGTCATTAATGGTTTATAATCGGTTTTCATTTGATTTTTTCGCGAATAAATAAAATTTTGACACTTTTGCATGGAAATAACATATGAAACCTAAAAATTGCTTTTCCATCATATTGATTGCTCTCTCTCTCTCTATTTTAATTTCATTATTAAGATCCAAAGTCCGTGAAATGAGAGCGTTTTTCTTTAATTTCATCATTTATATCAGAATGACAAAGTTTTGACTGTTACAAAGTTTCACGTTTGTTTCTCTTTTAGAATTTGTTTGATGTGATTAGTGATCTATTTTTATAGTGGATCCACTATTCTGTTTTCATTATATTTTCATATATGTACACTCCGCGCAACATGAATAGGACCACCCGACTTGTTGCAAGCTTTCGGTGGTTTGAAAAACAATTCATTTACTAAAAATACAATGCAAGTTTGTAATGGTATGATATGGCAAATAATACGCATTATTGCGCAATAGTGCCTAACGTTATGCATTGGGTGACGTAAGTACCACATACATATAAAATGCACCGCGCCGGTTGGATACGACCAGTATTTAATAGTAAGCTACCGGATGAGTGTCGAGTTACAACGTGTATCCGGATAAACAAACATCTGTAATTAAGGGTATTGTGCAACGATGGGACGACAGAAGTGCTTAAGTATGGAAGAAATTGGAAAAATTAAAGCGTTCCATCAAGAAAGGTATTCCTCAAGGGCTACTGCAAAGAAAATAAGTCGATCACACCAGGTTGTGAACAATTTTATTAGGGATCCCGAGAATTATGGAAAACGTTTTAAAGGGCGAACAACATCCGTTACAACTAAGAGAGAACGTCGAGCCATATTACGCGAAGCATCGAATTCGGCATTAACGGCAAGACAAATCGCGAATAACGTTGGAACGAATGCATCGGTAAGAACTGTACAGAAGTTACTGAAGACCTGTCCGCATTTAAAACGTTTGAAAATTAAACGACGGCCTCCTTTAAGGGAATTTCAGCGCACTGCACGTCTTCAATTTGCTCAAGCAAAAATGGGGTGGACAAGAGAATGGCAAACTGTTATTTTCAGTGACGAGAAGAAGTTTAATTTAGATGGCCCGGATGGGTTTTCTTATTATTTCCACGATTTACGTAAAGATGAAGTGATTCAGTCACGAAGGCGAGCCGATGTTGGTCCAGTCATGGTATGGGGAGCTGTTTCCTATAACGGACCTGCTGATTTAGTAATAGTGAAGGGCAGACAGAATTCGGAAAAGTACGTCCAGCTGCTGCAACAGGTGAAAGACAAATTTTCCAACGTTATGGCAGGTGGGCCATTTATTTTCCAACAGGATAATGCCAGTATTCACACCGCGCGCATTGTTCGACGCTGGTTTCAAGAACAAGGCATGGAGGTTCTCGATTGGCCATCGCTCTCCCCCGACCTGAACATCATAGAAAATGTTTGGGGATGGTTGTCGCGTAAATTGTACTCCAATGCTACCCAATTCAGTTGCGCTGACGAACTAGAGCAGGCGCTGAAACGAAGTTGGGCGGAACTTCCCGTTGACTACTTGAGAACCCTGTATAATTCCATTCCAACCCGACTATTCGAGGTTATAAGAAATAATGGCAAAAGTACTCATTATTGAACAATAAAGTATTTTGTTATTGCAAACGAATCTTTTATTTTGTAGATTGGTCGTATTCAAGTGGCGTTTAATTACTCTACTTATTGTCATTAGTAACGTACATTTGCACTGACTTTTACAAAAATTATATTTGGTACCTACACACATCTTTTTATCAACCCTCTTATTTCCGAAAATAACAATTCCAGCGCGCTACCATGTTTATACCAACTACAAATGTCATATATGCAGTTGGTCCTATTCATGTTGCGCGGAGTGTATGTATGAAGAAAAATCTTCGTTTTAACAAAAAATAACTTGGATGATTAAATACCGTTACATTATTTAAGCAACTTCCCGCATCCTGTAAATGCGCGAATATAAACTTTTTTACTCCAGTGGAATAACAGCAAAAATGTGAGTGCGGGTGAAGGTGGATATATTAATCGTCCGAAATGCGAAACAAACAGTCTCTCTGCATAAGGTCACAGGTAATTACTTATTATTCGACATGAATTGACAGAGAAAGATATAGATCGCCATTTAACATTAATGCGAATTGTTATGTGAGGCTTGCTCAGTCGTGGGTGGTGGGTGTAACATTGTGATCTATTGCCTCTGTCGCTACCACTGACATATATCAACATTATAATAGTACTATACGACCGCCAGTTATAGTGTTACAGACGTAAAGAAGCATAAACACATAAAACATTGAGTGGAAAATGAAAAAAAGGCGACGCAAAAAAAAACTATTACGTTACACATTTCTCTTAACCGAGTCAGTCAAGGGCTCGCCAATTTGCGGACGATTAAAAGAATAATCTCTATAAATAGAACTGATCAAGATAGTTCGGTGTTGTCTTTTTAGCCTGCTTCCTATGTTATTTAGTTTTTTTTCAACTCAGGGCCAACCGGGTCAGTTCCATTGAAAATCTAAACCTCATATTATTTATGACAAGCATATTCAATAGAAATTAATATTTATGTATATGTTTTGGGCAGTTTAATAGAAACGAAAGTTCGATTGTAAATATGGAAATTAATTTTCAGAATTCTTAAATGATTTTAAAGGTTTTATATACCATAGCATGTGAAACTTCGTAAATATCCTATAAAATAGCATTAAATATATTTATTTATATTTTTGATTTATATATATTTTATTTATATTATATTTAAAAACCAATAAATTTACATTCGAATAAGAAGTAAGTTTGAAAATGTAGAATATTTGTATTTCCCAGCCTTACACATTTGGTGTATAACAAATAATGTCTCTCTCTAAATATAAATATATGTCAAATTGTATCTTTTAGAGTCGTTCTAATTCTTTACACGTTGACTACACATTGAATAATGGAGGTAAATTTGATGGAGCCTGTGGTTGATTAACTTAATCACCTTAGGTTGATATATAACCCCTTTCCTCATCAATTTTCGTATTCTGTATACGTATTTTGATAACTAAGTTGTCATCAGCAGATAATTAACCAGTATCGCACCTGGAAATCACGGCGGTATAGATCGTGTACGGAATTTGTTTCATACTGGTTTTTGCTGTGGTTTTCAGTGCGACACTGTTTAATTATCTGCTGATGATAACAGAGCTCTGCTACTTATCAGTGTTTTATTATATTTATTTTATTAGAAAATGCATATAAATTATATGATGAAGTAATGGAAACTATAGGAGGTATTTGAAATTTAACAAGAGCGTATCAGGACATTCGCCTGTTTCAAACCGAATAAAAGTCAAGAGAAGAAGATGAGTTGGATCTCATTGAAATGTCGCCAGAACAGTTCTTTTAAGGAGCGGCAAGACACACGGCACGATACTCGAAAAACTAACAGAGATCTAAACTTTCTTTACTTTTGCCTATTCTGCCTGGATCTCATATCATTCCTCTGTACGTAAAATGTTTTGCACTAAATTTTTCAGATGTACTTGCTTGATTTTATCCCCACACACTTTTGATTGAGACTATCTCGTTCAATCTTTATAATAATAATATCTTCTGTATCAATATACACCTTTTCCCTGAAATCTGCTATTCTTCTTGCCTAATTTTCCGATTTTCTATTATATTTTTATTTCTTTTTTGAGACATTTCACTCTGCTTTCCAGGATCCTACCATTTTATTGTTGTAATAATCATACTCAAGACGTTGAAATGGTGCTCCATTATAACTGCTATTATTAATTATTGAATGTCTCTTATAATAACTATTGGCATAGATGAATGATAAACAAATTATTGATATAAAGTAGTTGGGAAGACAGGAACAGTCTCGTTTTAAATATTAATTGAAGTATTTAGAGACGCATACAAATTCAAAAACTTTTTTGTAGTTAAGATTCAACATATGGAAACGAAGGAAAAGGACAGGCTTCTAGGAGTTATTTTCGCCAGCTTTAAAACTTTATGGACATCAATAAAAATATATTTTGATTATATGTTATTTGTGTTATAACGAATCGTTATTTATACATAATACATGACTATTTAGTGAGTGTATGAGCACATGAGATAATTAATATCAGATATTTTTTTGCTTTGATCTTTCTCGTGACCTTTACTTTTCAACGCTTAAAATAAAATTTATATCACTTACGTGGTGATTAATTGTTGTTGTGAATGTTTATGCCTTTAAAGAATCAGCAGTCTAGTGCGGATGTTTAAGTTGCGGTTGCTTCTGGTATAACTATACACTATGATTTAATATTTTTGATCGAAAACGAACGATATTAACCAAACAATCGCAAGTAAAACAAAACAGTAAATTGTTTACTAAGCTGTATGACGAATGAAAATGTTATCTTGAAATGTTAACATGAATCTTGAATAATTTTATCACTTAATAATAAATTATCAGAATTTACTATGAATAATTAGGTGCTTGTATTTTAAAATCAGAAAGAAAGTAAACAAAAAGCTTCTAGAAAATGAATCGTAATATCTATCTCGTAGATGTAAGCCGTCATTGTTCAGAATTTCTTTATCCTGGCTTCCGGGCTGGAACCACGTCTTGGATATTTTCATCACCACTTGTATGGGATGTCTTCGGTGCTTAACTGTTGCTACTGTTTTCGTTGTCGCGCTGATACTGACGTAAGTCTGTGGTGGATGGGTTTATATAGGGATATTGATGATGGGTCAATGAAGCGTTACGGTTACGGTTGAATGGTTTGGAGATACAGGATTGTCGGACGTAGTATAGGGGATAACCATCATCACGGTTTAGGTTATTAGGAATTCGCGGATATTTCGGCCATTGTAACGACTAGTGCAAGACAGGATTTTAGGCGAATTGAACTGATTATGATAAGCAGTTTCAAGCTTATGATCAGCAAGTGCAGAACAAGCTACGCGCAGCAGCCTGATAAACGCTCATGCTCTGAAACACAAGTGCTGATGACTGTTTTATTTCGCCAATATGTACATTGCACTCATGTTTCAGAGCATGAGCGCATACCTGTTGCGCATAGCTGATTCTACACTTGTTGAGCATAGGCTTAAAACTGGACACTATATTTAGTTCGATTCGACTTTAATCCTATTCCACACAAGTCATTATTATTTGAATCTGTGAATCTATAAAGAACTTTAAATACCCTAATCACCTAAACCGTGATGATGGTTACCCTCTATACAACGCCTGGAAAGCCTGTACCTCCAAACTACTCAACTGTTACTGTAACGCTCCGTTGACCCATGATCAATATCCCTATATAAATATATCTACCACAGACACTAGTCTCAGTGCAAAAACGAAAGCGCTAGCAGCAGTTAAGCCCTGAAAATATCCCATACAAGTGGGGACGAATCGTCGGTGCCAGAATTATCGAAGACGCGGTTCTAGCCCGGAAACCAAGATGAAGAAAGTACTGCTACATAATTACATATACTCTATTCATTATGCAAAATCGAAACTAATAGTCCTTATGAAATACTACTTCACGTGATTTCATTCGACGATCATATAACATCATATCGTAGGTTTTTAATAATTTCTGGTCTTCACACATCTTCTGGGTGCCACCGCTTTGTTCATCCAAAATGCTGGTCACGTTTAAAGATGTCCACAGTTTTATGGTTGCAGTCGATGGATATAGGTTCCCGTAAACAGACTCGAGCTCAACTTTGATTTCATCGTTTGATTGTTTTTTTTAATTATTAAATAAGAACTTAATCACTGATTGCTATTCCGCTCTTCTATGATTGAAAACTAAAAATACTTCGTTTTCTACTAAAATATTAAGTGTTCTTACGAACGGAATGAAGTTTTTTATTAGTGCTGCCCTCTTTCGGCAGGCTTACTACTTTTTGATTTACTTTTGTAATAAAATAAGTTTTCAACAGTCTCTAACTCATTTTTCTTTATTCCCATATTTGCGCAAAAACTTTCAAATTGTTATTAAATCGTATGGTTCTAAAGCTTCAAGTGAATTACCCTTACGAAGGAACCTTTCGAAGTAGTTTCGAATTTTCATAAAGATATTAGTAAAATAATCGTACATTTGTACTATAAAGGTGTGGAAATCTGGCGGAGCGAGATCTGGAGAATAGACTGATCTGGAATGACTTCCTAATAGAGTTCTTAAGTAGTCGATTTTGCAATTTTAATAGTATGAGGTCGAGCGTTATCGTGCGGCAAAACGACGTTATGATGTCTTTTAGGTTTTTTTCTTGAATTACCGACAGAGTTGTTGACATATATCTCATCAACGTACGCGAGCGAGTATCAGCTTTCACTCGGGAGTTGCCTTTTTGTGAGAGCTAAACCATTCTTTTCTTATTCCTAATGTTCACATAAAGACACCATTTTTTTGTCAACCGTAACAATGTGGGACAAAAACGGTCGATGTTGTTGATGAGCTAGAAGAAGAAGCACAAGTGTTGACACGCTAATTCTTGGTATTTTTGTTCAAAACATGCACCAATTAAACACCCAGTTTTTGAACTTTTTACATAGGATGCAAATGTCGTATAATGGCCCACTGGTTGTTATCCATTATAATGTGCTACTTTCGAGATGCCGAGAGGATTGACGTGTATCATGAATTAAACGTTCAAATGTTTTTCATCAAAGTCTTACGTCTTCCCGAACATTGAGAAGCATTTATATCAACGACCCTCTTTTAATCAAGGAAACTATTTCCGTGCTATATTCTCCCCATTTTCTTGGTCTCTGTAAACGCTACAAATAGTTCTAGCGACTTCCGATGCAATAAGTTTTCTACTCAACTCGAGCAAAAAGATATGTCGTAAGTACTTATTTCTTTTTCTACTCGACATTTCACTTTCTTTTGTCCATAAATAAAAAACAATCTTTGCACGTATTCACAATTTCAGAAACTAATTAAACAATACTACGACATTAATATAATTTGGACATATGCCTATCAATTTGTTTTTCAAGACATTCTCATCCTAGAAACTAGAAACGCTACGAATTTAGGCATAAATCTGATATATAAAACAATATTCAAAGGCTAATGTCACGCAAACTCTAAAAATTAATTATATGTTTAGAACCTTAAATATGGAAATTTAAAAAGATGATATTGAAATTATTATTTAGTTTTCAAAATGTGATTTTCAATTTTACAATTACTTTATGTGTGCTAATTTGCTTACTAATAATTGAATTAGAAGATTTATATATTGTCTATTGATTGTGAATTAATTACAATTCAATTTTTTTGATTACAAGCATCGAGATAATTTTATTTAAAAACAGGCAAAGTCAAAGTTGAAAATACATATATATGAAGCTAGTAATTATTTATATCAGACCGACATAAGAAAGTAACTTAAAAAATGAAACTACATTTCACAAAATAATATGCTTGACGTGTAGCTAATTTCCATACACATACTAATTTAGATTGCATATTGCTGATGATGGAACGTTCGGAAATAGCATTAGCTCCGGCAAGGATAGTCATTCTGTTCCTTGAATTCTCACTCTATTATTTATGCATAGACCACTCAAGTTAAAAGTTAGATATTTTTCTATATTAAAACAATTGGAACGTTTGAGGTCATCGAGTATTCATCATCTTCCGTTTCTTTTTTATCGCGCGCCCTGTCTGATGTGAATTATGGACGACCGGAGGCTGTACTGGATTCTAGAAGGACGTTTCTCCATTTTGCTAATAATAGTCTGCGGTTTCATTGTCTTGGGTTTTAATTAGAGACAAGCAGGATCATCTTTTTTTCCTCTTTTATACCGTTTCTTACGACTTTTTAATTATTTAATTCGTTTGTTTACATGTTTATCTGATACAACATTGTTTTGTAATTCACGAACGTTCGATTATTTTTATCTGATACCAAGTTGTAAATTGAGGTGATTGTAAATGTTAATAATGTGCCGTAGTTTCTTACTAATTCCTTGGCTATTGTTTTCATGTGACTTGATTTTCAAATGTGTTATCCAAGAAATTAATTAATGATGTTAATGGTCACGTATAAAAGGTAATTATAGAAAATTGAAGTTATTTTCTATTTTCGAAATTATAATGAAGAGACAAGGCCAAGAAAAATGAGTAAGAAAGAAAATTTTAGTGATGGTGTAATATGCAAAAATATAGTTGAATTTGATGGAGCCTGTGGTTGATTGACTTGATCAATAAGGTTGATATATAACCCCTTTATAACAACATTGTTTGTAATTCACATGTGCACATCTTGGTTTTCAACGGTGCGGATCGCGTACGGAGTTTGTTTTTTCGTACAGTTTTTTCGCCGTGTTTTACCAGGTGCGACACTTTGAAATTATCTGCTGATGATGACAACTTGGTTGTCGAAATGCGTATACAGAATTTACAAATAGTTAATTGTGGAATTATATATCAACCTTATTGATCAAATGCAAAAATATATCGTACATAATACATAACAGTCTATTATACTCGTATTATTCTAATGTAAGTAATGAGAGGAAAATAAGCATATCTTACTTAAGTTTTTAAGTAACTTATATAAGCTTTAGTTGTTTTATGGATAATTTTCAAAGCCAGTAATCAATCTATTCATTTCCATAGATTTTGGCGTTTAGATGGTCTGTTTATTTTTACCATTTTTCGATGTTCCTTACATCAGGTATCACACATGTACGCATTATTTCTCAAAATAGAAAATGATGTAGTGCAATAGCGTGATTTTTATTGAAAAACTGTTATTTCTCCATCAAGTACGCCTTTAAGTTAAACAGAAGCCATGCCTAAATTTAATTTTTATTAATATTGTAAAAATAACTTTCTCGTTATGCAGTAGCTTAACCCTCTTCTACAAAATTACGGCCCCAAAGAATGTATTATTGCAAATGATAGTCGTAACTTACAGCCATTTAAGTCACTGTTATGCAATGGACAACTACAAAAGTATTGCTAAATTTGATGGAGGCTGTGGTTGATTAACTTAATCACTTAAAGTTGATATATAACCCCTTTCCACATCAATTTTTGTATTCCGTATACGCATTTTGACAACTAAGTTGTCATCATCAGCAGAAAATTAAATAGTGTCGTGGTGTGCGCTTTGGCTTTCGACGATACAGATCATATACGGTATTTGTTTCGTGCGGATATTGCCGTGATTTCCAGGTGCGACACTGTTTAATTAATTGCTGATGATGACAAATTAGTTGCCGAAATACGTATACCGAATACGAAAATTGATGTGAAAAGGGGTTATATATCAACCTTAAGTGATTAAATACAAAAGTATTGCAAAAGTTGGTTGCGCCAAACTTTTGCGTGCTGTTATAAATTCAATTTAGGTTGAAATTTATTTAAGTCTAGATTATAAGTGGAGACTCGCATCTTTTGTATTAGTGGGTCCCAAAAACATAGTACTAACCAATTTGATGCTTCAACTTTGCGCACGAATTCAATAATGTGGTGTGGATAATGCATATTCGGATGGTATAAAAGGTTCTAGAGGAAAAATTTCGACTCGAAAGATGCTTCTAGGTCAGGACATCCCCACCTCGTTCATTGCAGAAAGAATTTCGATGCTATCAGGAAGATACTCCAGTCCGATGTGAATCTAACTTATCGCGATATGAAGAATGTCCAGACATTCAGACATTCATGCATCGGCAATTCATATTATTCTGGACGAATTCTTTGGGTACCTCATAGCTTAGCCGACGACGGCTACGAGTTGATAAGTTTAATATCGAATATCTCGTTCTGTTGACAGCATTTTGGCAGGTGACCAAATCAGGAATTACTATTATGACGTGCCCAGGACAATTTGGTTCCTTTAATATGAAGATAAGTATACTCGTGTCCACAAAGTTTTCGAGCTCTTAAGAACAAAATTGTGGCCATCCGCTTTATTGTGAAAGTAATTCTGGAGTGCATGGTTCTGGATAGTCATCCCAAAGTGGTGCACAGACTAATGACTGCCTTAGAAACATTTGTCTTCACTCGAGACCAGATATCTAGTTTTTCCAACACAACAAAGCTCTGGCCCATCGCTTCAACGTCTGTATTGATAATTTAGCAAGAACAGAATGAAAGTGAGGAAGTTTTCCAAAGATAATGGGATTGGGATTACCATTATGTCCAACTTTCGGAAGACATGCGAAAGAGTTGGTTTGATAACCAGCTTCAAAGAATGGATAAGTGCATAGAATGTGGAAGAAATTACTTTAAAAGATCGTGAAAATTAAAGTGCTATAGCAAAATTTTTATTAAATAAATAACATAAATAACAGATATCTCTTCTGCTTGGATAGATTTCTATCAACTAATAAAGGTATAAATACCATTTTTTAAATTGTGAATCTGGAATCGACAAGGTTTCTGTAAACGTTTTTAATATTTTCTTCATTAAAAGATTCATATGTTCAGCAAGTAACAAGTTGTTGGAAATAAGTGTGTGAATATAGTGATACAGGATGAATACAGGATTTTTCTCTTTACATCGCTAAGTTGTGAAACTGTTTAAAGTGTGTGAAATTTTTCATTTTCATGTAAGGGAGTAGATTTTTGCCAATTTATTTAAGCTAGATATTGTATTTCCAATATATAGTTCTGTCGTTAAATATTGTATATTAGCAGTATTTATTACGGTGAATGCTTTCACTCTTAGGTAAGAAGACATAACTAATTATATCCTGTGTACTTGTGTAGGTGCTTTGGAGCGTGTCTTGGAGATTTCTCGTTTATTTTAAAATGAAGATGTTCTCCTAGGGTTCTTATATAATGTCCATTCTTCATTGAATGACACTAACTGCGTTTCTCTTTTCTAAAATATAATTATACTAAAGTTTAAACTATATATTTTATTTCTTGTTGAAGAATTGACATTTTTGTCCCCATTCGTCAAGCAAATGATTTTAAATCCACCGCTTTTCGACTTTATCAAATTTAATCTTCCTTATATGATAACTTGAATGTTACAATATTAATTTATAAATAAGAATTCACACAATAACATTCTTTAGAAATTCAGGATCGTTTAAGGACATCGGCATGAAATATTATTACTACGCTTGCGCTCGTGAAACGACTTATGATGTTCGACATAGCATTTGCTAAGTAAGATGAGCGAAATACAGAAAACTGCATTTGACAGCAATCTCCGGGTTCAAATACTCGATTCCTGAAAAGAAAAGCGCCATCAGCCGGGCAAATACAAACAATTTCCAGTAAACCCATAGAATCTATAAATTCATGTTTTTGTTGACTATGCCAGTGTAGTTTACACAATAGTCAATATTAAGATGACTTGCGACAAATTATTCTTATCAATTTGTATTGAAGAGTATTTTTTATCAAATTTTAAATAGTTATAAGTAACAATTAATATAAGCTTCTTCTTAAACCTATCTAAATTTCATAGAGCAAAATTGGACGCACCATTCCAAGATGAAAATGAAAATACTGTTGATTAGTTTTAGTGCTTACTGTTTCAGTAACAAATATGTGAAGTAAAATTTGTAGAAAGGATAAAAGAGACACTTGATAGAGTTTCATTAATATTATTTAAAAATATAAATAGTCGAACAAATAGAGTTTGAAGTCAAAATTTCTAATACTTTTATTCAAATTTTCCTGTCATTACAAGTATCAACTTAAAAATCAAATTACGTACATATATTTTCTTGAAGTTTAAAGTCGCAAAAATCTAGTTCTATGAAACTTCATATACAGGGTATTTCGAAAAGAATATACGTATTAATGTTTTATTTATATTAGAAATTTTTCTGATTCTGATTTTAATTTTAAAATACAATTTATGGTATTCATTAACTAGGCAGGTGTCTTTTTTTCTAATTTCTATTGTAACTTTACCAAAATTTCAAATTCTAGAATTACTTGGGCGAAAGTAATGCAAATCATTATTAGAAATATAAAAATGCTATAATAAAATATGTTTCCTATAAACTATTGCTGCTCTATAGTGTCTAATAAAATAATATAGTTTGCTTGCTTTTTTAGAAAAATTTGAAATAATTACGTTGTTCAGTTAAGTAAACATGATTTGAAAAGGATTTTTGAGCAGACAATCATAAATCTTTCTATTGAAATATAACAGCGTACTGTACCAATGTGTATAAGTTTTAATTTTAAACTAGCCTCAATTTGTCAACCATAAATTATGATATTTGGCATTTTGTTAAAAAAAATCGAGTTCAAAGGCTGGGTTATTTTGTATTGTGTTTTGTCGAGAAGACAAATACTTGTCCATTTATCTTCCCCAATTGATTGCCGTACGGCATGCTAGAGCATTTATTTTAAGATATTATCTCACATATAGTAGCAGCGAGCGCGTTCGGTATAAATGCACCACGCTCGCTGTTCATAATCAAATTATTTAAAAGATATTACCATGCGAGATCACGATCATACCGCTCGCTTCCTTTGGAAATTCCGCCAACGTACGAAGGAAATGGCAATCAAAAACCACGACATTGCTTCATATCAAATATGTAATTAACATATAACTGCTGCAAAAACGGAACTTTCGATTTATTTCTTTAGATAATAGTAACTTAATTAACAATAAGAGTAAGTAATAATGTATAAAGTATAATTTTTCATTTCGAGAGGTCGATTTCACTCTAAATGTTTTTCTTATTATCATTACTAGACAATATGAATTGTCGATGAATTACATGTCACGAGAAGAATTTTAAAATAGAAATTACATTACCATAAACTGCATAGTATACTTTCGTTAATTTTTGTAAATCATTCACATGATAAAAATTTTCTTAAAACTAACCTGAAGTCTAAAACACATTTTGTATGATGATGGTTCATGCAAATATTTGTTTGATATAATAGTAAAAGAAACTATAAAATTATGCTGGTTGAATATTAATTCTTTGATCTTACATGATACAGTAAAACTTGATTAAGGCGACCAGCGATGACTTCAGAAAATTGTGGTCGTTCTAGACGACTTAAACTTATTACTTTAATATTAAATGAGACTTAATAAAAACGCAGTAATTTAATCAAGTGGTCGTCTAGGAATGGTGGTAACTTGAGCAAGTATCACTGTATTGGTATAAGAAGGAAAAAATGTAGCTAGTTTGCATAAATATCATACTTTCTTTAGTATATTTCTTTTAAAAATAACAAGTTCATCGTCCCTTATTTCTAGAATGATTTCCTTTCCTTCCATTATATAGCAGAACTTCCATTATCCTCGTCTAATCGAGTTCCACTTCTGTTAATAAGAAGCTATATACATATTCATAATGTATTCGATTAGAATATTCGTCTAGAACCTTTGACATGTTGTGGGCCAAACTTTAATGTGCAAATACGTTCGCGGGCCGCGTTTAAAAGTAGTGCATTTTAAAGTAGTGTTCATAATTTTTGGCGATAGATATCAGACATGAAATAATACGACAATGTCTCGAGGGCCGGATCAAATCTTACAACGGGCCGGTAGTTGCCCACATATGGATTAGAGCGTATTATAGCACACGCTGTATTATCCGGGTTTTAATTTTTTTGATCACCGGAATTTATTTACAGTAAATTATAATAATTTGATTACTTCTTCTGCGTTTATTTACACGTACTTTATAAGTCCGTATTCTCCGAACTTTTTAGTTACCCGAGAAAGCGTAGGTCTCAATTTTCTGCGATAATGAAGGTTCTACTGCACTTTTAATTAGTGGATGAAGCTGGTAAAATTATGTTCAGTTTTTCATTTCATTATGTAGTGGCTCAGCCACCTGGCTCTTTGTGCTCTTTCTATTTGGATAATATTGTTTTTTTAAGAGTTCCTGTTATTTATTATATAGCCTTCTCTTATATGCTCCATAGTTTTCTCTTTAATTCCACCATAAACCTTTTTGAAGATTAATAAAAAAGAAGAAAACGTACGGGAACGTTTTTCTTCTTCTTTATTCATCGTCCATGCTACGCAAATCTAGGTAAACCCATTGTTATCTCAACATATTTTTCGATCTGTTGGCGGCTTCGCTTCGTTTTATTAACCGATTTTCTAGTTGTTTTGCTTCGTCTAGTGACAGCCTAAATATTCTATCTGGTCCACTTTTTCTATTGCACATTTTTTATTTGCGCAATTTCTCAATCTTTCGTTGTCATTTATTTACCTTTTTATTTGTTTTGTCTGTCAATGGTCCAAATGTGTTTATCAACTCTTACTTTGATTTAACCGTAAGAGCTATGTCATTGTTGTAGGCCAAGCATTAATATCTACTTCCAATTATTATCTACATACTTTGCTTTTATCTCGCTTTCTTTCAAAATACCCTCTTGTATCAAGTGAAAGAGCACTGTGCATAAAGGATCCTTTTAAACTAATCTCTTTTTTACTAAATATTTTTCGGAATATCACTTGCACTAGTTTCCTCAGGACGCCTGATTTTTCCATATTTTATTGCATCGTACATCATTTTCATTTTAACTGAATTTATACTTGCATCTAATCGATCAGATACAAACTTAGGGTCTATTCGAATATATTATTTTGGAGTTATTTTGAGAGAAAATCTGAAAAAGCGTTAGGACAAGGAAAACTAAGTCTTTATTTTGCCATTATATAAAGAAGGGCCGAGGAAAATTGCAGTAATTATTAAGGAATAGCATTATATACCATACAATTTACTAATGAGAATTAAAAGTAGATATCTTAGTAAATATCATAACAAATTTGTGGGGGACATCTGGGAGGAAAACGCGGTCCTCCAATTGAAACATGCTTAAAATTTTTAATTCGAAATATATAAGACTATGTCAACATGCTTTCTGTTTTATTAATTTGTTTTTCTATGAATCCAAAATAAAGATATCATTTTGTTTTCTTGGAAGGATGAAGTAAGAAGTAGTTATAATGCATACTCTCTCGTGTTAGTAATAGTAGTATTATTGAATATTATTCTTACATTAAAATGTTTCTTTTATGTTTGAAACAATTTCGTTTATAATTAGAACCTTTTCAGTAATGAATATCAGATCGTTGTGTTTATATTTTCTTTTTTTATTAGCCATTGTGTAGATCTTTATCTAAATATTTCCCTTTTAGTTGGCGGCAAAATATTTAATTTATATGTCTATATATTTACAACTCAATCACGGTCATAGGTTTATAGTTATTACTGCTATCATTATTATTAGATACATATTACATGTATTGTTAACATAATATATGAGCGAACATTGATCGTTATATGCCATATTGCAAAACCAAGTAAGTCACGCATGTCGGTTCAATTTATCGAATTTATTGGGTGTAATTAATTGTTATGGGTTTTCTTTTGTTATTTGCGGGGAGGTCCCGCACGACTGACTCTAATAAATTGTTCATTTGATTGTTTATTATAACTACATTAACTAGCGGTGAATTATTTTGATATAACATTAATTTAAACATATCTTATTTTTCATCTGTAGGTACTTTTTGTTTGGATGGTAAAGCAATTAGATATAATGTGCCTTAAGAATTATTAGACTTGGAGATTACAATGGCAATAAGTGTAAAAGAACAAAGCATACAATAATCTTAAGCGATTATAATACAGCGTGTTTCAAAAAGAATATACGTATTACAAAGTATTATTTTGTCCAAGCTATCGATCGCTGCGCCTCGGCTCGGCTATTGGAAAAACGAATACATAGTCTAGTTTATTTAATAGCCGCTAGATGTCAGTTGTCTTATGTTTTTCTTGGTAACCGTCATATGTTTAAAATGGCTACTCCGCAACAGAAATGATTTTGTGTTCTCGAGTTTGCGAAGTGCAATTCTGTGATTACAGTGCAAAGACGTTTCAGGTTGAGCTACCAAATTGATCCTCCGAATGGGTGGAACATTCGCAGATGGTATCGACAGTTTGTAGATACAGAATGTGTATGTAAAGCAAAGAGTCCTGCAGCCCTCGTGTTTCTGAAGAAAATGTTGCACGAATTCAAACTTACAACTGCCTACAACAACAATTTGGCGTGTTTTGAGACGTCGGTTGGTTATGAAGCCGTACAAGTTACAGTTGTTACAAGCTCTGCGTTCTGATGATAAACGGAAAAGTGTGGCATTTTGTAACGAGATTCATGATGCTATTGACAATGATAACACTTTCGCACAACGCATCGTGTTCAGTGATGAAGCGACTTTTCGTATTAGTAGTCTGCTAAACAAACACAATGTTTGAATTTGGTATTTACAGAACCCACATGCAGCCATTGAACATGTACGAGATTCGCCTAAAATTAATGTGTTTTGTGCAATATCCCGATTATCTGTTTACGGCCCATTCTTCTTTGATGGAAACACTGTTAACGGTCAGCAATATCTCGCTATGTTACAAAACTTCATTTTTCAACAAGACGGGGCACCCCCTCACTGTAATCGCCAAGTGCGTGAATATCTGAACGAACCGTTGGATTGGTCGTCAAGGAGCTGCTGGCGACTTAGCATGTCTCAGCTGGACTCCACGGTCACCGGATTTGACACCCTGTGACTTGTTCCTGTGGGGTTTCCTTAAAGACAACGTTTATGTACCACCAGTCCCACAGAACCTGGCCATAATATCAGTGACGAAGGACATGCTTGCCTGAGTATGGGAGGAATTTGAGTATCGATGCGATATTGACATATTAACATACTGAACATCTATAATCTGAACTTGAGGGGTTCGTAAATATGTGTTAATGTTATTACAAAAAATAAAGTAATCTTACTTATAAACTCTAGTAACTAATACATTCCTGAGAGTATATTTTCAATAAAAGCAATGCAAAATTTTTTTGAATTAGTAACGTAAGCTTCTTCTGCAAAGGCTTTTAAACTCTTATGAAACAAATAGAAAAGAACACATTTATTTTAAATAGTTTGTATAAAGTAAATAATCATTTAAAATACAGCAATAATGAATTTATGATGATGAGCAAAAGTATTGATGCACCTAAACTTAAACATAGTTCTTATTGCTTTCATGTGGTAGAACTGGTATATTACATTATATTATTGGTTTCCTAGTTCATGATGGGTCAGGTAAATTTATATTTTACGCACATGAAATAGAATATTCTGAAAGTATAGCCAAATGAAGAACTATAGACATACTTACATACATTGCTTTTGAATAGAATGAAATGTATATTTAATTTGTTTCAATATGTATATTTAGTCAACGAAATCATTAATCTGGTACGTAGACTTCCGCGGTCGTGGTCCATACTATCTTCTTCTGGGCTTCCGGGCTGGAACCGCATCATTGATATAACTGCCGACGGGTACGAAACGTCGACAGTTATACCAGTGACGCGGTTCCAGCCCGCAAGCCCAGAAGAATATAGTATGAAATCATTAATGTTTTCAGTTATTTGTACCATTAATCAAGGTAATAGTGTGTGTATACATTATTAGAAATAAACTGTTCTACTTATTTTTCGTAGCTATACACTACCGACCATAAATGAGGGATCACATTCTATCGATAGAATCGCTCTGTCCTTATACCTGCGATTCGGTAGGGGCAATTGAAATAACAGAAGTGAATGCGTTTCTGGGAAGTTTACCAACAATATCCGGAACATTATCTAAATTATATAATCACATTTGTTAGTGTAAAATATTATAATTTCCTTTAATCCTTTTATGATCTGTTTTCAGTATTAATACTTTTCCTGAAAATATTTATTTTAAAGGGTTTTTTTATATTACAAGATTATAATGGTGCTGCGAAACAATTTATAGGAATTTGTGCTACCACACAGAATGTGGCAATCTAAGAAAGAATTAGTATTCGTCTAGAATCTGTCCGAGTAAGTTGTAGTACGAGTATTCGTGATCAATCATACAAAATGCCAAAAAGAAAGGAATTGAGTGCAGAAATTCGTAGTGCTATAATAATATTACGCAGAGAAAAATTGTCGCTGCGGACAATAGTGCATAAATTAAAATTATATACAATTGCATATAGCATCCGTTTTCATAATATTCATTACAACTTATCCAAATGCAGGATTGTAATATAATTAATCCTCGTATTATAAATGATAGTACTTTAGATTGTATAAATAAGGTAGAAATTAAATCATGGAGCAGAAAATAAGGGAAACAAATACACAGGGATTCGTATACGAGATATGACAATTAAATAACCAAACTGTGTTCCTCCCATCGCGCAGTCGCGTCGGACGAGGCTGTAATTGGAATGTCATTGACTTTGATACTTCCCAAGCAACAACACGTAGTTTTGTCTCTCTGTCTGTTTTAATTTACTTTCGAGCTTTAATTGTAGAGGACACTGTCACTTGTTAGTGTCGTGATAATGGTTGACATAAAAATTGAGCAGCTAATTAACCTGAAATTCGTTGTCAAATTCAAAAAATTGCAAACAGAATGTTTATAAATATTAAAGAAAGTGTTTAGTGATAATGTTATGACACGTGTGCGTGTTTTTGAATGGCATAAAAGCACAAGTGAACAAGTCGAAATCGAAGGCAATGCTGATTGTTTTTTTCGATATCAAGACTGACTGGGTACCTGAGGGTCAAAGCGTTAATCCGAAATTTTACAAAGAATTCCTAATTAAACTGAGTGAAAGAGTAAGAATGAAAAGATCGTATTTGTGGAAGAACGACTCGTGGATTCTGCACCAGCTAACAATGTCCTGCTGTAAAGCAGTTTTTAGCAGACAAACGCATTGCTGTGCTTGATCATCCTCCGTATTCGCCAGATCTCGCACCGTGTGACTTCTACCTATTCCCAAAAGTGAAAAGTGCATTAAACGGAACACATTTTTGGTCTGTTGAACATGTGAAAGCAAAAACAGCAGAGTTGTTGAAGAGGCTGATAACTGATGAACTACAGCATTTTTTTAAATAATGGAAGACAAACAGCGTGTACAGATAGGGGAGGAGAGTATGTTGAAGGGGATAAAAGTTAAATATAAGTTTATTTGCAATAAATAACATTTCTTACACCAGTTCCGTTATTTAATTGCCACATCTCGTATACATCATATATAAAAATACATAAATGCAGATAAAATTCTGTGTTAGGCTAGAAATTTTTCATTTACTGAATTAGGATGGAAGGAGAAATATACCTAACGATATAATTAAAAATTGGAATTAAACAGAGTACATGATATTCTCAAAAACCTAACTTTGATATAAAAATAAACCAGCAAACCATTAAACAAGTATACTAAATAAAATACTTGTGGTTGTGGTTAACTACATAGCAAGACTTCAAATGGGACAAGCACATTAATGTATTGTCTAGAAAAGGTAAACAACAATAACAGAGATTTACAAAACAAGAACCATAATACCAAAATACTTGCCTAAGCTGATCATCAATGCTGTTTCTACGTTTCACATGAATGGGGAAATACTACTAAGAAAAATAAAAAATCCAAAGATAAAATGAAGTCCTAATATTAATGTATAAATTAGATAGAAAAACATCTACAGTAGAAGTTTCCGAAAGGACAAAAGAATTAAACATGAACAGATTTTATTTACTGGAAATAGTCAGCATAATAAAAGGCTGCCTTCAATCATGTTCCACAACGTGTTAGGATAGGCTGTGGTGGTTCGGGAATTCCACTTTTTGCGAAAATCGCGAAGACGTTTAGGAGATTTCAGAAACACTTATTTTGTACTCGCTCTTAATGCAATCTGCCTTGACAAAACATTTTCGAATAGTTTCTGCCACCTTGTTGTGAAAGAGAATGGCGCTCTGAACGCATTGTCGTGACACCTTCGGACGCAAACAACAATATTTGACTTGTTGGCACTTGAAATTTTTCTAACGTCTCCAGCACCATCTGCGTAATTGTAAATAATCTCTATATTATAGATAATAGTACTTTGGATTATATAAACAAAGTCGAAATTAAATCATGGAGCAGAGAATAAGAGAAGGATATACACAGGGATTTCACATATACTCGTACATCATTTATAAAAATATATAAATGCAGATAAAATGTCAGCGTTACAAATGGATTACATGATGGCAGTCCATAACTTGGTCTTTATTGGTTAACTCATAAATTGATTGAATTATGCTTTTAGTTGCTACTTGTATATATATAATTATGTATATTCTTTAATGCTGTTATAGCAATATTTCCTGTTTAATTGATCGAAAATCCAAATTAATTTTGGTAAACGTTGATCTTACAGCATCAGTTTTTATAATTCTAATTTTATTTGATTAATGTATCTTGTCCTTGATAGTCTAATTATCTAGTTTGTTACTTAATTATCTAGTCGGTTAGTATGTATATTTATAAATTAAATTTTCTTTAGTGTGTTACTCGAAACGGAACTGTATCATTAGTGTCAGTATTGTCGATTTTTTATAGAGATTGTTAGTATTTAGAATTAGATTTTCTGTCAAAAAATAAAAAAAAATTTTATATTATTAAGCTTTTGTTTCCATTGTGTTAATAAAAAATTAGATTTAAAGTAAAATTTAAATTAAGATGATGTAATACAGAGGGCAGTACTCTAGGAAATAGTGGGGTGCAAGGAACGAGTCGTTTGGGTTTGTAATCGCTAAAAATTTTAAATTAATATATTCTAATATCGTCTTAATGAAGGTAGAATATTACTTTTGCTTTCGAATATGTTATGTTTTTAATTTAAAAGGAATTGCTATTTTTATTTTAATTTCGTATGTTTCCCTAGAGCTGAAGTAAATTACTATTTGCTAACTACTTGCAACATTTTTCTTTCTATTTACTTATTAATAATAATAATAAAAGCTATATTGTCCAACAGTAACCATTTACAGGACAAGTTTATATCATACTTATATACATACATACATATATACTCAAGACTTAAAAATATATTTATTAGGATTAGAATATTATCAAAACAAAAATGCAATTGATCAATAGACTTAAACAAAAATTGTACTTAAAAAGTACAATTAATTACTTCATTATTCAAAAAATTAAAAAGAAAACTAATTTAATTTATTCTTAATCACTGAAGGTTGATATATAAACCCTTTCCACATTAATTTTCGTATTCTGTATACGTATTTCGATTACTAAGTTGTCATCATCAGCAATTATCTGCTGATGATGACAGTATTGCACCTGGAAAACTACGGCAAAATACCCGTACGACACAAATTCCGCACACGATCCGTACAGCACAATTGGTTCACAATCTAGTGCGAAATTATTTCATAATTTCTTGCATAATAAAATTGATTATCCTTCCTTGATTTCTTAGATCACCTTTCATATGCCTGTATACCATACAAGAAACTTTAAGAACTGGAGCAAAGAATTGTAATAAGCACTATACTACCCCTTCTTAGTGAAGAAGAATGAAGCGGGGATTCTGGGGAGTATACATATGTGTTTATGTGTGAAGAATGGATTATTACTTTTATTATGCATTATCCGAATTTAAAATTGTGTTTTGTTGATACACTTTTTCTCATTTAGTATTTGCGCTTATTTGGTAGATTTTACATTTTTTCCTTGCATACTTTCCATACTTAACATTTATAACATATTAAAATTAAACATACTATTTGATTTTTTTTTCATTTTTACTATATTATAGATCATACTATACAACCTATTGCTTTATAGATCACTGAAGATTGATATATAACTCCTTACCACAATAATTTTCGTAGTTGTCCAGGTGCGACACTGTTTAATTATCTGCTGATGATGACAACTTAGTTGTCGAAATACGTATACAGAAAACGAAAATTATTGTGGCAAGGGGTTATATATCAACCTTCAGTGATCTAGTTAATCAACCACAGGCTCCATTAAAATTACCTATTGCTTTATGTACATACATATATATATATATATATATATATATATATATATATATATATATATATATATATTATTACTCGCCTATAACTGACTATGCCGTTTGATATTCAAACACGCAAAATCCACAATTACTTGGTTAGCCTCATAATATAAAGAGAACTCCAATTAAGAGAGAAGAACAATTTGAAATAGAATTTATGTTGGAGATAGTACCAGGTTTTCTTAAGCTGAAAAAATTATCCAATTTTATGTTAACATGGGCCGATTTTCAAATTCAGATTTGTCAAATATTTAACAAGGTAAAAGTCAAACAATTCTAAGCTAAAAATTAATCTAAAGATGAATAATCAGGCGATCCAATTACTTAGAGTCGCCTAATTAAATATTTGCTTCGATAATTTTCGTAACTTTGGAGATATAAAATTTTGATTTACGGAAATCGAATAAGCAACAGAAAAACCTGTACACACACCATTAGATTAAAAAAGGTCAGTAGAATTTTTAATCGTGAATGCTACGTCTATAAAAACGTGTTTGTAATAAAAACTATTATAAAATGTTTACATTCGCATTTCGTGTCTAAAATTAATGGGCTAATTCTGTGCAATTTTTTTATTCATTTATAATCTTGTGTATCTAGAAATTTATAAAAGTTCGTAAATGTTTTATTTACAGTTTTACGTACATGTTTCTGTAAATGTAAACTGAAAATAATAAAAAATATTTGTACTTATTTTTATTTGAACTAAATTTTTCGGTAAGTGTACGAAATGCTGTTTTTCTTTGTCTATATCTGTAAGCGATAATGAACAGATTTTTTATTCTGAAAGAAAAATGTGGATTAAAATTATATACGTATAAATGTATTTTTCATGTGATATTTGTAAAATAAAAATACTACTGCACTACTTTCGAATCATACATCAACGGCTTTTTTCGGTCTTACTTCGCTTGGATGCTTTCATTTAGGGCTTTGACGCTTGGTCTCTTTATCATATTGGAAACACTACGTCTCATCGCCAGTTACAATAGAATACTTGAAGGTTTCGTCCTTTTTTGAGCCTTTAATCAAGTCTGTATAGCGTTGAATTCAGTTAGCTTGTGTGGTACAAACCTTGCACAAATCTTTTTCAGTCCCAAATGCTGTGTAAAATGTGATAAATTGAATCTTTGGAAATATTTAATTCTATTTCCACGTATCGCGATAAGGATTTCAGCTCATTTCTGATAAATTCACGCACAAATTCGATGTTACTTTCCGTAGCCACAGATTTTTTGCACCAGGATGTTCGTGATCGCCACTCATACACACTCGTACGTGATAAACACGCATCACCATACACTTGTTTCATCAAATTAAACGTTTCAGTAAACGATTTACCGAGTTTAAAATGAACTTAATATTTGGTCTTCATTCAAAATTCATTTTTCGACCAATGCCAAATACACATCGTTACTTTTGGCGCAATTTCTCTGCTTCTAATGATGCAAATGTCATGATATTTTTACCTAACATTGGTGAAAGATCTACCTTACTGACGCATCTTTTCTTAATAGATGGTGCCACTAAGAATTACTATTTTAAAAAAGTTCAGGTTTATAAATTTTTCGGCTAGGTGTAGTATTTCTAAAGCAAATTCGTATTTACAAGAATGGCAAAAAGCTTCAAAGATTTTAAAATAATTTTATAATGCAGTGTATTGTAAACCCAACACTACAATTTTATTAAGCTAACAGGAGCAGAAGATTCTAAATAAATTGTAAGTCTCTGTCTTAAGTTATCCTAATTTTTGATCAGATTTGTGTTTCCTTTGGACACATGTACTTATTTATCCGTTTTGTTGTTTCATATAGGGCAACAAATACTATTTTAAGTTTTCCTATACCGTGGTATCTTTATTTTAAATATTATTCTTCCCCTTATTCATAAGCTCTTCTATAATTAAGTGTTGAGGGTGTCAATTAAGTATAGAATTTCTTCCATTATTTTCGGTTTTGGGCTCACTCTTTGCAACACATCCACGTGTTTGAAAGGGATAAGCTATTTCTGTGTTTTGTTCGTAACTACAATATTACTTTTATAAGGTCCTTCATCCTTTTAAAAAGAGAAACTAGCTAAACTGTCTGCTTCTAAGGTCAGTATTTTTTATTTCATCTTTGCTAATTCAGATTAAATTTTGCTTTATAAAAAAGTATGCTAATTATTCTATAACAAACTTTCGTCTAATTGATTTAATAACACAACGTCAAGTTTTAAATTATATTGTATTTCTTCGAAAAACTAACCTTGTTTTAACTTACCATGGCATAAATGTTAGCGTAATTATACTAAATAGTGTAACCCCCAGGCGAAACAATGAAAAACTAATTTTCAAAACAAAAAAATCGTGTGTCAAGTGCAAAACATCGAGATTGGAAACCAGGTGTTTAGCAAACAATAACTTGAGTTAACATACCGATTAAATTGCAAACAAATTTATGCATTAGCTCACACGTAATTAAAGACTAGAAACCGATAATCTCTTATTTAAATTTTATGCACATGTTCTTTAGTTTTTAGCGTAGAATAAATGACATTAGAATTGACGGCGGCGGCCACATCACAAGAGGTATTGTGGGCGCTGCCCTCTGGCAACCAAACCAGAAACTATTATACTGTAAAAGTTCCATTGTAAATTCAAAATACCACTACTTGAATTGAGCTATTATAGACATTACTATACCATCATGTTTCTCCATTAGATACATACATACGTACATATATTAGTGATATTTATTTGACGAAAAACAATTTATACTAATTTATACTTAGTGGAACTTAAAGAACAGTATTTATTTCAAAATAAAAATATTAATCTTTTATACAAAAAAAATAAGAGCAAATTGCTCATTCTCAGGACATAAATTCCTCGATTCAACTCAAAGAATGACCATACCCTGAGATATAAGAGTTTAGTAAATAAGAAAGCACCATATTTATTTTATTTAACTTTTGTTAAATATATTTTATTTCCAATTAATATTTCTATAGATTTATCAATATTTAAATTCATTCACATATTTATTTATTTCATAACATTTAGACGATCTAACGTGGGACTTAAATATCACCTCTATTCATATAAATTAAATATCATTAATGCTCTAATTACATAAGATGAAATGAAATGAAATGATGTGCTTAAATATGAGGCGTGTCTTTTAAGCAGGAGCCATTTGCAAATAAAAACCAAACGAAAGAAAATTTTCAAAAACCAAATTTTCAGATTTTACATACATTTCTCTATTTTTCAACACAGCTACCAAGTTTGTTTAAACACTTATAAAACCCATAACTAGATTTTGAATACCCTCTTCATAGAAACTTGCCGCCTGCTCCGATAACCAAGAGGGCACGGCCGTTTTCACGTCTTCGTCATCGTTGTAGTGGTTGGATAGCGGAAAAGATGGAAATTATCGGCGCAAGGTCGAGGCTGTAGGGGGGTGGTCCAAAACTTCCCAGCCAAAAGAGTCCAATGAAGCTCGGATCTGAGCTGCGGTGCGAGACTTTGCATTGTCATGGAGTAGCAAAATTCCCTGTCAGCATACCGCGTCCTTTTGTTTGAATAGCTCTGCCTAGCTTTTCTAGGGTTTGGCCGTAAGCTACCGCATTTATGGTGGTGACGGGCGATAATCTTGAACAATTTAAAAATACAAAACAGACCGTACAGGTTACCTACATAGCTGCAACTGAGCACAGTTGTTACCAAGGGATGCCGGGACGCGAAGCAAGCATTCGTGGCGGCGCGCACACCACCTATTACTGTATACAACAAAACGGCCCTTATTTAAAAAACACGCTTCATATAAATGATATGAAAATGTAAAATAAATATGTTTTTGACATAAATGGTTTATGACAATATCAAATTATAGTAAAAATATAAATTTTTACAATTAGACATATAAAATAAATTGTTTTCTTTTATTAAACCCTTATGTCTCAGGGTATGGTCATACAGTCAATCTTTTATATGAGTTGGGAAGTTATGCATTAATTATGAACAATTGCCCTCTGATATTTTAATCTTTTGTATTTCAAATAACTATTATGCAGGTTTAAAAAAGATATAATTTGAAATTGTAAATTAAGAAAATCTTTATTAGATGTATATTTTAAATAACTATTGTTAAATAATTACAATAATACTCCATATATAGTAAAACTCATTATTTGATTACATTATAACTTACTTCAAAATATTGGCAAAAGTAACTTGCAACTTGAATATGTTTCTATTTTACTAATTCTTTATAATTTTTAACATTGAATGATTATATATAAGAATAAAAAACCTTATATCAACCAGGTACGTAGACTTCCGCGGTCGTGGTCCATAATATCTTCTTCTGGGCTTCCGGACTGGAACCGCGTCACTGGTTCACAGTTTCAGTGCAACAAACAGTAGCATTAGTTGAACCCTGAAGATGTCCCATACGAGTGGGTACGAAACGTCGGCGGTTATACCAGTGACGCAGTTCTAGCCCGGAAGCCCAGAAGAAAATAGTATGAACCTTATATCAAATTCAAAACTTAGTTCGTTCACGTTCGCTTTTCTTCCTAGTAAATTTCTTTGAAACAAATATTATAAATAAATAATAAAAATCAATAAATTATATAATATAAACATTAATTACATAACATATACTTATGTAAGTCTATCCTGCAACTTGAATATGTTTTAACTTTACTAATTCTTTATAACTTTCAACATTAAATTATTACATATGAGAATAAAAAACCCTATATCAAATTTAAAATTTAAGTTCCTTCACATTCGGTTTTCTTCATAGTCAATTTCTAATACATGTTTTCAACTTTTAATTAATCCAATTCATCCGTTTTCTTTCATCCTTCCTTATAGATGGAGCCTCTTTCATATCAATTCCAATATATTATTTTCTTCTTATATGTGTACTATCCATACGCTATACTCTTTAGTGCATATTTATTCTACTTCACATATTTATTGTTTACTTAGATACTATTTTCATTAATATTTATAAATGTTAACACTTTAATATCTTGTCTATAAATCGTTTACCATTTATTCTAATTACTTTTAGATATGTGTCACTATGGTTTATAATATATATTCTTATAGATATTGGTAGAATTTTCAAAGTGTAACCTTTTCATATATTGTTATTAAGCCCTTCTCTACACTAAACACTAGTGTAAGATCGTAGCACCGAAAGCCCGTATTGCTTACCTTAAGAAAGACTTGTAATCTTTAGTTAATACTAGGGAAGGAACTAGACAGTTAATTCGGAAAGTAGGGGGGGGGTTCTTGTATAAAATTCTTGAGGGGCGCAGCAGTATTAATCCATAGAGGTATCCTTGCTAATGCTGAAGCACATGGATTCTCAAATACGTATCAATGGCAAAACTTCGGGCAATACAAAATAAAACGCTAAAGGCGATAATGGAAGAAAGCTCAAAGTTAATTTTTTAAACATTCGACCCATTTATTAGCATGAATTCAAGTACTAAGCAATCCAGGTATATATAAGATTCCAGAAGTATTAATATAATTACCCACATGTACCCAATGACTAAATGGACAAGCTTGGTATATAACATCTCAAAATTATTAATAACATTAGCAGCGCTTGATTAATGTTTAAAATAAACAATTTTGGTTAATAAGATAATATATAAATATTTTCGGAGGTTTTTGCGAGTGTAATATGTATTTGTCTTCCCGCATAGGTGTGCTTCTGTCCTGTCAAGGATCGGTGCGATATTTCGGTCAAATCTCGTTTATTGTCGTCAGGTGATGCTTTCTGTCGACTGCCTTTCGTCTTATTGCAGTAAGACGAATAACGTTTGAATACCAAGATCGGAATATACAAAAAGACACACTCATGGCTGTAGCGCCAAATGCTGGGGAAGTGTAATTCTCTATGTAATATTTCTTTTCACCTATTTCGACAGTTCTTTTCATCAAAATATTTTCATAGCTAACTGAACTGAAGCCATTAGATCATTTAAAACGTTATTCATTTGTCAATTTCATCAATGAACAACCAGCTGATTTTTCTCAAAAAATAATGTTTTCCGATGAGGCACATTTTGAACATGGTGTGTATGTTAATAAACAAAATTGCCGTACCTGGGATGAGAAACCTATGCATCCTAAACGAGTTACTGTTTGGTGTGCATTATGGTCAGGTGGTGTAATTGGACCTTACTTCTTTGAAAATGCTCCTGGTGAAGCTGTAATTGTTAATGGTGATCGATATCGTCAGATGAAACCGAATTTTTGTGGCCTGAATTAATGAATATTGATCTAGAGCAAGTATGGGCAACCTTTGACATGTTGTGGGCCAAACTTTAATGTGCAAATACGTTCGCGGGCCACCTTTAAAAGTAGTGCATTTTAAAGTAGTGTTCATAACTTTTAGCGATAGATATCAGACATGAAATAATACGACAATGGATTCGACCCGCGGCCGGTGGTTGCCCACATATGATCTAGAGGATATGTGGTTTCAGCAGGATGGTGCTACACCTCACTTTGCAGACGAATCAATTGATTTATTAGAGAAAAATTTCCTGGACGTGTAATCTCAAGAAACGGTGATGTTAATTGGCCACCAAGATCATGTGATTTGACACCGTTAGACTATTTTCTTTGGGGTTATGTGAAAGCTCAGGTTAATAAAAACAATCCTCAATCAATTCCTGTTTTGAAAGATGAAATTATTCGTGTCATTGGTGAGATAGAGCCTCAATTATGTCAAAATGTCATTGAAAATTTTAACAAAAGAGTGGACGTCTGTGGAGCTGCAAGAGGAGGCCATTTGGCAGATATTATTTTTCGCATATAAATGTCATAACTGATACTTAGTTTTTGAAAGGGAATGGAAATTATGTATTTTATTTATTCTTTAAAAAAAACGCGAAATTTGAAACAGCCCTTACTATTGCTTTAATACTCTCAACATTTTTATTTTACTGAAGAAAGAATTGTTTTATAAATGATATAATCACAATAAATCCAAATAAATTTCTAAACAAATTATAGATATGTGGTTATCAATAACGTTTTGTCGAATACATACATATCAGTACTTATCTATATAAAAGAAACATTGTATTATGTATGTAAAATGTAATGAAAAACTAACAATTATTTTATCTAAACAATATGAGCAGTTTGTTTGCATAAGTAAAGTAAATCCAAATATGGTTCTGAACTTTATAGATTATAATCTCTAAGCAAACAAATATATGTGTGTATGAATATACAGCTTCAGAGTTTGCGGAATATGTCACGTACTGTTTTTTGTAAGGAGAAATTGTGAAAAATTCCGTATAACTATTTCGCATATTAGTATGATTTAATTCTACAGAAGCAAAATAGAATTTTGTAAATTATTGGTTTTTCTAACAACATTAGCAATGTTGGAAAACTTAATTTCATTTTTGTAAGTTTAATGTACAACTTTCCCAATCAGACTTATTCAATGTATTAAAAATTACCCACTTAATTTATATAGAAATAAATAAAATATTCTTAAGTGTTATATTAATTATTATATTAATATTAAATAAAAATATTTACATTTTTATTTGGTATACATACATATATAGACCGTTCGATAAAATGAGCCCATTGCTGTCTTAATTTGTAGTTTTATCTCAAGCAAGGTATACATACATATTGTTGTTTTGGATCATTTGCACTACAATTTTGTGGAATTGAAATTATTTTGTTTCACGATGTTATGTAATTGTAGTGACGTCATTGATTAGTTTCGTAACTAAGTTTTCGTTCCTACATGAACTGATAATGTTGTGTAGTTTTTACCTATATGAACATTAATGAGTGTTGCCTTACAAAATTTTTGAGAAAATGGAAAAGAAAATTGCAGTCACCTTTGCAATGAAAAAAATTAAGAAAACATTTCCTCCCTCTATCGTACAACACACAAATGTATTGAACGACAGAACAAGGGCGCGTTTTTCTCGTTAAGTTGGCAACAAGGTTGCCAGAGCGTACGGCGATTCGCCAAGTGGATAATGTTAAAAGAAATCATTCAAATATTAATAGCACACTGTTTACTATGTGCATTTTAAAGAATAACATCTAATGTCAGGTAAACTTGTGTTATTAACGAACGACTCCTTTGTAGGGTTTATCGTAACTTTTCGATACAAAAAAATAATGAGAAAGATATTGCCTCCCTCTATCATACAACACACGAATGTATTGAACGACAAAACAAGGGCGCATTTATCTACAACAAGTCTACAACAAGGTTACCAAAGCATATGTATATAGATAAACGATCTAATTCTCGGCGATTTGCAAAATGGACGGACGTTAAACGGACTCATTCAAATATTAATAGCACCTTGTTTACTATATACGTTTCAAGGAATAACACCTATCATCAGGTAAACTTGTGTTATTAACGAACGATTAGTTTGTAGGGCTTATCCTATCTTTTCGATACAGAAAAAAGCGTTGCCTTCATCTATCGTACAACACACAAATGTATTGAACGATAGAACAAGGGCGCGTTTATCTCGTTAAGTCGGCCAGAGCGTATGTAGACAAATACTCTAATTCTTAGCGATTTGCCAAATATGAATGTTAAAAGAAATTATTCAAATATTAATAATACCCTGTTTACTACCTACGTTTCAAACACCTATGATTCTTTTTAACATTTCCCCTGGAACGCTAATAAATAGCTATTTTTTGATAATTAAGAATAATTAGAGTATAGAAAATTGTGTTTTGGAATGGCTTGTCATATTTTCTAACTTCTACTGTGTATTTTGTACCTAGTTTCTTTTTTGCTAAATTTTTCAGGTAAATTCATATAAAATATGAATATTTTTAATGAACCCACTGACGTGCAAGTTTAATAAATAATATGGAGCAATTTTTGGAGAATGTATGGAATAGAATGAGACATAGAGTTTTAAAAATATATCACAGTTGGTGGTGGACATTTTAATCACATTTTACAGCAAATTTGTAAATGAATACACCAAACTTCCAATTCTTGTGTAAACTAATTATTATTTTTAAATTAGAACATAATTTCTAAATTTAACTTTGAATTATATTATATTTATTTTACACTGCTATATATATTTTGTAATTTCAAATAAAGTTTAGAATTTCCATAGTATGTTACGTTGCAAATAATTTTACATACAATCTTTAATTCAAAAAATTACTAAATTAAAAAAAAATTTCAGTAAACTTACGCAAGTTAATTTTATATAGGACCTACTCCAAATGTGTTCTTTTTTGAACGCCTGTAATAAAATATGGATTGCTTGTCCCGTAATAGTTAATGATAAATTTTAAAATATTCTAAAAAACTTCAACAAGAACAATGAACAATGAAAATACAGCTGCAGTCCTAAAATAACTCATCAAAGAGAGAACAATACGCATATAATTTTCTGAATTTACAATCTGTTTCCATATGATCAACATGGATGTATAGTATATCACGGAAAGATGATGTTGTGAATATTTGCATATATATGAAGAAGCTCTCACTCAAATGGATGATACGGTGGCTAACAACCGATCAAGGACGTTGAAGACAACTGAACATTTCAAACAATGTTTGGAGCTTTTTTGTGCATCTTTTTAAATTTTTTTAATAGCTGTTTATGAGATCAGGATTCATTAGTACACCCCCGAGACAAAACACTAGGCCAGAGAATTTATCAGTCTGGACTGTTGGAAGGTGGTTCATGTACTTTGACGAAAGCAAAACAGTACCATGGGCTAGAAAGATACAACAATTACAGAGAATTATTATGCAACACTACTGAACAAATTGTGCCCCAAAATCAAAAACAAACACCACATTTCAATCACGACAATGCACGACTGTACTACTGTAAAGTACATAAATATGTAGAGTAGAAACGCAACTATGTAAAAGGAATGGAAAAAACAGTGCCTCCCTCTGTCGTACAACACACGAATGTATTGAACGAAAAAGCGAGAACACGTCTAGCTCGCTAGACGGCAACAAAGTTCCCAGAGCATATATAGATAGACACTTGCTATCTCGGCGATATTGTTTCATTATTCTTCTGTACCGAAAAGATACGATAAACTCAACGAGGGAATCATTCGTTAATAACATAAGTCTACCTGATGATGAGTGAATCTCTGAAACATATGTAGTAGATAGGGTGTTACTGATATTTGAATGATTCTTTTTAACATGTAACGAGAAGTGACTTACCGCTACAAAATACCAAAATCGTAATGCTAGAAAATGTCGAAACATTTGAAAGATTATTTAAATTATCGAAAATAACAACATGTAATCAATAGTAATCTTGATAAAGAATCTACCATTTATGCGTATAGGTCATCTATCCAGGTTTAAGCATCTTCTGTTCAAGGCTTAGCTTTTCTACGGCTCCTTTAAATATATATTGCCATCGACGCGTCTTTTCTCATCATCTAAATGACGACCAATTATAAATTCAATTTCGAAATACGAAACAACTAGGAGAACAATTAAAAATCCCTTCCTTCTCTTTGAATTATTATGACCTATCGTGCATCCATTACTATTATTGCATTTTATACTTTCATTAAATTTTGAATGATATCCGATCTATGAAATGTTAAGAATTATTTCATTTAATTTTTGTAGAATTGTAATTGGTATCCTAATTAACTAATCAATTTAATTTAATTAATCCATACAAAAGGCATGGTTTTATAATTACATATCCAATGACTATTTATGTAATTTTATTACTTAAATTATGTCTTGTATACTTTTAATTTTCGCGACAAGGTTACAGCATTAAAAATAAACGAGTTAAGATCTATGTGAGACGCATAAATATTGCGGTATTGCGTATAATTTAATAATATGTAAAAAGAAAAAAAAAGAAAACAAAACGGGATCATCGATATTTATAAACAGATTACACACATAATCAAAGGAGTGGGTCACTTCCTTAAAAAATTCTTTGTATTACTGTATGAGAATGCAAAATGGTGCCGTCATCAAAACACAAAAACCACATACGGCGGATAATACGTAATAGAGTAATAGTAAACTTAATACATCATCGTATTCATCATCATTATTATGGTTTTGTGTTCTCGTTGATTAAAAAGGACGTTCAGTTTTCTTATGCCAATCCTTGTAAGAATGTCTGCATGAGACATACGGAATTCCAAGAAATTATTGTAGAAACGTTTACCACACGTGCACAGTATAAGTAACGTCACGTTAAAGAGAGAGAGGTAATTTGCTTATGTCTTTGTTTTTTTTGCAGGCGTTTTGTTCGAGAAATAACTACATATATTTTGCGGTTATGCATTGAGAGCCGTTCTAGGCCGAGCTGTTTTAGCGTCAGGCGGTCTGTGAAATTAGAGCGTTTGTTGTGTAGTTACGGGTGTGGTTCAGTCGATATAGAGCAATTCGTTAGCAATGAATACTGAAACGGCATACATGATAAGCGTTATCTATTCCGTAAAGTCGAGGTCGTGCTCCCTAGATTACAGAGGATATACATAATACAAAAAATAACTGACGTTTCTATAAGTCATATATACACAGATGTATACAGTGAATTTAAAAAATATCTGTTCCAATTGCGTTTAAATTCAAAATAGTTGGCAATAGTTTAGAAATACAACATTAACCAGCTAACTTCTTAATTTGCTGTTAAAAATACCTTACGGGGTGCGCAATAAAAATTAAGTAATGACGAGTATACGCGTATAACCCAAGACAAGAGCCCCTATTGTAGATTCTACGAAAAAAGTAAAGCAAATTGAGGAAATATTATATTTTTGTTCGATAAAAAGTGAAAAAATCATCGTTGAAGAAGGTATTGTTAAAAATTTATGAACTACCAAAAGCTAATGAAGTTCATAGATAAGAAAAATTTTACGAAGTTCAGTTGTATTTGTTTTGATTGTGTAGCAGATATAATTGCATTTTATATTTTATTTTATTTTTATAATATCTGAAGAAACATCTTTTTGTAACAAATCATACATTACTAAAGGCCTTCATAGTTCGCAGATCTTATTTATATTGTTTCAATTATTTTCGGGGAATACCCGAAATACCCAGTAAAATACACAAAACAATTTGAGAAATAGTCGATGCACTGGGGAAAATAATCAACTCAATTTATAAAAAGCAATATATTATACGGGGCAAAACCGATATACCAAAAAGAATAATCAAATAATTGAACTTTTTTTTTATAAAATACATAATAGTTTCACTGGAAGTATAAAAAACATACCACTAAATGTCTTTTATATTAATTGTTACCAAAATTTTTGTGTATCTTAAGGAAATAGTATGTTTTATTTTATAAGACAAGCACATATGATCGAAATGAAGTTTTGAATTGATGAGTATACTTGTCAAAAAGTTAAACCTTTCATATTAAATATTTAATAGCAGCAATGGTAGAAACAATGCAAAATGCTGAATGAATTTATTTTACATTACGTGAATGCTATAGTTTATGGTCACGTATTAGCAACACACCAAGTGTGTTTACCAAACATTTAAAAATGTGTCAAACAAAAAAGTATTTTGATTAAACGCAACACATTGTTATTGCAACATACTTATGTCTCTAATAAAATCAATTTTATATTTAAAATGAAATTATAATTTGTTGGTGCATCTTCTTTGGTACAAGGAAAAAATGTAGATTTATTAAAACAACAAAATAATTCATTAATATATAGTTCTAAGAAAAGTGTACGTCTATTTCTCGGATAGAAGTGAAAGCACTTATATTTGCAAATATGTAGCGACGTGTGCATATACACATGGCTAATTGCCAAGTAAAGTGTAGTTAATCAAAACTACAAAAGAAACCAGTACCAGGTAGTATTTTGCCGACAAATTGTACGTATCTAGTTTTCTGTTACTTGGTGTTACTATCTAAACAATATATTATATATATACATATATATATATAAAAAGAGTACTTAGAGAGATCGATACGTTCACCTCTCGCATAGAAGTAAAAGCATTTATATTTCTTTAACCATCATTAAATAGAATGCGTAGTGGTGCAAGATGTTATTGTTGCTCACGCACGTGTCATAGATGCGTAGTTGTTTTCTTTCGAAATGTTATAAATAAACAAGAAAACAATATTATACAATGAACCTTATCTTTATTGAATGAAAAACATTTGTTGATTATCTTGAAATTCTCGTAATTTAGTCAAGTGATTATTTCTTCCTTTGAAGTAAAATAATTTGACATTTTTAAGTGTTTTCCCTGTACACCATTTTGTTTTTATTTAAGTAACTGTTGATTAATTCAACTTATGAGCAAATGGCTTCAATAGTATGTTAATTCTCCCCTAATTCCTTTCTCTCAGTGTACCACTCGTAAACTTAATCATTAATATTAGTGGAAATTTAGTTTCGACATTATTTTATAATAAAATATTTTGGAAAATATTCATATAGAGTAAACAAAATCTAGTAAGGAATTTTTTAACATATTCGTCCTGAGATAACCCATCGAAAGATTACAAGATTTACTTCAACCAAGCTGCGTATTGGTGAGTCATAATAATCTGACGACATGGCCAACTAATGGATCATATTGCGTCTAATTTTTTGTTTTAACCTTAGTTCACGTAAATATGTATCTTCCTTTTAGAAAATGCTTGAGAAATGTAAATCTATTCCAAATTTAAATATCAATGTATGTAGATTTATTTTTTCCTATTCTGTGGAATACATATATTTTTAATGCGCAATCGTTTTTACTGTACTAGAATAGTAATTAGTTATTTGAAACAATGATTGATGATAAGTGTTAACTTTTTTAAATTGTTTTATAGATTTTTCTTATTCTTCTTAAATATAAAAGCGACATTCATTCTTCTTCTTCGTCCTACTCAACCCTAATTGATCTTTCATGTGTACATATATATACATTCTTGATTTTTATTAAATTATAAAATTATAAACATCTTCACACAAAGTGATCTTATTGAGGGTTAAGCAAATCAATTTTTAACATATGAAAACGAATAAAAGAAAATCGAGGGGTGTTAGGTCCAGGGAGTATCGTGGCTATGACAGAATTTCCCAGTCTAGCTCTGCGAGTTTCTGACGAGTCTCCAAAGCAATATGTGGCCTGATATTATTATGAAGTAGTATGATATCCTTCGTATTGAACATCGCCGGCCTCCTTTCTTTGAGTGTTGTTTTTAAATTATCCAATCGCTGACTATACCTCTCCGAATTTAGAACTTTTCGTTCGGTTTCAACAGCTCAAAATATGTTGGTCCTCGAATATCCCACCATGTACACAACATTCTCTTGCTTAGGTTCAACTTCGGTTTAGAGGTGAGGGAGACAGGTTCTCCGGATTCACAATAAGCCCTTTTCCTTACAATATTTTAATAGATAATCCACTTTTCATTCCCAGTTATCGTGCGCTCCAAGAAGGGAAATATGATAACTCGATCATTTAAATTCTTCTTACTTAAACTCATGTGACACCCATCTCGAATATTTCCACACCAATCCTAGTTTTTGAATATGGCAAGAAAAGGTTTGTTGAGCTGAACCAAGCCTTTCCGCAATCTCCGATGTTGTTAAAATAGGTTTTTGCTCTAACATGATCTTAACAGTATCATCGTCGATCAAAAATCACCTTCCTGAAATTTTTCGAACCATCTTCTGCCTGTTCTATCAGAAACTGTACCTTCAGCAAGTAATCTCAATAAATTACTACACGCTTTTGTAGCATTTCTTCTTTGTTGGAATTTGTGCAAGATGCAGTGGCGTTAATGAACTTTATTAATAGCCATGGGTACACGATCGCGTCTCACTTAATAATAACATGAATCGTCTTCGTTTTAGTTTGTTTACTAGGTCAGTATGTATACATTCAGTGGTAAAAAGAGAGGGCCAAATATGCGCTAAATGAATATACGCATACTTGTCGAAACCACCGTTGAACACGGAGAACGGTTTAATATCTGTTTCCATAATGCAATTTATGGCATGTTAGAAGACTCGAATTCTTCACATCCAAGTCATCCAAGGGTGAAGACGCATGGCCTGTTGGGCCGTTGGCATTGCGATCTTCAGATGTCCTATCCAATTCATTTATTGTTAACGTGTTTCTTTATATATATAGTGAAACTTTATTGAAATATAACTCATTTTTTTCCACATTTTTTAATTTACATTATTACGAGTTATTCGTTCTGGTGATAAAATGATGTAGGCACTGCAAAATTTATAGGCAAGTTTTTTGTATATTTAATAATTCGTCAATAATATTTTTTCATAGTAGTTAATACTTCCACTTTCAAATCTACTGCTTTAGTTTTTTAGATTGTCGTACTTGTTAAACGAATCAATTCTAATGTAACAGTCTATAACTGTTAACTCGTTCTTGGAGCTTCGGCTCCTGTTTAAACACTGTAATAATTTAGTATTCCACACCCAAATGAACCGGTATACGTTTTTCGAAAATATTGTCATCTTGAGTAGGTTTTATCCTTATTAGCAAAAATGATAATATCGTTGTCGAAATACGTGTATAGCCTAATATTTTATTCGTAAAATGCGGCTTCGTGTGTTTAAAGTGTTTATTGTGTAATTGAGTGAAAAAGGCGTTTAATTAGCACTTATAGAATATGATTTTAAAGTATTACGTGTTCTCGAGGTATAATAATCAGTTAAAATCGGTATTCTACAATCCGCCTTATTACTAAAGAAATTCTTGGAAACATCCATGCAACTGTAAATTAAACATCGTAGAGTAAATAAGCGCTAAATAGGCGTTTCCAGTTTGAAAACTTAAAAAAGCACTTTGGACAATATAGCTTAAATCCACAAGCGATGATATAAATTTTATTCAGAAATTAGTCAAAATTATCTTAATTCATATCAGAACAAAACAAAGCTTGAGAGTTGTTCTTAAGTGTTTACTATATATAATTTTATATATTTTGATTCTATAACCTATCTTAGGATATCATACATACACTACCATCTATATTAGTTCGGACACTCAAATAAATTAAAAAAATGGAAACCAGTTAAACTAATTAAGGTCAAAATTTAAAATATTTATTGCATTATTGTTTATAGATGTTTCATAATAATGAAAATTAAAGTAATTCTAACGTTAAATAAACAAGGATATCTTAAACATTCCGCTCATCGAAGAAACCCTCTTTTGCGCGAAGAACAGTCCATACAATTCGAGGCATCCATTCTTCTTGTAATATGTTCCGCAAGTGATTTGTTGAGGTAGGACACACTTTTCGGACCCTCCTGTCCAATTCATCCCATAACAATTCTATGGGATTTAAGTCGGAGCTTTTGGTGTGGTCATGTCACTATTTGTAAGGTATTATTGTTTTGTTCGTTATTTAAGAAATTCTTACATATTACTGCGGAGTGTTTGGGGTCATTGTCCTGCATAAACACAAAATTTTCGCCGATTAAACGTAGCCCTCCTAGTATTGCACTTTCTTGCAATATTCCTAAATAACCCTCCTTTCGCAAGATACCCTCGATTCGCTTCAAGTTCCCTGTACCAGCATAGCAAAAATAAGCACAAAACTTTTTATTCGTTTGACGGTTGGCATTATACAATCCCGCAGCATTCTTTGACCACTCGCTCTTCTTACAAAAACACGCCTTGATTGTCTAAACACTTCAACTTTTGATTTATCAGTCAATAAGACCCTTTTCCAGTCACCCAGTGTCCAATCTCTGTGTGTTTCTGCCCATCGTCGTTTTTTCCTGTTTTCCCATCGAAGTAAGGGTTCTCTTCAACAATGCCACCGTGAAGATTTGCAGCATTTTAATCTTCTTTTCACCGTAGTAACAAATTTTTCTTGCACGGTCGCGATTCATTTCTGCAGCGATTTCGGATGCTGTCAGTCTCCTATTTAGTTTACTCAGCAATTTTATATGCTCATCGTCGGCGTGAGATGTTAATCGCTTATGACCTGAACGTGCTCTTAAACTGTCCGTGCGTTGATCACGCCGATTGATATCACTAACAGTCGATTTATTAACATGTGATTTTTTAGAAATTTGATGTACTGAATAACCTTCTTGTTGAAAAGCAATAATTGCAGAACATTTTTCTAAAGTTGTTGGTTTTCCTCTTGGCATTTTAAGAAGTTGTCACATAAAAAATACGGTCTCATCAGTGATGTGCAGGCTAGCAAATTTGTTTGAAAATTAATGCATAGTTCGGTACACAAGACTCAAGTAAGTTTCGCAAATTTTTTACTTGCAATATCTCAAAAATAATCATGTTCATGGTAGTACGGATTATTCCAGGAATTACCGCAGTGAGTCATAAAATATAATAGTTATGTGTAGGTGCTCTAGTAGATATATTTGCCTGCAATTGATTATAAATCTCGTAAAGGACCTAATGTAAATATATTATTTATATTTAAACGCAATTATATTATTTTTTAGAAGAGTTTACCACATTTCACTAGCTGTCCGAACTAATATGGACGTTAGTGTACATTAAGAACATAAGTTTATTAGTTGTGAGATTATATTGAAATCATAAGTTTTCGGTCTAAGCAATACTGCTTTTCTAAAACCTTTTTATACTTGTTTACAACCTTTTTATAAAACCTAATTGTAAAATTCCAGGAAATTTTCTATTCAATAAGTTCAATTTACCTTTTCTAAAGGATTTTCATTTACTATTCATAAAACATTTGTGTGTACATACATAATTTATTCAATAGAAATGTCCGTTTTTGCAATTCTTGAATTCTAGGTACCTCGAGGTTTACCATTTTATCTTGACTACTTTGGTGCGCATTAGCATCGGTAAATTCTAAGACCTACCTGTCATAGGATTTAGTGTCACATACTTTTCACAAGGATACATTTACATTAATCGTTAGTTTATTACTGTATTCAATTTGAAATCCGCACAATTTAAATTTAGTTTTAAGATGTTCCTTTTACAGCACATGCCACATCAGAATATAGTGGGGGTATTCGTTTGTATAAAAAGGAAATTGACTTAACATAAGTATTTTCCTTTCAACTCTACTCTGTTCCCTTTGCTAATTACTAGTGCGTCTATCATATAGTTTAGCTGTCATATACAATAGATCAGCGCTATCACAATTATTAGTTTTAAATGTTAAGTTCAGTGTAACAGGTTCGAATAAAATAGTTCGTGACCAATTCCGATTTTTCTTTTATACGATAACGTAGTACACGGTCTTGTATCCGTGTAGTGCGGTGAAACAATCCACGGCCATACTTTCTACAACTTGAAAGTACGCCACAAATATTCCTTCAAACCATAAGGAATCAACAGCGGCAATTTTTTAATATTCCAAAAATATTTTTTCTATAATAGAATCAAAGAGAATCCAAAACAGACTAAATTATCTTCGTATTAGCATATTTACTGATAAACATATAAATCACTAAAGGAATATTGCAGACAATGCCACATTCTTCCATTTAATTAACCCAAATTACTGACTATATCTTCTCGGCAAGTAATATAACATTATCACACGAACATAACACCAACAAAACTATTAATTGTATTCATCACTGTTCGCAGTTTATATAATTGCTTTTGTATGTAATTATAGACATGTGTATGTGCAAATATCATTTGTCTTTTTGTCATTATGTAGTTGTATATACGTGTTCGTAAATCAATGTTTCATCATAGTTACTACTTACTTGAAATAGGTGTTTGGAACAAATGAATGTGCTATTTATTTTAAAAATGTTTAACATTTATTTCACATATTCAAGATTTTGTAATATTGTTCTGAAGATACAGGTGGTGTTGAAATTCATGTTTGTGATATACTTATAGCTTTCTTAATATGCTAAAAATGCCGAAAGTTGTAAATGTTTCTTCGGTATTACATATTTTTATACATACAAGGGTGATATGATGGGACGTGAGACTTGAAATGAAATAAATGAGTTAAAGCATTAAGTTTTTAATATTTTTCAATATATTCTGTTTGACACATATGGAGCGCCGATGTCGAAATTCCGTTATGCCATATTTGTAATGATTTTTCTCACAATCCTCAAAACACTGCTTCGTTGACATAATAAGTTCTTCTTTAGTCCGAAACTTCTCAACAGGAAATTCTTCGATTGAGGAATAAATGGCTTAACTCCAATTGGGGCTAGATCTGGCGGATAAAGTAAGTGAGCTACAACTTAATGAAAGAGATGGGTAGTTTATGGTCCTTCTTCAGAAATTTCTTTTTTAGATTTGTCAAGTATAACGACATGATATAACAGGCTATATCATGCCGTTCTACTTAACATATCTAAAAAAAATTTCCGCATAACGAAGATCTACTTTAAATTACCCATCTCTTTCATTAGGTTTATTCTTTGTAAAATAGTCTGAAAATTAGCTTCTATAAATACAAAAAAAATCGTAGCCATTACCTTTTTAACTGATGAAAATATCATAGCTTTCTTTCTACAAATGCTTGTAGCCCAGTTACGATAGAGTTTTGGGCATATGTTCATTAGACATTTTTAACTCGAAATTGCTTCAGTAACACATCCTTAAACTGTGGCGATCATGTCATGGAATACGCGGTATATACGTTGAACACGTGAATACCATATGTACCATGACACTGAACTATGCAAACGCACGGTGTGCTAGAGTTAACAGTATTGTGGTAGAATAGAGAGAGTTTCTAAAAGATCGGGCCTTTTAAAACAATAACAATTCAGGCAAAGCATGACAAAATAAGAAATAATTGCGAGGCACAATATAATTTAAGGGGCTGTGATGTCGTAAAAAAGAATATCATTAGAAGCTTGGTTGTAAAGAGCGCTTTATAATGATATGCAGCATAACTGCTCAAAAACGTAATAATTATGCAATAAAGCAAATAAATTAATAAATTACACATTGGTTATAATTGTTAGGCAGATAAATGGTCGGCAAAATAATAAATATGTACTATTCTCTGTATAGGGTCTAATAAAAGCTTGAATTTCTAACAGTAATTAAAAATTAGATGAAATAAAATTGTAAGTGGAATATTAAAGGAAATATTTCAGAAAGTGGCCTAAATGTATGTTTGTTCTTGGCAGAAGAACGCATTAAATAACGAGACCGATGATAGAAATGTTATTTATTGCAAATAAACTTATATTTAACTTTTACCCCCTTCAACATACTCTCCTCCCCTACCTGGTCTATTTGCTGTATACGTGCCTTTCATTGTTCAAAACAATGCTGTAGTTCATCAGTTGTCAACCTCTTCAACAATCGTTTTTGCTTTTACATGTTCAGCAGACTGAAAATGTGTACGTTTAATGCACTTTTCACGTTTGGGAGCAGGTAGAAATCACATGGTGCGAAATCTGGCGAATACGGAGGATGATCAAGCACAGCAATGTGCGTGTCCACTAAAAACTGCTTTACAGATAGGGTATTATGAGCTGGTGTGTTGCGTAGACTTTTGTCATGTTTAATTCATCATGAAAAATATGTCTTACTGTGTCTTTGTTAATGTTTACCATATCGCCAATCATCCAAATGCTCAGGCATCGGTCTTTCTGCACAAATTCATTAATTTTCTGAACCTTCTCTTCAGTTCTTGCAGCCACTGGTCGACCAGTACATTCATCATCTTCGACCTCTTCCTGACCTTCAGACAACCGTTCGTGTCACTAAACAAATACTAAGCATTCTGCTGGCGATTTTTTTAATTCGACAATAACTTTCAAGTTAATTCGCTTCTCGATTTTTATGTCAGCCATTATCACGGCACTACTAAGTAACAGTGTCCCTTACGATTAAAGCTCGAAAGTAAACTAAAGTAGACAGAGAAACAAAACTACGGGTTGTTGCTTCGGAAGTATCAATGTCAACGATATTCCAATTCTAGCCTCGCCCGATGCGGCTGTGCGATCGAAGGATCGACGTCAGTCTCGTTATTTAATTGCCATACCTCGTATGTGCATATTAACATATTAACCTGATGTAACAACAAAATTGCTAAGAGAATTTAGCAATCTGTGTAGATCCATCCTTGCTTCCACTCGTACCACAATGTGTAATGGAGTAAACTCCAGTAGAACTTCCATTGTTACAGTCGACATAATTTTCATTGCCCCGCAATATCAATCAAGACAAGTCTTTATATCTTATTTAAATGATTTTAACTTGATAAGGCCCTAATATATTTACGATTTGACACTTTGGTAAACTCAGGAAATAAAATATGATACTTTCTCTTTTTTTATTTAAAGATTTACATAAAAATGTTTCATTATTTATTATTTTAATGAGAAACTGTTCCTGGTAAATAAATATTTAGTTTCGTCCTGACAATTAGATAAAAAGTACATCCACTATTACCAACTATCACAAGTAATAAATCAAATTAATATCAATTTGTACAACAATTAAGTGAGATCCGTTATTAACATAACATTCATTCCATAGAGATTCATTCATTTCATCCATATTAATTGCAAAATAGATGTATTTTTTTAAGAATAAAATACACATACGTACATGTGTATGTATCAAGGCAAAAACAAGTATTTCAAGTTAATGATAATATGGGATCAGATCAGTGTTGCTTGAGATCTGGTACATACATTTGTATGTATTATATATACGCATATACACATGTTAACTAATATTATCTCGCCATGATGTCATTTCTATTTTTAGAGCTGTCGTTTTTTATTCGATTTGTATTCGTAATTTATTGATACGAAAAACCGCCGTAATTAAATTATAATCTCGAATCTTCTTAATGTATTGTATAACTTGTTCCATTATAATAACCCTAGGATTTAATTAATAAAGTTTTTTTTTTAATAAGCATCCAGATATGTGACGTTTTGCTTTATTAATTGTTAAATTATGAGAATTATCTCTTTAAAAATCAATTATCCTTTTTCCCCAACTATAATATTTTCATTTGCATATCCTTTTAATAAAAATACGAAAGTATTGACCCTTTTGCTCGTCGTTACGGTTTGCAAAAATCTTAAATTTTCAAATATCGCATTATACAGTTAGATACGTAAGTCCACATTCATTTCTAGTTATTCTGAAAAGTAATGTAAAATTAATCGAACATTAAAACAATTTTTTTACAATATTATCGTATATTATTATAATGCAAATATTATTAGGAATATATTTTAAAATTAAAACACATGGATTGAACGCAGTTTACTATAGATTTTTGTAAATAGTATGTTGCAAAAATTCGAATGCAGATACGAAAGTTATTTATATTAACACTAAAGAATCGAAACGATAATATGTATACAGTAATGAGAGACAACTGTACGTCCATCTCTCGTATAGTAGCGCTTATATCACATTGTTTGCATTAGAACAAGACATTTGTTGACTATCCAAACAGCGGCGTTTGTATACAAACAGTAATTGTCAAATACAACGTAATTAATGAAAAATAACAACTGGGTAGTCTGGTTTTATTGGCAATCTTACGCACCTGCTAAGTATCATTATCGAAACAATAATGAAAAGTAATGAGATAGAACTACACGTGCATTTTATGAATACTGGTGAGAGCTTTTTTATCACTTTATCTACATTCGAATCTATTGATCATGCATATAGCTGCCTGTGTATATGAATGGCGGTTGCCAAATAGAACGTCATTAATGAAAAATAAATACTGTCGAACAAAGAAAGCAATGACTACGAGTATCGTTTAGCTCAATTCCAAAGCTCGTTAGAGTCGACAGTTCTATACACATCTATATGCACACGTGGTGTTGCTTTCACCACTATCCGAGAAATTGGCATATAGTTCCCTCTCATTACTGTGTATTATCGCTTCGATAATGATATCCATGCATAGAAGTATAGAACAACAGATAAAGCCACACTACTTGACGAACTGTGAAATCGAGCGAAACGTATTTCGCGGCCAGCAGCAATTGTTTTAAGGAAACTGAAGTCCCTTCGCGATACATTTTTTCATCAATTAACTTGTGAGAATCAATAAGGAGTTTAATTTAGGAAACCCTAAATTCTCGGCCGAAATGTTGTATACAGTTGCGTTTGAAATATCCATTAAGTTTTAATGAATCCCAAGGACGATTTTATATATAATATTTAGACTTTCTGCTTCCACTAAAATCTTAAACAATGTTTGTAAATAATTACGCACTCTTAGTTTTTCAGGTTTCAGTTTATTGTAAAATATTTGGTTAGCGTGATTTGAGGCGCAACGATTTATTTGTCTTCACGTAATCGCAAAGAATATGTATAAAATATTTGGTGTCTTCACATTACTTTATATTACTTTCAAGAAATTTTTCCAAAATTCTAGTTTTATATTTAAAGAAGATAAAATAACACATAATTCAATCATTCTGACTACTCGAAAATGTTTCATATTGGCTTGTTTTGCAATAGCGTAATTTCAAAGTAACAAAAATAATTTTAGTTTTCACTTTTTTTTAACCATGATGATTTTCAACTAGGAATCTTGGTAAACTAAAAAAATTTGTCTTCTTCAATTAAGAATTGAACAATTGTAAATGTGAATATTCCTGTACATGATTTGCTCTTTAAATTATAGTTTTGCACAGATTTATTACAAGAAATTCTAAGCGTATTTTCCTTTTAAAATTAGCCGACTTTTTCTAGTTCTTTTTGTTAACTGTATGAATATTTTCATACGTAATCCATTCTTAAATTCAAAAGCTTCCAGAAAGTTGTTAAATGTATGTACACTCTAATCCTCGTGTACCAAATTATACAAATAGCATCTGTATTACCATAATGGTCTTATAAAATATTTAAATTGTAGGCTAGTTAAAATGCGCGAATAACAACTTAAAATATCTCTACTGTAAGGCGAGAAATATGTGGGCGGATTCTTTATTAATTTTATTTATAGGAATGACTACAAAAACGTCATATTGGTGACGTTGTAGTGATCGACCATGAATGAACATGTAGTGATCGTACATTTACATAAAGCAACAATAAAAAGAATAAACGTACATAGTGCTATTATGGTATTGTACACGTTTTTATAGCTATATTTTAAATATTATCGATCACGTGGAATAATTCTTCTTTTCCATACAATCGTATATAAAGCATAATGGACGGATATTTGTTTGCGTTAGCAATTATTGTCTGTTAATGCTTTTAAGTCAGATATAATTATAATGGAGCGATATTTCTTCGTATTAGTTTTTTTTGTTTCTCTGCAAAACCACATTTTTACTGGTAGCAAGTTCCGTTTCGATACGTGTTTACTTAATATCTTTGAATGTTAAAGGCAAATGTTTTTCTGTTAAAAGGACTTAGTTGACATGTGTTATCAAAGAAAATCTAAAGAAAGTAGGAAAATATAATTGAGAACATGAATTGATTGAAAGAAAATTTTAAAAAAATGACTAAAAGAAGAAAAATATTAATAATAAAGATAATACTAGCAGTAGTAAGGCCACCTTTGGCGTTTGAGTAAACTATCGAACAGTTTTGTTAGAAATTCTTGTGGAATGTTATTCCATTCATCCAAAAGAATATCGAAAAGCACTATTTAGCGATCTTTTCTGCTTTGCACTAAATAATAAATTCTATAAATGTTCGATAATATTTATTTCCGTACTTGGTGGTGGCCAACCCCTTACCGCTTAATTTTAGTTAACTACTTTTTAACGATCTTAGCGGTATGCTTCGGATCATTATCGTACTGGAAAATGTAATTATTTCCAATTAATTGCGTTCCTGTTAGTACAGGATGCTGCAGAATCTGTAAATATTTTGCTAACATTAATTTTACAGCAACTTTAATTAATGAGCCAAACCTTTACGCAGGTTTGCAACCATATACGTACAGACCCATCTCCATGTTTTATTATCGACTGTATACGTGACGGAATCCAACCCTTCTGCAAACATACTGTAGAAATTTGGACTCATTTGTCCAAAGTAATGGTCGCCACTCGTTTCGTGTATATAAATATATAGTGTGCATATAGAAGTGACCACCAAAATTCAATTCTATAACAATATTTTTTCCATATTTTGTATTAATCTACTGCGTTTGCTCTCAAATAAGCTTCTAAGAATTTAAAATGTATTAGTAAATGAAAGAGAATCATATAATCCTACTCGAGTAATCTATTCCTTATCGATGATTATTAAGTTACTTACTTAAGGACAGTTTGTACGCAATATGGGTTTGTATCACTGGATTTCAAAGCGTTTAGTTGAATTATTGTGTTTCCAATTATAAAGGACTTGTTTGCTTTAGTACAAGTGCATGTGTAAAGCGATATTGCAAGTAATAATTCATTTGATTCTCATTCATCCATATTCTAATTAGGTTAATTTCTCAAAAGGGTAGTGAAATGAGAATATCCGACAAAAGTCGCCATTCGGTAGTATTTGTCCATCAGTAGGGCTTATGTCAGCGATAAATTGCAGAAAAAACTTTACGTTTTGTCTTAGATTTTTAAAATTATCTAACAGCACGAAGCATTCATGTTGATGGTTAATAAAAAAAGGCCAGGGAGGCATATAAAAGTAAAAGAAGGTCGTAATCAATATTTGCGATAAATATCCTTGAGAAATTTGACGAAATCATCTGAAGAATTAACAAAATATCTTAGTGATCGATTGAGTTTCTGCGTACCCTTCTACCATTTGACGCCATCTAATTAAACGCGGACTTAGAGGTCGTGTTGCAAGAAGGAAGTTATTACTGCGAAAGGGTGATAAACAGACAGGCATCCTTGCCACTTTTAAACGTCCGATTATTAATATATTTCTCTTAATTCTTCGTAATAATAATTTTCTTTGTAATGTATTGAGTTCTTTAATTTTTTGACTCATTTGCATATGTATCCAAGTCTAACCTTAAACTATGTATTTAACCTGGAATATTTAATTTGTAGTAAAAACTAAGGAAGTTATTTTATGACAAAATAACTATCCATCAAGATAAATAATACGAATTCGCCAGAAGTAAGATTTTACTACTAGCTATAGTGATGGGTGACTGGTGGGATTTGGTTAATTTCTTATATGTTTTGAAAATTATAATAGCACGAATAGAATGTTTAAATGAAAAATTCTAAAATACAATTCGTAGGGCAATGCATTATTAATTTTTTAAATATATTTTTGTAATTTTATACATTTTTAATTAGTTTCAAACAATTTATGATAGTGAAGATTATCAAAAGACGCTTCCACGTTTGCTATGACATCTTCGTTTGATGAAAATCGTTTTCCACGCATGAATTTTCGAGATGTAAGAACAGCCAGAAATCAGTGGAAGTTAAACCTGGCGAATAGGATTGATGCTGTAACAATTTGTATTTTAATTCACTGATGTTGGCCTTGATGAAAAAATGATTTTTTCTTCTGTAAACCAGGTCTTTTCTCACGAATTTTTACATCCAGCTTGTCCAGAAGGTTGCAATAATAATCTGAATTCATCGTTTTAACAGTTTGGAGGTAACTCACGAATAAATTCCTTTTGTATCCCAAAAAATTGATGTTAACATCTTCTAGGTCGATTTCTGGTCTCTAACTGGCTTCGGAGCCGAAGTGTCGGCTTCACATTACTCCTCAGCCTCTTATTTTGATTGAGGATCATGGTGATAGACTTAAGTCTCATCCATAGTGATGAAACGACACACAAAATCGTTTTTGTTCTTCTAAAATGCTTTCAAATGTTGCTAAGAAAGTCGCATTCAAATGTATTTTTGTTCCATTATTAACGGATGTGGCACCCATTTTGCACACAGCTTTCTAAAACCCAAAACTTTAGCCAAAATATTGTTCATACTGCCTAGTGAGATGCCTAAAGCTTCTACTGAATCTCTCTCGGTTAATTGACGTTCTTCAAAAACCATATTCTGTATTTTTTCTACGATATTGCATGTTCGTTAATTTAATATTTCTGATTTAGTTTAATTCTATTGTGGTGTATTAATTTATATTTACATTATATTAACGCAGTTTCAAATTTGGAACGCCAAACTGAAATAAAGCAAAATTTTTGTAAATTCTTTTTAAAATATAGACGAAAGTGTCCACCGTAAAAACTGACTAGAACTTGAAGATTATATGTGTATAATAAAAGTTATATTTCGTTCCAGTCCACGAATACCAAGGACTCTTTCAAGGCCGGGAAAATGTGTCGGAAAGGTATTATACTGTACACCTAACTTTCTGTTGTTAATTAATATTCAAATTGTGCACCTACATAAGTAGGATTTTTGGCATACCGAATTTGCATATTGGTATAATGTACACGTACATACGTACATCCGCTAATTTAAGATAAATCTTAATCATACAATGATGTTGATAGCATGTCTAGATTTTTCCCAAACCAGAATAGCCACAAGCTTATCAATAATCCGGGGAACTATAAGTAAGAAAGTTTGAAATATTAAGAATAAACACGAGTTCAATAGAAATCACATACATGAAATATAGACAAACGCAAAATCAATTATTAATTAATATTGCGGTTAGAAATGATTAATTCCTCGAATTTGAGAAATGTTACTTTGAACAATCCTAATTCTATAAATTTTAGACTATTTTTAGGTCAGACTTTGATGCTAAAATCCTGCAATCCATGTATCGAAGAAAATATAATTTTAGCATTCTTGTTATGTAAAATTTTTTAATAAATGTAATTCTACACATTCAAAAAAGCTCGAATCGCTAATGAGGTGGTGCTCTATCTTGTGCAAAAAAAAAAAGATGTCACATTTCTAGACGCTATAAATGAAGTTACGTTGTCTGTCCTATGAACGTCATATTGAAATTTTATTACCCTCGCCTGACATTGAAGCAAGTATTTGCTTCAATGTCAGGCGAAGGTAATAAAATTTCAACGTGAAAATTACGTTTCTACCTTCTTCAAGATTTTGGGGACGGGATGATTTGGAGTATTATCTATCAGGAGTAGATTTTTTCTTGTAAGATTTTTGTTTCTGAGACATTGAGTGCAACGTGTGTAGAAAAAAACAAAAGAGAATAACTGACTTGTCACTACACAAGTACGATGTAAATAAAACTGTTTCTTCTTTTTCACGGGTCAGTATAATCTAACACGCGAATATTCGAATTCCGTAATAGTGGAGTCGCGAATACCGAGGGAGCAGTGTACTAAATTTTAATTTTATTAACATGTTTGACAGCAATTTAATCCCATACGATAATTAAATTAATTGTAAACATAGACTATATTGAAACAATGAACATGAGTAAGAACTAATATTGCAGTTAACACGGGAGTATGTTAAGAGAGAGTCGGCGATATGTGTTTTTTTATTGAATATACATATGTTATGAAAGTCATGACGCGTTTCTATGCTTTGCCATACAATAGTTGATAGCTTCAACTAACAAAAAATCCGACAAAAAGCGATTTGGTTCAGCATTTGAAATTTTGCTGCGTGTTTTCTCATATTTCCCATTTTTACTTCCGTAAAAGAAAGAACCCGCGCCGTGCTTATGAGAAGTAAAGTTGATTGTAACAGTGCTCTATAAGAACGTCAATGCTAACAATGGTTCACGAGGCTTCGTGTTGGTGATTTCAATCTTAAAGACGTTCCTCGGTTAGTGAGTCCCACTGGGGTTGATGACAAAATGAAAGTATCGATCGAGTCAAAGTTAAAGCGTACGACACGAGAGATTGCAGAAATGTTCAAACATTCATCATTCAAGCGTTTACGACCACATAAAAAAGCTAAGATTCGTCAGTCAGTTCGAAATTTAGGTTCCTCGTGGCGAAGTTTGTATGACATTTTGGAAAACAAGGATCATGTAGAACCCGGTATTCATAGTAAGACAAGCATGAGGTAAAGAAAATAGGTAAAGGCGAAGACCAACATACAGGTTTCGTAATTAATGCAATATATAAGTAAACAATGAGGCGTCAAGTACTAATGAATCCCAAGAAGATTTGAGGCAAGGATGTTTTCGTAGTCTAATCTTATTATTCACAGTAATACATGAAGCCATAAAGAAATCGGAACAAAGAATGAATTGATTGCAAATAGGAAATTAGAGAGTGGAAAAGGTAGAACTGGCGTAGTTAATATATGCGGATATGCCATTAGTGGTAGTATTCGCTAAGGGCTTACAAAAAATGTAGAGGTACCAAATGAAGAACTAAGAAAAATAAGCATGAAAATAAACTTACGAAAAACAAAGACGATGAGAATGGCAGCAACTGTGAAGATACATAACATTGAACTGGAAGAGCATAAGATATAGCAGATGAGAAACTTGGGAGCACATATAGATGAGAATAAATTAACGAAAAAATGTTTAATGACCCAAAAAAAAGCCATTCTTTGGAAAACAAAATAAATACCAAAAGAAGTAAAAACCAGTTGATGAGAAAAGTAATATCTCAAATGTTACTACATGGCTGCGAAACAACAAAGAGTAGTATGAGGAGGATTAATGCAACAAAAATAAGATTTTTGAGGAAAATAGAGAGGGCAACAAGGGGAGACCGAATAAGAAATGAAATAAACACAGAAAAAATGAAAATAAAAGCAATAGGTAAGAAAATCCAGGTGAGGCAACTTGGATGGCTAGAACAGGTATGCAGAATGACAGTTGAGCTTACAAGAGAACTAGGTTAGGTCGAAAGAAAGGAAAGGGAAAAGAGGGTCGAGAAATATCTGGCAAGACGAAGTGAGGACAACGGCATAGATAAAAATATACTACTAAATATAATATATAGTCTATATATCTCGTATTTTTTCAATTCTGAATTGCTAGCATGGAAATTTCACTTATTAAAGATATAGTTAAGATAGCTAAATTATAAATTGTAAGATATTTTCCAATTTCCAAACTTTTATTGTATTGCAGGAGTTATAAGAAAAATATTGTCCTTCTAAATCATCTTGTGATTATGATTCTTGCTATCTGATAGTCGTGGTATTAGTTAGTAATCGTGAAAAATTTGATATGTTGAATTGTTACATTCAGTTAAACAAATGTATTTGAAACCATTGCTCGTACGTACATAAATTTGGAAATTAACTTAAAATAATCCAAACTTACTAGAAATTCGAAATTAGTGAATCCACATGTAGAATTAAATGTTTTGCAGTATCTCTCCTTCTAATATTTGTTAGGAAAATTAAGCACGGCAGTAGTATTTCGTAAACTAGAGCACAAAGAACCTATACGAATACCACACGTATAGGTACACCATTCCATAGGGACTTACAAATGAAGATCAGAAGATAAGACAGTTTTGTCGATGGTATAATCGGGAGAATAATGATAATTTTCCTGCTACGATTTTATGGGCTTTCATAAATAAAGACCTCTTCAATGAACACAATGTTCATTTTTGTGAAATCTGACCCACGTTGTTAGGGAAAGTCAGCATCAAGTGAGATCTAGTTTTAATGATTCTATCTTTTAGGCACTAGACTTTTTGGACCCACATTTTTTAAAGAAGCATTAAATGGTGAAAAGTATTTGAATTTTTTACGAACTGCTTTGAAAGATTTGATAATTTACCATTGATTGAGAATATTAATATTTGTTTCCAACAAGATGACGCCTCACTTCACAATTCAAACTTAAAAGAACGCGCAAATATAAATTACATGCCTACTACGTCAAAACAGTAATTATTATATAAGGAGAAAAAATGTAACATTTTTCTTCTTCTTGATGTAACTCCTGAAGTACATATAATTTCATTAGTTATTAGGAATAAATCATTTAATTTACGTAAGGGTATATGTTTTACAATAAGCGAGATTCCCATGTTAGCAATCTTATCTGGGACTTATTGTACATACCTATTTGCATGCAAATAATTGTTGTATTCTTTTGTGATTTACGAAGTTTCATATTTACTTTTTCGTTTTTATTTCTTCTTGAAAATTTTTGTATCGTGTATATTTAGTTTTATTCTCTCAATAGACAACATTTTGTTGCGCAAAATATAAAAAAAATTAAACATAATCGACATGAAATAGAAGGTGAATGCATTCATTTTTAAAATGACAATTTACTATATAATAGTATTAGTATTTTTTTTCACGAGAAGTTTCACAATTCGACTAAATTTGTTATTTCACCGAATACTGGCTCTATTTATTCCGTCCCATCGAGTACACAGGACGCGGAACCGTAATTATCTTTTCACAATTCGGTGCGCGCTGGATTTTGGACGCGCGCGGCCACACACAATAACAATAAAACTTGATTAAAATTTATTTGCGTTTTAAATTTAGCGGGGACGCAGTGGCGCGCTGGAGCGCGGGAATGTAACCAACATCAAAGGTGACATACATTTCTTCGTCTCCACATACATACACACGCACATAAAAAACGATACATGTACACGGCGGTATATTTTGTATTATAATTCCATGGCAAACAGTTAAACTCTATGCGGGTAATAGAAATAGTTGTTTTGCAGTTTTGTTGCTCGGTGCGGTTCGGTGAGAATGCTTAAAAAGGTCACGGCGCTTGTTAGATATTGTTGGAGTGGAATACGCGGTATTTTAAAGTACTAATAGTTTTGATTATTCTAAAAGATTACAAAAGTATTTGCAACAACGGAACATTTACAGAATTTCCATTAATAGATAATGGGAAGTGACTAAGCAATAGATTTTAACCAACATACGATTTTTGTTTGGTATTTATAGCGGCTCTGAACTACATTTTACATTATATCTGCTTAATGAATTTTCTTGTTTCCCTAGATCTTAAATCCTATCTCAACTATTTCGTTCGTTTCCAAAATTTTGCCTAAAATTAGTTTCTCTATTATTATGCGACATATTCTATTAAACTCACACATCTCAGCCATAATAAGTACAATACTAGGTTTTTATTATTTTATTTACTTGTTTATTCCAGTAATGTTTACTATTCTGCAGTTTTTTTTTAATACAGAATCTTGTATTAAATAGGTAAAAATTATTCCTAGCTTGAGGTACATATGTTGTTCTTACTATCTCAATTGAGAATTTCGGGGGCACTTGGTATAAAAATTGAAAACAAACAATCCCAAATTTAACACTTTATTACTTTAGTATTTTATGGTCGAATTTTTAGTTCTCCATACATAACTGCAAATATGTGTAGACTAATAAGCCTGTCTTTTAAGTTTTGCATAGTAGAATATAGAGGGCGCCACTAAACAAATGTCAGTACCAAAAATTAACCTCCACCTTTAATTAACCTAACTCCAAAGTTTCAGTGCGATACGTGTAGTGTAGTAGCTACAACGAACTGTCAAAGTTGACAAATTAGTTAAAAAATGGAATTTTTTATAATTTCCGAAGACAATTATCTCAACAAGAATGCTACACCGAGTTGGTTTCTGTTTTCGGCAATGAAGAACCATATCAATCAAGAATTTCTCGTTGGTATGGAATATTCAAATGTGGACGGATTAACGATGATTCAAGAGCAAGTTCACCAAAAACGGCAGTCACTCAGGAAAACATCGATGCTGTGCGCAAGATCATCAACGAAGATCGACATGTGGCATATCGCTAGATTAAAGCATTATTGGGGATTTGCAAGACCTCAATTCAAAAAAATTTGCGTAAAAAATTACGTGTAAAAAAATTAGATTCTCATTGGATACCGCACCTGTTGACCGAAGGGTGAATTGGTGTCAAAAAACTCTAGATCGCAAAAACGCCGGAAGCTCTAAAAACCTGTACAACATTGTCCGCGGTAATGAATCTTAGATTTACTCATACGAACCAGAAAATAAGCCGATAAAAATCATGCATTCTCGAAGTGTATCTAAAAAAATGATCGCCACATTTGCTTCGATAGCAGGTCATGTAGCAACAATTCTTCTACAAGACTAAAGAACTATTACTGCCAATTGGTATACAACCATTTATTTGCCGCAAGTCATCGCTGAGCTTTGAAAAACTAACCCCGAACGACGAATCATCCTCCACCAAGACGATGCAAGTTCGCACACAGCACGCAAGACAATTGAAGTCCCAACGATTTCTTTACCTTTCCAAAAATCAAGAACAGACTGCGTGGTCAAAGGTTCCAGTCATCGGAAGACACAATTTTGACTGTACCAACATACGAGCGGAACAACTGCTTCCAGAGTTGGTTCGAGCACATGCATAAGTGTATTAATCTTCATCGAGAATACTCCGAAAGACAATGAAGTCTTTAAAAGCTATCTACTGTTTTATTGCAGTTTTATATGCAAAACTTAAAAGACAACTCACGTATTTGTGTAGAATTGACAATATTCAGAGAGCTTCACTACACTTGCACAACTCACAACATGATAGAATATACAAAGACTTTTTAATTAGATTTTTTCAGTTTCATGTCGTAAAAGCGAATAATTATATGCAATTGGACCCTACCATGGGTTTCATTTAATATTTGTTTCCATAATGCAATTTATTATATGTTAGTAGCAATATTTCTGTGGTCAAATAGCAAGACACATGCCTGATGAACATGAGATCGGGAGATCGAGTCCTACTAAAGAGCAGGAAATTTATGTAACGTATATACGATGTACGTATTAGAAATTTTCAATATTAAATGTTTTAAATTTACATTTCCTTTATTTAGATAGCTACGACAGAACTTTCTAATACACCTGGTATTATTAATTCAATTAATGGAGAGCAACTTGCACTATTCTGCATAGTTCACGTAATTTATAAAGTTTGTACGGTGTTCCCTGTAAATGTTATAAATATGTAATTGAATTGACCTTCATTACTTTCATACGTAGCCGCAAATTAAAAACTTTGTTTTTCCAGTTTAAATGATTTAAATATTCCGTTTTGTATATTTGTACAGTTAAGGCACGTACTTGTGCACTACGTCTTAAGAGTTAATTATAATTAAGACTAATATTAACTATTTTTTCTTTTTTTGAATAACAATGTTTGTCAATACGAAAGAGTACTATTTCATTTATTCAATAAGTACGGCTGGCGCTGTTTAATCACTAAAACTCATTAATATTAATCTCATTTAGTGAGTAAGTCGAGAAACAAAAGATAAATGGACGTTATTAAATACCTAAAAAATATAAAAACAGAAACAGCAGCACTTCATGTATTCATCATAATTTTTAATTAAATTCAATTTGCTGTAACGTTTTCGAAGTATTCATTTCATTTCTACGACCTTTTTATAGTTCAAGATAAGAAAATAAAAGTACGTTCGTGAGCATTTATGCGATTAAAACAAAGAGAATCAGAAAAGCGAAAGAGAAAGACATTTCAAACAAAAACTTCTGGGGATACGTACTGGCGGGACAGGTTTTCTAGTTGAACATGTGTATTATAAAATTTACGGAGTATGCGGGCGAACGATTGTCTGAGATGGTCATTACAATAAATTAAATAAAACCATAGTCATTTAGTTTGAACGTTGTTTTGGAGACCAAATTGGTACGAGTAGGTCTTGCGGTTCATTGATTAAATGCTCGTCCGTATAAGTTCTTAGCATTTAACATTTGGAACTTTTTTTGTTTTTCTTAAAAACAAAATGAAGTCTAATTCAATTATCTTTTTTTGGGGGAACTATACAATCAGTTCATATAATTCTTGACTATTTTTGGGCGTTTCGGTCTTTATATTGCGTAACTTTTCGTTAAGAAATAATAAATAAAAACTGTTCCTTCACAATGTTTCATAGTGTATTTACTATTGGGTTGGCAACTAAGTACTTTCGGTTTTTACTGATAGAGAGCGTTGCTTTATTTTTTGTATAACGTATGTTAGTGCTGTACTTTACCGTTTGTCGCGTGATACTAGTCACATTGACGTAACTTCAGAAGCAAGTAGTGCGTGATTTTTATTAAAGCTATTAGTTGTGGGTAATTTTAAATGGAGTGCAGAAACGAACATTTTCGACATATTTTACTATTTTATTTCCGTAAAGGAAAGAAAGCTGCTGCGGCTCACAAAAAGATATGTGAAGTTTATGGTGCTAATTGCTTAACAGAGCGCACGTGTCAGAATTGGTATAAAAAATTCCGTTCTGGAGATTTTTCCCTCAAAGATGAACAACGTTCTGGTCGGCCTACTCAAGTTGATGATGACCAAATCAAAGTCATAATTGAAGAGGATCGTCATATAACTGTTCGAGAGGTTGCGGAGAGGCTACATGTATCGCACACAACAATTGAAAAACATTTAAAATGTCTTGGACTAGTCAAGAAGCTTGATATTTGGATACCTCACGAATTAAAAGAAATTCATTTAACACAAAGAATCAACTTTTGCGATATGCACCTTAGACGAAATGAAACCGAACCTTTCTTAAAAAGAATCATCACTGGTGATGAAAAATGGGTCCTGTACAGTAACATAGTTCGAAAACGATCATGGAAAGCTGAAATGCATCCAAAAAAGATCATGCTGTCAGTTTGGTAGGATAACAAAGGTGTTGTGTTTTTTGAGCTGCTTCCAAGGAACCAAACGATCAATTCTGATGTTTACTGTCAACAATTAATAAAACTGGATGAAGCAATCAAAGAAAAACGGCCAGAATTGTCAAATCGGAAAGGTGTAGTTTTCCACCAAGATAATGCAAGGCCTCACACATGTTTGGCAACTCGTGGAAAACTATTGGAGCTTGGCTGGGAAGTGATGCCACATCCCCCAAACAGCCCTGATCTAGCACTATCTGATTACCATTTATTTCGAAGTTTGCAGAATTCTTTGAATGGTAAAACTTTCACAAATGACGATGACCTTCACTCGCACCTGGTTCAGTTTTTTGCTGATAAGGACCAGAAATTTTATGAGCGCGGAATTATGCAGCTGAAAGAAAGATGGCAAACGGTCATTGAGCAAAATGGAAAATATATAATTGATTAAAAACTATTCTTTGCTTAAAAAAAAGTGTTTTATTTTATACTACAAAACCGAAAGTACTTAGTTACCAACCCAATACATTCTTAAGTGCCACAAATTTTCTTTATAATAGCTATAATTGTTATGTAATAGAGGTTACTTTACCTTCAAATTATGCAGAATACCCATGTATTTATCTGCATGTTCCTCTATATACACTACTGTTCATATTAGTTCGGACAGCTAGTGAAATTCAGTAAACTCTTCTAAAAAATAATATAATAGCGTTTAATTATAAATAATATATTTACATTAGATCTTTTACGAGATTTATAACCAAATGCAGGCAAATATATCTTTTAGAGCACCTACAAATAACTATTATAATTTATGACTCACTGCGATAATTCCTGGAATAATCCGTACCGCCATAAATACGATTATTTTTGAGATAATATTGCAAGCAAAATACTTGCGAAACTTACCTGCCTTCACCCCAAAGAGTCTTGTGTACTGAAATATGCATTAGTTTTCAAATAAACTTGTCAGTGTGCACGTCACTGATAAGACCGTACATTTTATGTGAACTTCTTAAAATGCCAAGAAGAAAACCAATAAATTTAGAAAAACGTAATTATTGCTTTTCATCAAGAAGGTTATTCAGTGCATCAAATTTCCGAAAAGTTACATGTTAATAAATCGACTGTTAGTGACATTATTTGGTGATATCAACGCACGGATAGTTTAAGAGATCCGGCACGTTCAGGTCGTAAGCGAATAACATCTCCCGCCGACGATGAGGGTATAAAATTACCGACTAAATAAAATAGGAGGCTTATAGCACACGAAATCGCCTAAGAAATGAATCGCGACCGTGCAAGAAAAATTTCTGTTCCTACGGTGAAAAGAGAATTAAAAGTTGCACATTTTCACGGCCGTATTGCTGTAAGCAAAGTCTTACTTCGACGAGAAAGCAAGCAAAAATGATAACAATGGGCAGAAACACACAGAAATTGAACACTGGCTGACTGGAATAGGGTCTTATGGACTGATAAATCAAAGTTTGAAGTGTATGGACAATCAAGGCGTGTTTTTGTAAGAATACCGAGTGGTCAAATAATACTGCGGGGTTGTATAGTGCCAACCGCCAAATAAGGAAGAAGTTGGAAGGCTTTGAAGCTAATCCAGGATATTTTGCAAAAGGAGAGTCATTTAGAAATATTGCATGAAAATGCAATACCATCAGGGCTACGTTTAATCAGCGAAAATTTCGTGTTTATGCTAGACAACGGCCCCAAACATTCAGCAGTAATATGTAAGAATTTTTTAAATACCTTACAAATAATGACATGGCCATCGCAAAACCCCGACCTAAACCCTATAGAATTCTTATGGGATGAATTGGACAGCAGGGTTCGAAAAGTGTGTTCTACCTCAACAAATCACTAGTGGAATATATTGTAAGAAGAATAGAATAGTATACCGAATAGAATCCTGGAAAAACTCGTGAAACGGATGCCTCGAATTGCACGGGCTGTTCTTCGCGCAAAAGGGGTATCTTCAATGAGCGGAATATTTAAGATATCTTTTTTTAAAATTTTTACTATTATACTATTATATAGTATATAAACATATATAAACAATAATGCATTAAAAATTTTAAGTTTTGACCTAAATTTTAACTGTTTTCCCTTTTTAAAATTTATTTGAGTATCCAAACTAATATGGACGGTAGTATACATAGTTTTTCATCGATATAACTAAATAAAAAAATGTTATTTACATAATTTTATGGTACACTATTTAATAATTATAGTTACTTAACACAAACAATTATAACACTTTGTAGTAAATACACTACAAAACTCTGTGAAGAAACATTGTTTCTGTTTATTATTTCTAAACAAAATGTTAGGAAATAAGAAAATTAAAACGCTTAAAACAAAGAACTTGTAAACAGCCAAACAAAGAAATTAATTATGTTTATATTATGTTATACATCTATGTACATCTGCATTAATTTTTAATCTAATATGAAGAATTCAGTTACGTTCTTTAATTTGAGAAAGTACTAATATATTATATACAAATCCATGGCAATCTTTTTGATATTTTAAATAAAAGACTGCTCCTAAAACACTATATATTACCTTATTTGGCAACGATTTAGACAGCTTATTTTATAATTCCCTTACAAAACTATTAAAATAAATAACCGGAAATAAAGTTGTAAGAAAATTCGAAATTAGAATTAGTTTTGAACAAATAGGAACTCAATTTGGAAGCTATTGCTTGAATTCACTACAAGAATTTTCCTTTGATAATTATAAATGACATAGTAGTATACGTGAAGCTAAAAATAAATAGGTTTCATTCAAGGTCAGCGGAATTACTCTTTCGTATATTTTACATTAACATATTAAAGTAGTTTATTATATATTTTCCAAGATGAAAATGATATTTTTAGAAGATTATATGGTACTGTGTTAAAAATAAAATAAAAGACCTCAAAACACATTCGTTTCTTTTAGCTATCGAAGCACTTAGTACATACTTTACTAGATACTCTAAACAAATCGCCATCACAATATTGGCATGATATTGGAATTATGGAGCGCAAGTAGGTCATGCTTTGCGAGATTGGGGAATAAAGATGTTTTAAAATAAACGACAAGGAATCTAGTAAACATCATAGGCTTCGTCGACGAATTGACAAAAGTAAAATTAAAATGCGGCTGAACGGAAGTGCGATACGGTTTATATCTTTAACCCACTGGCATTGATGAATTTTATGCATTAATGTATGTTGGGGTTCCGTGGTACAATAATGAATATCTGTACTTTTATGCGGAATATGGTATTTTCATGGTCCAGAAAAGAAATATGAAACAGAAAACATTGCCTTATTAATAATTGTGAACTTAATTATATTCTAATTAACAATTGTAGTAGTTACAAAGTTTCGTAAACAACAAAAATAGAACTTAATATGAAAAGGGAAATTATTTTCTGCAATATGAGATAGAATTGATACAATAAAATTTATTATATTGCATGCAATTGTATTAAGTAAAAATGATCTTAGAATTTTCTATCAACTTCTGCTGAATTTTTTGCATAACAAGTAACATACCGTTTTCTAGCTGATGTGGAAGTCCCTTAAATAGTGGCCTTTTGTAAGTGTTTTTCCTCCGAAGCAGTATTTTTATATATTATATAAGAATTGCTGATCCTGGAAGAAATTCAATAGTAATTTTACGGTACCACTTCTGTGATTTATGTAGAGCTGTCATATAGGATTTGTTTTGAGCGAAAATATTTATAAAACCTTTACATTTTCTGTAATTAAGAACTGAAATTGATTTTTGGACTACTCTTTGATGAATTTCTACCAAAACAGAGGGGTGTTTAGTACTAAGCAAGAGCATATCGTGTTGATCCTTCAACTTGATAACTATTATATTTGTGTTGCTTTGGCATTATGTTATTCTGCATTTGAATTCGTCTGTTCTGCATGTAGCAAAAAAAATGTAGATGTAAATTAATTGATGCAGTTTGCCCAAAATAAGTCAACATAAAATTGTTGCATTTGTTTAACAGTGAATTGGTATTACCCCCATACGTGTAATAATAATCTTCCAGATATATTTGTTTCAAAAACTGTTGAACGCTTAAAATATCGTTGAAGTGAAAAAAAAAATTAAAATTAACTTTTCGGGGAAAGTAAAAACTTTCCCCGAAAAGCACTTTCTTGTGGCAAGTCAAGCTTTACCATAAAAATTAACGTAAGAAGTTTTAAAACCACTGGTTACAATGTCAAAAATGTTGTTTATTTTGAAGTAATTGATAAATTAAACGACTACCATGTAATATACTCGTGGAAGAAAAATTTGTACTTAACAGTAAAACAGAAGACCTACGATTCTTTTAATAATTTTATTTTTTAACGTAATCTTGCGATGACTTTATTCAAAAAATATTTTTGTTGGTCTTCCATTGGTTATCGTCTGTAAAATAAGGTCCGATCAAAATCCTGAGAGGATATGTGTGATGGGTAGTCCAGCTAAAAAAGTTGCACTCACAGGTGATGAATTCTTTAACTTCACTGTGGATTCACTCTTTGTCCAGAAGAAGGAGGACTTCTTTTGTGTTGCTCGCCTAGACGTCTCTGGTTATTAACCATACGTAATTTTATTAACATACAACAGTAAGTAATTCCTGTTATTAGTCCCCTTTAGCAAGTATTCTACATTGATGACTTTTCTTTCGTCCATTAGCGATGGGATCACGATCCCATCGAACCTTTTGTTCAATATTTCGGATTAAAATATGACGGAGCCTTGTCTCCATATATCGTTTCTGGATAGTTTTACGAAAATTCTATTCCTTTGTCAAAAATTTAATAGCACTGCAATCTTCTATTTTCAGAAAACTCTTTTTTGTTGCGAAACATTTTACGAAGCACAAAATAATAAGAATCGAAATCAATTTTGATACATATGTAGAAAAATGTTGTCGCTGTTGAACGTTACTAGTACACGCACAATTAGTTGTTTTTATCATGGCTAAGTAGATTTTTTTCTAGTTCCTCTTGTGGATTTAGTATACATTGGATAATCATATTAAATCTATATTTATCTCTTTACTGTTTTTTTAAACATGTGGTTGTCTGCTGAATTAATTTTAAGCTATGGTTAGATATTCGACAAAAGCTGAGCAAAGGCAAATGCTGAGAACTTGAAATATTATTATAAAATGATAACATACTAAATATATTCTTTGAGAATTTATATTTTCATTTTTTGATTATTTCATTGCTGTACATTCTAATCTCCTGAAATGACTTTCGTATTTTTCACAAACATTCATGTTATTACAGAACTCTTATACTAAGCATTGGAAAGCAAAGTAATAAATTCATACATTGTTGGAAAATTGTAATTTTATACAACACAGTTTATTGCTTTCTTTTTCTTTAAGAGAATTTTTCTCTTTACTAAAAAGTATATCTACTTAAATCTGAACAATTCATCAGTTAAGTTGGCACTTGCTAATATTAAATAATTCTAGACAGTAGATACAGTAGTTATATGGCAGAATATTTTATAATAAATAAATCTGTTAAATTCGAACAGTTTACCAATTAAGTTATTATTTGATAAATATGATAAACGGCAAAGGAAACTAAGACGATAAATTTTAAACGTGTCAAGTGACATATTGTCGTGGAAATTCTAGAATATATTTATTTATTGTATTATTGAAAAGATTCGCAACGATGCTAACTACGCAAGAAAGGGACTTATATTCGAGCACGGATATAGTTTGTTAAGATATTGGCAATTAATTTAAAGTATCAATGGCTAGCACCAATTAACAAGGGTTTGTTAAGAGTCGTTGAGAAATTTAGGCACATTGGAAGCATTCTAATAAAACTAAAGGCTGTACTTGTCGTCCAGTTGCTCTTATAATTAATGCGAATGAAGAAAGGCTGTTCTAATGGGTCTTACAATATTCGAACAAGAAGAATGTTTAAGAAAATAGGTGGCTTCTACAAAATACAACTCGAATGTTTGAATAATACGACAACGGTGGACTGTGCTTCGTTAGTAGCAATGGCTTTCATTGATACAGTGTTCCTTTGAAATGTATGATTTTTGTTAAGAGTACCATATCTATTTGCATGAATTTATCAATCGACAGACAATTCGTCTTTTTAAATTTTAATGGTCAGACGTAATCATAGAGAAGACACTTTATTGCGAGGGTGTAATATTTTGGTGCACATTGTCTGGTTTGTTGACGACAAAAATTGAAACAGAAATGCTGTTACTGTTTTGTAGAAATACAGAAAACGGACTCTGAGAATTCCTGAAAGTGATATAAGATTTCGTCAGTATTTAATGATTTTGTACATTCCTCACAACAAGAAAATCCCTTAATGCACTTCATGAGGATCTTGAGAACTTCCTAATGTCTCGTATATTCTGCTCATTTATCTAATCTTACTGCTCTTAAGGCTTACGATTAGTTTATGCTAAAAGAATTCGTTTTTCGAGATGCTGTAATCTATGTTTACAAGCATGTGTAACAAACTTTATGCACATTACGAGTGCTGTATTGAACACAAATTTTAAATCTCCAGAGATGTTGAAAAATGGCCTATTTCTAATTAAGTTATACAATTATTGTAATTTGTGTATAATAATAGAGCCTTGTTTTTAGTGTGTTCTGTTTTGGCGCATACTGTACTTCCACATAATAGAAACGGTGACTAGCCCCATCCTCTTGATACCGTATGTGTTCAAACCCAAACTCTTCCATGTGTGCCGAAATATTTCATAACATTTTGTACTACCATTTTCAATAATCAAAATTACTTATGTCATGGGACATTCATATAGCTGAGTGTCTACTTAACATCTGCTTTTTTAAGGAATTCCTTGTTATATCTTGCTTTTATTTGTATTTCTTGAATAAAATAAAGCACATAAATTTTGAAAAACGGTTATAAATTTGAAACAAAATTACCGGTTTCCGATACGGTAAACTAAGGAAAATAATAAATATGACATTCGTTTAAGTTATGCAAGACATTCTAGATATGTAAATATGTACCAGGAATATAGGATTACATGAGGCATATGTAAAAGATGACAAGGCATCTATGCTAATATTTGTCGTAGGTTTCCTAATCAAATTCTGCGAACTTGTGAGTTCAAGTTCAAAATCGATTTAGAGGTCTTTACAAGAAGGTGTAGCGGGATTATAACTAAATGATACATGTTGTATGTATTTTTTTAAAGAGAAGTAAGCACATTATATAACCCTAATTAGACTATAAATATCCGTCTCAAAATTTAAGTCTGAAAAACAATATATATGTTGAGTATATTACAGTAGATACATTTATACTTATAATGTAGATCGTAGAATCGTTAATTTGTCCGATTTTAATTTATTTCTGTTGTAATTTTATTTTGCAAATATGTACATATGTAGGATTGACCTTATTCAATGATACTCTTAGTGGAGTCGGTTTGTAACAAACGGTAAGATAGTAAAGACATATTATTAGATTATTAAAACGAACATTACACTCGCATTGATTACAGAATCAATCGATACCAGAATCATTCAACGCCAACCGGAAGTATTACATCTGTTAAAACTATTGTCATTTACATTTTAAGATTGTTTGATATTCAATAAAATAATTTAAAAGTGTTTACGCGTGTTATTCCGCCCGCACATGCACGAAACCAACTTATACACATGAATAATTTTGCATAATTTTTTAATAATGCAATGCACAATATTCGTGAGTACTTTGCTATTTTGGAGCATTGTTATATATTCTTTTAACATATGGGAAAACTACGTTGGTCTCCCTAATTTTAATTGGTCCAAGTTGAGACAAGTTGAACCAGAGATTGCCAGATAGATAGCCATCTTTTCACTTCCGTTGTGTAGTGAATGATATTTTTTGGAAGCTTATTCTTAACTTTCATTTTAATGGTGAAAAATCATGGAAATATAAATGCCAAAAATTCATTTGCAGCGCTATTACGCATGTTTGGATTTTAAACATAATATCAACTGGACATTAAAAGACACTATATATACTATATAGACACCCCATCATTTATTTACCTAAATCGTCAATCTAATTGTTCTTTATTACAATCACATGTCTGATATATTTAGATTTACCTATACCATGCTAAACTAGCAAATTCAGCTACATAATATCAAGTTTTCCATTCTTCAAAATAGACAAAGTTAATTGAAATAAAATTAAGAAAATAATATTTAAAAAATAAATGGTTTGACAAGCCCAGAATGTGGTGCTTATAAATAAAAGAAACAAGTGAAGTAAGTAAGTAATTCAGCTACATAATATCAAATTTTCCAGTCTTCAAAATTAGACAAAGTAAATAGAAATAAAATTAAGAAAGGAACGTTTAAAAAATAACTAGTTTGACAAGTCCAGAATGTGATGTTTATAAATAAAAGAAACAAGTGAAGTAAGTAAGTAATTCAGCTACATAATATCAAGTTTTCCATTCTTGAAAATTAGACAAAGTAAATATGTATATGTAAAGGAAAATGATTCAAAATCCAAAAATGCATCCACGAGTTTATCACTCTTTGACAAACTCGAGAATAATAGTCGTGTAGGTTGTAGAAGTATATGAACAAGTATTCAAGCTAAACCGCGTCTTTGGTACTATTGTTTCACTTACAAATTTTTATCCATTCTAGCAAGGAACATACTCAGAGGCACTGTAACTCTACATTGCTACACTGAAACTGAAGTTTCATGGTGCATAACAAGTGCCCTTTGTAAAAGCGAACGAAACGTCGACAAGTGGAGCAACAGTGCCTAAGACGCGGTTCCAATACAGAAACCGAAAAAAAAACTAAGTTTTAATGATTAATTAATTAAAAATTATAAAAACAGCTTTCAAGAAAAAATTAAAAAAAAACAGAGTATAATGTAAAAAACTCATTCCTGGTAATAATAATAATAACTTTCTTTACTATCCTATGGAAGCTCAGCGTTATCATTTGGTAACAGAATTTCCGTTTTCTTCTTAAATTATTATTATCTTCTTATTATTAAAGTTTTATAAATTAAATTGAATACCAGATAGCATGATCGTTGATATCTGTCTTGTTACTTCAAGTAATTTGATGAAATTTCAAGTGAAATTTTTTAATTTGATAGTGCTTATAAATGCGCCGAAGCAAAATTTAACGCACACAATGGACTTTCGTGCATGTTCGCCAAGAATATACATCTTCCTATATGGTGAGAACCTAGAGCTAACCTCAAATGTTGCAAGTAAAAGAAATTAGGTGTTGATGTTACCATAGGGTAACACTGGGTTTCAGTGTAACCTAAAACTGTGCTGTTTAATGTTTAATTCAAAATTCATAATAAGATTTTATTTATAAGCGATGCTGAATAGACCTAAAGCATCTCAGGCTGCATGGCCATCGTCGACTTACTTAGCGTGTCGATCCATACAATTTTAATCAAATTGTTGAATCTATTTCGGAAATATCCAAACACGAGATCAGTCTAAAATTCAAATGAAATTAAATTAATTAAAATATTTTTAAAACATTATGTTAGTAGCTTAAATGAGATAAGAGCCTGTAACATTTCACGGTGAAATATCATTGAATTATGTACATAATTTTTACGAGAACAAGTATGTACAAAGTTTAATACGTGGGCCATATATATCCTGAGGCGCCTCCTTCCGGAGCAATCAAAGCCAAAAATTTTTTTTGTTTTTTGTTGATCATCAATTCAATGATTTTGTTTTCCTTTCCAGCAATTTCTCAAATTATTTTCTTTAAATTCATACCAATTTAATTTGTTTCATTTAAAATTAATAAATATATTAGCTTTTAACTTTTAAACATTTCTAAATAAAATTATTAATTTACCTGTCATCTATCGGACATCTTTTTTACTACAATTGATATATTGTTTTCAAACAAACACCTAACGATTTCCATAATATGATTGTATATAAATTATATTGATTCTCTAATCCCTAGTTGATATTTTATTTAGAAACAAACTAGGTATTTATAAGATTGCACTGAGATTGAATGTTGAATATAGAACGTGGTGATTAATCATGATTAATCACCTTGTTCATTTACTATTTTGTCGGTACTGTATGTATACTTTATAATATTATGTTTTTAGGTATATTTTTGTTTTTAAACTGTTATGAAAACATACCCAAATTGGTGTTAAGGGATTTAAACTGCAATGAAATTGTTAAATTGCATTGACAAAACTTGATATTCACCTTAAGCTTGTATTATACATTTTCTTAGAATTTCCGAAAATTATCTAGGAACTTAAGATCTATATACAACAAAAATGGTTTTGCTAAATTTTTTACTCTTTATTGTTCTCTACTTTCATTCGACCTTTTTTAACTCTTTCAGCCACGCTTTCTTATATATAAATAAATAAATAAATAAATAAACGTTAATTTATTATAAAAAGCATGTAAAAAAAGATAAAATCGTTTGGACTTTTACAAATTAGGGTGGTTAGTATACTAACCATCATGGCTGTTTGCATAACAAATCACTGAGAAAAGTTTAGTATAATATATAAGCAAATTTATTTTCTATGAAAATCTGAAATACATTTTTTCGTATACAAAGAAGGACTTTACAGGTTCGCATTGCCATGTAGTACGCACCGGACTTTTCTTAGTGCTGCATATTGCGCATCTTCGAGAAGTGGTTTGCTCTCTCTGATGCATGCTGCCTTCCAGATGTGATTCTGTTGGTACTGTTGGCTTGTGCCGCTTAATTTGTACAGGAGAAAATGCGTAGCTATTGTGGGAGTGTTTAGAGCATAATTGGCAGTTCTTCATCTGAGCTAGTGCCAGGATCCCTTGGTAAACACTTCTTCGAAAATTTTCGTTGGTGAGCTGATCCAGTTCTAGATGATGATTTTTCCGGAGTTCCATATACACAATGCAGGGCTTCATGACAGCGCAATCTAAAAAGTGAAAAAATATTCGATGCCACCATTTACGTGATTTTCGGTCTATAGCATAAGTGCTTATTAGCTGTTCGAATTTGTCCACATACTTCACAGAACTGTTGTATTGTATCACAGCTTCATGACAAGCTATTTCAGTTTTGGCTCCATTGTGTTCCCTGCGAGTAACAATATCAGTCTTTCTTGGATCTATTTAATTTGTAAGCATGAAAACTGATCTTTTGTCTTTCCACTTTAGAAAGGCGATATTTATGTCACTGACCTTGTAATCGTATTCTCCCCTTTTTGGAGCTTTGTTTTCTTTTAGTTTAGGTAAAAATTTACGATTTGAATTTACGGTACTACAAGCAAATATGTTATCTTTGTTCAAGTCTTTCTGCAAGGCATAGCTATTGAAATAATTATCAATAAAGTCTTTGTGATTTTTCGATTTCAAATCCATGCAAAATTGTCGAACAACTTTACCACCGATATCAGTTTGTACCTTGTAACTATCCTTGCTAGTATATATATCGAAATCTAAACAATAACCAGACTCAGCACATTTCATTCAGACTTTATACCCCTGTTTGATTGCTTTTTTGGCATAGACGGTTTTAGGTATTTTCGACCTTTGAATTTTATCATGCTTTCTTCGATAGCCACTTTTTCAGACACGTGAGTAGATAAAGCGCTCGTAGTAGCACTACCAGTAGTGTCAGGCAAATTTGAAATAGTTATGTCATCTTTCGAGTCAAATTCATCCTCAAGATTTACCTGGAGCCCAGAAGTTATGTCACCGAGCACCATCGAGTCCGTTTGCATCTCATAATTTTCTCCTTCATCCGATTCAAGTCTCCACACACTTTCGCAGTCAGAAGGTATACTTTCCAACAAAATATCTTCTATTTATGTTCATTAAGTACACGCGGCATCCTTATAATGCAACATAAATATGTATATTATATGAAACCTACTATAGTCACAGTGGTTAGTAATCTAACCACCGTGCTAACTTACCTTATTTATCGTAGTTTATATAATATATTATAATACTTTTGTTATAAAATAATTAAACAGATACTATACCACAGAGTAGCATTGAATTCGTTAAATAATAAACACTGAGCATTTTTTTACATTACATTCGGGAAAGTCCCATTGAAAAACAACACATTGCCACATTTTCAAATAAATCTGTTAATTTACCCAGCGCGCCCTAAAGTAAAAGTTTCGTATTAAACGACCAACGATGACTTTAAAAAGTAATTGCTTAGCAAATTGGCACTAGATGGCATAAAAAGTGGTTTTGAGAACTCTTAAATAGGTGGTTTGATAATTGACCACCAAACCTGAAAGAGTTAATAGGTGATGTGAGCGTAATTCTTTTATACATTCCATCTTTTAATATGATGTCCACCTTCTTAGTATTTTTTTCCAACTGTTTTTGTGGGCATGCCCTAGTCTCCAATGTGCACCTTTTCTATTTAAATTATAATAACGATGCATGACGCACACAGTTTACAAAATCAGACATTTATGAGACCTTTTGGAACATTGTGCTGTACTTCTTTTGTCTGAAGAGAATCGATGCGTTGTTATACGTATTCGTTTTGAAAATCAGATTTTAATTTTCTGTAATGTAATGTACATTTTTATACACATAGATGTAACGTTTTTACTAAGATTTTGAACATTTTACTTAATGACTTATTGTAGATAAGTGTATTTCGCATCGCACCACATTTTGAGAACATTGGAGAGTTGTTACATATTACATGGTTAGTTTTACATAAATTGTTTACTTTAAAATACATAGCAATACATAGACTCATATAAAACAGCAATACATACATTCATACAAAACGAAGAAAGCACCAGTTTTTATGCTTTCAGGATATACATATATACTTTTTCGCCTTAATTTGTTACTCGTTAATCGAATTCATTAGCACAGAAAAGCTGACTTAAGTGATTGTTGTTAAAACAATTATGCGGCCTTGATCCCATTAAATTTAAGTCCGTACATCCAAAAAGAAAAGTTAACATATAAAGCACCACATCGCGATAAACTTTTATATAATTTTTTACGAGACATGAAACAAACCCACCAGTAATAAAATTGTAATGCATGGCAATTCGTTTTGTGGGTCAGGGAAAATATAAAATTGAGGCACCCATAAACGCCAATACGCATATTGTGGTATGGCGTACGTATCGACTACGTTTCCTAGTGCTGGCCGTATAATTTTATTTGAAACCTTGAGCTCTCCAGCCTTTTCCTGTCCACGTCCGTGTACAACGCCTATTGTTTTGAATCCGTGCCACTGCGTCGAGAAACAAAACAGAATTTATCTACTGTTTACATTGTGTTCTTGTATGCGTTTTGTATATGTTAGGTGTTGGTGCATTAGCTATAAGTAAATATTTCGGCGCGAATAGTAAATGTATTGTGTAATATTGTTTAAATTGAAGTAAATTGCTATTTACAACAATTCAAAACCGTCTCACTTTTATTTAATAAAATAATATAATTGCCGATTGCCATTTGTTTCATACAAAAGTGTTTTTCATAAAATATTTTAGAATTTATAAAATACAAATTTTAATAATAGTAAAGCTAGATTAAAAACTTTTATATAGAATAAATTAAATCAATTAATCAAGTTTTAGGGGGGATTATAAAAGGTGTTTCAAATTTCGCGGTTTTTTGAAAGATTAAATAAAACACATAATTTGCATTCACTTTCAAAAACTTTTTATTGGTAATTGAAGTATCAGTTATGACATTTATATGCGAAAAATAATATCTGCCAAATGGCCTCCTCTTACGTCCACAGACGTCCACTCTTTTGTTAATATTTTCAATGACATTTTGACATAATTGAGGCTCCATCTCACCAATGACACGAATAATTTCATCTTTCAAAGCAAGAATTGATTGTGGATTGTTTTTATAAACCTGACTTTTCACATAACCCCAAAGAAAAGAGTCTAACGGTGTCAAATCACATGATCTTGGCGGCCAATTAACATCACCGTTGCTTGAGATTACACGTCCAGAAAATTTTTCTTTCAATAAATCAATTGATTCGTGTGCAAAGTGAGGTGTAGCACCATCCTGTTGTAACCACATATCCTCTAGATCATTTTTCATTCATTCAGGCCAAAAAAATTCGGTTATCATCCGACGATATTGGTCACCATTGACAGTTACAGCTTCACCAGCAGCATTTTCAAAGAAGTAAGGTCCAATTACATCACCTGACCATAATGCCCACCAAACAGTAACTCGTTTAGGATGCATAGGTTTCTCATGAATAATTCTTGGATTTTCCTCACCCCAGATAGGGCAATTTTGTTTATTTACATAGCCACCAAGTTCAAAATGTGCCTCATCGGAAAACATCATTTTTTGAGAAAAATCAGCTGGTTGTTCATTGATGAAATTGACAAATAAACGACGTTATAAGTGATCTAATGGCTTCAGTTCTTGTATTATTTGAACATTATATGCCTTCAGAGGTTCTTCCACGGAACCGGTCTCTTGAAATTTTTTTAATAATTCAATCAATAGCGCTTTCAGATGAACGATTATGTAGAGCATAAAATTCACGTAATTTTCTAGAAACTTTTTTCACAGAACGCAGATTTTCATAAAATAATTCAACAAATTGAACGCTTTGTTATACCGTGTACGAAGCCATTTTTATAAACGTCATACATCACTCTTTTTAAATACTCACATACCCAGACAAATTCATTGCGCCATCTATATTTTATTTATTCTTAAAAAAACCGCGCAATTTGAAACATCCTTTATTTGTAGGGCAAAAATAAAATTTTGATATCTAGTATGAAATTGCAAATGTAAATTCATTTATCGATAGTAAATACGGACAGTATATTGGCGATGGTCATGCCAAGACATTTGAAGATTTATTAATAAAACCAAAAAGTACAAAAAAAAGTATTGTAGTAATCATTTGCAGAAATAAAATGAATAATTCAGGCGCCGGGGAAAAAATTATAGAAAACTAATCAACGGGTTAATAATGAAATTAAGTACATATTACACCGTCCAAATCTTGTTCATATGTAAGAGAAATTTTATCGATATATTTTCTAAGTCATCTACAAATGCAAATCTAATAGATTCTCTTTGCTAACCAGGATGTGATTTCACGTGTAAATGGCGAAGTGGCTAAAGTGGCAACACATTTAATTTAACAAAAAGTTCAAGGATCTATTCGTTCAAATTATTATCTTTGTTTTAAAGATTTATTACAAAAACGTCTGAGAGATGCAATCCAAATAATGCAAGTTTTAATTGGTATAGTAATTTATATAATAATATAATATAGTAATTTGTTCCAAAGTATATTTTTTAGCTTTAAAAATTATTAAATTTGTTACATTTCTTGCAATATAAATTTAATTGGATATTCGCTGCTATTATAACTAGTGAAAAATCATCCAGAAAGAAAGTTGTTTGTCGAGAAATGCGATATCGAAAAATTATATATAAATCGCGAAAAATAGCTGAATAAGATTTTTAAAAGCCTTTTTCTAATTCAGCTCACGCACGGTCGCATAAGGATTGAATTTTCTTTTTCTTTTTGTGTTTTAAATAAATTAACTGTTCTGAATCACTTCTGTAAGATAGAAGTGTAAGTTTTGTAGACCATATTTCACAGGTATTAAAAATATTCATGAAACTAAACATTTTTTGGGGCTATAAGGTAGAATGCGTCTTTAAAAACTCCCTTATATATGTATAATCTTTTACCTAGTTTTACCTAGTTTTTACTTTTATATTCTAGATCGCCTAGTTTTCAATTATCTATCGATTTAGAATTTTTGGCTTGTTGAACCATTGTCAAGATCATTTTGAATTTTTCAAAGAAAATACAAAATAATCTCTCGGTGTTTATTCCAATCTTTTAGAGTTGTGATTCCTTTTAATCTTTTAGAGAAACTGAAAAATTTCTTCTGACGAGGAAATTGACGCAGGAACATATATTTATGTTTGAAAGAGGAAACCTCATGTAAGATTAACGAAAACATCGAGTATAACACGTGCAGTGCTTTACATTACATGAAGGTCTTCTGATAGAAATGGATTTGATTCATAAAGTTCTAATACACTGTTCAAAACAATTAACGGATGCTTCTTAAAAATGGTAATAAATTTTTAAAAACGTTGATTTAACTTCCCTTTCTGGTTTCACCATATTTGTGAACAAGTATCTGAACATATTATTGTATTTCAATTTGTTTGGAGAAGTTTTTTAATACGATTGGAGAGTACAAAATCTTGCATTTTTAGCGTAGGAAAAATATTCAATCTTGCAATATTTTTTATAAAAAAATAGAGATTAATAATGTGTATAATCCTTATGAAAGTATAAAAGCATTTGATATATTAATAGCATGGATTGGATTAGCATATTGAACATTTCCTGGGGATATCGTATCCTATTCCTTCTTGAGAGAAATTCATAATGCTTGAAACGTTTTTGGTGGAATATTACATGTAGCAGAAAATCATTTCACAACATCTTAAGCGTGCCCTATTGGATTCCCATATGGGGAATTGAATTGGCCATCCTATTCTCTCTATGCTAACTAATTTAAACAAGATAAAAAGGAAAATAAAATAGAACGGAGAAAGAAATGAGAAAATACGAAATATGACCAATTAAGAAGCAAAACAAAAAACAGTTACGTTGGTAAATAATCAAAAGAAAAACTAGAGAAAAGAAAGAATTAAAAAAGTTATACAGACAGAATAGAAGAACTAGAAAATAAAAGGCGAAAGGTGGATGAAATTGAAAGACTAGTCCAGGATCGAAAGAAATGGAAAAAGTAAGTGAATGATAAGGAACACATAAATACACTAAAGTGTAAAAGGAATTTTTATAGTAGGAGAAGTAATAAATGTACACCAATTGACAGTTTTATAAAGTTAAAACATTGCTATTATTACTAATCTATAATAAAATCGACTCTTATGAATAGCTAGTAAATTAATTTAAGTTTAAAAAATTTATCTTTTTCTTAAATGGTTTTTGTTACTTAACAAAGTATTAGCTTGTCTTTTCTATTAACCTGTCGAACTTCGATTGTTTGGACAATTTTTATATTAATATCCACACTTAACACACATGGCTATTAAGGAAAAACATCGTGGTTTGAAAGCTGATAGCAATCTAGAATTAACTTGTAAGGCAAAATGTGTTTTTTGAGAGTAACGCGTTTCAGGATTTTTTGAAAAAAAAAGATCAAATAAATCCTAAGAAGAATTTTATATTTAGATACAATTTTAGTGTCCAAGAAGAAAGAAATGAGCACTGCTGAATAAGTTCGAAATTCTCAACAAACACTTAACTGTACACCGCATAAAATGATTTTATTATGTCTAGTTTCGAGATCAAGAAGCGATGTTGTGTTTTTCTTTGAAGTCTTTGATTTCAGCATAAGACGTTTCTCAATGAGTTATTTTCCAGGCATGCGAAATATTATTTACATTTTTTTGTAGTACAGCTATTATTTTTTCATAATTTTTAGTGTCATAATTGTAACTTACAGAAAATGTATACAATCATTACTTCTTATGATTCATTAAAACTCTGGTTTGTAATTTAATTTTTCCGCACACGAATTCGGATTTTAAAAGATTTTCGAAGTCTTTAAAATATCATTAAAAATAACATAGAAGCATATTTTTCTGATTTTATTGTTTTTTTATATCCAGTGTTCATCTCAATCGATTACTGGTGATTATATCCATTATAGATATGTGTGTTTTCATAAGAATATGTCGGTACGTATAAAATATCACGTCTGCCTCTATTTTTACAAAAATAGTACGAAATATTATGCTAAATATATAATTCCGAATTAACGGGTTGATCTTTATATTTCGTGAAACTAACACCTACTTATTTCGGATAAGTATGTACTTACATATATATAATATGTGTATTTTTTAATAACACCATATGAGTACTAAAGTTATTCAACTTATAATGTGATATGCGTCTAAGTCTAAGTATTGCAGTATTTATAACTCATAACGTAAACAGGATACATGGTAAGTCCTCATACTAGAACGAACTCTACCACATTGTTTTGAGAAATTTGGTAGAAGATGAATTATTTGAAAGTGAGTTCTAGAGTAAGCCCGAAGCATTGGCCGGCAATAGAGTTTTAAGGAATTTGGTTAAAGAAAATCCAAATCAAACCATACTACTATAATAAGTGAATTTCTATTCTATCAACTTTTCAAAGAAACAAACAGAATAGATTATGCATGATATGTGATAAAAGGTGGATATTATACGAAAAATGCTCTCTATGTTTCTTGATTTTGGAGTTGCTTATTAAAGAAATAAAAAATTGTTAGTCGCAATGTTTTGTAGCTTTACTGATTACATTGCTTACAATTGCGTTTAAAATTCTACAGGTCTTTCTTTCGAAATGTAGTGAAGAGCACGTTTCCCTTTATTTAATGTATTAACAAAAACCTAATTTAAAGGCCAAAACAATCTAAATAAACGCAAATCAAGAATTAATGATTGAACGGTCAAAAAGAAAACAAGAAATTGTAGGAGGCATTGCAATGATTAGATAGATATCGAATTGCAAAACGTGTTTCAAGACTTCTACCGTATTTACATAAAACTCTAAAAATAGTTCGGTGAAAGACATATAGTGTAATTCTGGCTCACAGCTAAAGTAAGTATATAAGAACAGAATCTAGCTCTCCCAAGGAATTTTAGTTAAACCCAACCTAAGGTGTAAAGCAACGCGCTAGCTTTTGCATGCATCAAATATAACCCTTTTGTATTTAATAGGGCCTGGACAAGGCAAACTCTTATTTTACCTTCCCAGGACGTCATTGGTGAACCGAGGTTATCTATGCAGTTAAAGATACATAAAACAGTGAGAATCGACAACGTAAAAGGAGTCGACTCTCACGGAATGATTCAACCAGCTAGGTGATTGAGAATTTCTATGGCAAAATTGCAAAAGCTGGTTAAACAGACCAAAAGAACCATACTCAAGATCAATTTCAATAAACACATGTAAAAATGCTAAGAGACTCAAGGAGAGACTTGAGAATCACAATAGATCTCGAAAGGATGCAGTGGAATGGGCTCTATTGTCACCTCAATTTAATTATTTTCTTATTTCTGATGCAGTAGTGAAAAGATGAAAGCACCTTGACACTGCAAAGTGTTTTCATGATATAATTAATTGAAATAACGGCGCTTCCAAATGGGCTATTCCGATACACAAATATGCGAGACCTCACGCACTGCAAACGATAATTTGGAAATTCAACGACATTAACTATGAAATTTTACAGCAACTATCATATTTGTCGTATTTACATCCAATATTTTATTTACTATTTAACTATTTATTTAAACACTCGAACGTTAGGTATTTACTGGTCTTTTGGGCTGGAACCACGTTACTAGTCAGAGAAGCAAGCATCAATGCCAAAGATGCGGTACCTCCCTTTAGACGACTTTGTGTGGTCTGTGAAAATATCACCGACCGCTTGATATTGAGGGAACACTTTTTTTGATGTTTTGCAATTCTTCTCACTGTTCGTCCTGAAACTTTTACTTTTCTAGCAAGTTGTCTTTGAGAATAGAAACTAGTCCCTACTAAAGTTTCTATTCTAATTTTTTCACTGTTTGTAATATTTTCGTCTTACCCATGGCGCATAAGTTCGTTATAAAAATATTGGGTTGGCAACTAAGTACTTTCGGTTTTGTAGTATAAAATAAAACACTTTTTTTTAAACAAAGAATAGTTTTTAATCAATTATATATTTTCCATTTTGCTCAATGACCTTTTGCCATCTATCTTTCAGCTGCATAATTTCGCGCTCATAAAATTTCTGGTCTTTATCAGCAAAAAACTGAACCAGGTGCGAGTGAAGGTCATCGTCATTTGTGAAAGTTTTACCATTCAAAGAACTCTGCAAACTTCGAAATAAATGGTAATCAGATGGTGCTAGATCAGGGCTGTATGGGGGATATGGCATCACTTCCCAGCCAAGCTGCAATAGTTTCCCACGAGTTGCCAAAGATGTGTGAGGCCTTGCATTATCTTGGTGGAAAACTACACCTTTCCGATTTGACAATTCTGGCCGTTTTTCTTTGATTGCTTCATCCAGTTTTATTAATTGTTGACAGTAAACATCAGAATTGATCGTTTGGTTCCTTGGAAGCAGCTCAAAAAACACAACATCTTTGTAATCCCACCAAACTGACAGCATGATCTTTTTTGGATGCAATTCAGCTTTCGATGTGGTTTGAGCTGGTTTATCGTGTTTGCTCCATGATCGTTTTCGAACTATGTTACTGTACAGGACCCATTTTTCATCACCAGTGATGATTCTTTTAAGAAAGGGTCGGTTTCATTTCGTCTAAGGTGAATATCGCAAAAGTTGATTCTTTGTGTTAAATGAATTTCTTTCAATTCGTGAGGTACCCAAATATCAAGCTTCTTAACTAGCCCAAGACATTTTAAATGTTTTTTAATTGTTGTGTGCGATACATGTAGCCTCTCTGCAACCTCTCGAACAGTTATATGACGATCCTCTTCAATTATGACTTTGATTTGGTCATCATCAACTTCAGTAGGCCGACCAGAACGTTGCTCATCTTTGAGGGAAAAATCTCCAGAATTTTTTATACCAATTCTGACACGTGCGCTCTGTTAAGCAATTAGCACCATAAACTTCACATATCTTTTTGTGAGCCGCAGCAGCTTTTTTTCCTTTACGGAAATAAAATAGTAAAATATGTCGAAAATGTTCGTTTCTGCACTCCATTTAAAATTAACCCACAACTAATAGCTTTAATAAGAATCACGCACTACTTGCTTCTGAAGTTACGTCAATGTGACTAGTATCACGCGACAAACGGTAAAGTACAGCACTAACATACGTTATACAAAAAATAAAGCAACGCTCTCTATCAGTAAAAACCGAAAGTACTTAGTTGCCAACCCAATATAATGTATAAAATCAACACGCTACTAATTTAATTATAAGACACTAAACTTAAAACGGTAAATAAGATACCACAAATACACTCTTCCAGGATTCTAACAATTCGGAATAAATTTTAATTGTATAAACACATTATACCACCCCTTCACCTTCCTATTTAGCGAGCGCAGGTAAAGATTATGAGTTTGGTAAGGGATTAGCGATCCCGGAAGTTCATATTATGAATGAAATAATTAATATATATATATATATATATATATATATATATATTTAATTATTTCATTCATAATATGAATGATATATATATATATATATATATATATATATATATATATATATATATATATATATATATATATGTATATATATATATATATATATATATATATACTAACAGTTTGTGCATTTAACAAATACCTACATTAATTTTTCCAGCAGGGTACAGTAATGTATATTGAAAATATATTTGTTCATCATAACTGAGAACTGAGCTAATTTAATTATCAAATACTGTAAATCAGATAGTAAATGACGATTAAATGATATTGTGAGCTGTAAAGAGCCTGAAGTAATAAGAAGTAATTTTAGATTTAAAAGATACGACATCCATGTATCAACAAGGATTAGTATGCGTCTGAATTATTTCCTAAGATTAAAATGTTCTTAAACCAGATAAGTTGAACAACAATTGTGGTGATCTACAAGCCAAATAGATTAAGTGTTAGATATATTTTTAAAAACAATTTTCTAATGAGGAAGAGAGTAAAGGCATTGAAACCTTCACCAAATCTAGCTATTTAAATTTTTTGATGGTATTTCTTAGTTGTTAGCACAGATGTGTTAAAGCAGATGAAAATTATATTTATGAACAAAAATTGATTTTCTGGAAACTAAATAGTTTAGATTTTACTCACAAAATCTAACATTTCATATAAGTATACCAACCTAATACACCATACAAATTAGGAATTGTATATAAAAGTTGTTGAAGCAGATGATATTGGATAGAAATAAATGGAATTTATTTTATAGAGTAAAATTTTATAAATTGCAATTGTGCACGAAAGAAGTACATTCAATTTCAATTTTATTTCCGTTTAAAGAAATTAAATCTATGTACATACATTTGTATTTTGCAACTGAATATCTTTTATGTTCTATGACAAACAGTTTTCATATTTTTTCTAAACAAGTTCCATATTTGCACCTGACTTATTGCTCTACATAGTACTGACTAGAATAAATCATTCAATTTATCTCGTTTAAGAACATTTTAATCTTAGGAAATAATTCAGACGCATACTAATCCTCGTTTAACGTATGGATGTCGTATTTTTTAAATGCAAAATTACTTCTTATTAGTTCAGGCTCTTTGCAGCTCACAATCTGTGTGTTAATCGTTATTTACTATCTGATTTACAGTATCTGATAATTAAATTAGCTCAAGTCTCAGATGAACAAATATATTTTAAATATATACTATTGTTCTCTCCCGGAAAGACGAATGTACGTAGTTCTTAAATACACAGATTGTTAGCATATATACATACATATATATATATATATATATATTTCATTATTTTATTCACAATATTAAGTTTCGGGATCGCTAATACCTTACCGAACTCGAATAATCTTTACCTGCGCTCGATAAATTACAGGAAGGTGAAAGAGTGGTATAATGCGCTTATACAGCTAAATTTATTCAGAATTATTAGCACCCTGGAAATATGTATTTATGGTAACGTATTTACCGTAAGAATAGTGTCTTATAACTAAATTAGTAGTGGGTTAAGTTTATACTTGATATTTTTATCACAAACTTATGGGCAAGACGAAAGATATTACAAACAGTGAAAAAATTAAAATAGAAACTTTGTTAGGGTCTAGTTTCTATTCTCAAAGAAGACTTGCTAGAAAAGTAAAAGTTTCGTGCTGAACAGTGGGAAGAATTGTATAACATCAAAGAAAATTTGATCTCAACATCAAGCGGTCGATAACATTGTCATCGGCCAAGTGAAACCATTAAAACGGAGGATAGAAAAATTATTAACATAGCTTTTTAAAGTAAACAAGCTTCTATGAGAGAGTTGTTACATTTTCTGCAGCTCTTTAACATAAAGGTATCATAGCGAACCTTGCCAACTCGATTATACCCTGCTGGATTAAAATGTTGCAGGATCGCTCAAATTTGTGAGATGAACACCTTCGGTACTTAGAGAAAGGAATATGTAGCGCAAAGTATTAAACGTCCTCCCGCTGTTATGGTATGGTCATGCATTACTGAGGCTGAAATAGGACCTCTGTTTATTGAACGGACAAAAATGTAAGAGAAATTACTCTGGCGCCCTTTATTACTTTACTAGATAAAGAGCAAAGTCCTTGCAAACTGGGGCTCCGGTATTGTCCTGGATTGGAAATTCACCGGACCTCAATCTAATCGAGATTGTTTGGATTGTTCTTCAATCTATTATTTATTATTCCCAAATACCAATTTAAGCGTTTTAAAAAAATAATGAAAAAGTCTGGAAAGAAGACAGATCGACAGCATGCCGAAACGAATTAAAGCGGTCATTCAAGCTAAGGGAGTTGTAAATATGTGTTCAAATCTATACTAACATGTGTAATATAAAAGTATACGTTTCAAATTTCATGTTTAGATTTTATTTCGTTAAAACATATGATGAACTATTTTAGTTGCTAAGTACTTTAGTATACATTCTTTTAAGTATAGTATTTACAAATGTAAAACTACAGCACCGTAATTAAACTTAGAAATATTTTTCAGAAATATTGAAACACTCTTGTGTACTATAATAAAAATTGTATTTATCATCTAGATCATTTAAAAACTACATTCAAAGATATTTTAAAGTGTTTACAAATATAGATTGTAAATTCGTGTCTTTCTTAGACTACTTCAATCTTTTATATTGTCTTTATAATCAATTTTACCACAATTTTATAATTTTTTCCTATACCTTTCTTAATTTAATTTTAACTTTAACAAATAGATTTAACACTTGAACTTCATTCGTTAATTTATTATTATTTTGCTAAGCTTTCTTTAAGATTAGGATTTGAATTGCTTTATTTAATTATATTAATATATTTATTATTATATTAATGTATTAATTACATTATATGTGAACATTAGCCATTGAAATATATACTTCTATTTGTTACAGGTATGGTTTAATATATGTTATAATTCCAATTGCAACATGGCGTTCTACGAATAATTTTGTAATGCAATATCTAGTGATAAGAACTAGTTTTTGACAAATTTCTTTCCAAAATAACATATAAAACAATTAAATGGGTTGCAAGTTTGTCCGACAACGGCCCAGGTAAGTACGATAACTATGTACATACATAACTGGCATCCCCGTTTAAGTAAATACGCAGTACTTACATGATCTCCAAATCAAGCCCTTAAGATTGAACACCGGCATGTCTAACCGAAAAAAGAAGTCTTCCTGGAAATCTTGATAGATAACGTATTGGTGTTGGCGGATTTATGGTTTATGTAAAGAAGTGGCTGCTTTTGTTTGAAATAACTCTATTAGAATTTGAGGAAGAATGTGTAGTACATATATAAACAATAAATATTCTTGTTTTCCAAATGGTATTTGTACTGTTAAAATCTTAACAAGTAATAATGAAGTTTTTATTTATTTTGGAAACAAAATATCGCTTCATACACTTTGAGAAAGTAAATAATGGAATTAAACCGACTTTGTTTCCTTAATTATATTATCGATAAATTAACATTTGAAGAATTAGTAAAAAAAACAAATTTTTATAGCAAATTCTGCAGAAATTATTCCGTGAGGATATTATCACATTCGTAATTGCTTCGTTATTCAAATCCAACTGCAATCAAAATTCCAGTGCATATAAGACTGAATTTGGGCATCTAATGTAAGCTTACTTCAAATAGTGTCACGTATTTGTCGGAATAAACCGTTGGTCACAATAATAGCAAACGAAATAACAGATAGAACTTTCCCAACTTTTATTAACATTAATACAATTAAATAACTCCCATTTACATATTACTCTTGTAATAGACGATCTCAAAACACTTATTCCAAATATCTCTTAATTGACACTTAGTACTACGTGCTTCACGAATCAAAGTCAATGTGTGTGTTTTGGCTTTCAACGGTACAGATCGTGTGCGGAATTTGTTTTCGTACGGGTATTTTTGCCGTAGTTTCCCAGGTGCGACACTTGTCTGCTGATGATGACAATTTAATTGTCTAAATACGTATACAGAATTCGAAAATTAATGTGAAAAGGGGTTATATATCAACCTTCAGTGATCAAAGTCAATATCAGAAACAATGGTCAATGCACGATCTCTACTGCTTATATACATATGTACATCTATCGAGAATCGCGAGTGTTTTTGTTCAAGAATGCACACTTTCTCGAGCGTTCGAGTTCTAGTTCATGATTGCTCAATATTTCCAGCTATAAGGTTTCATAACAATAGGAATAATTCCTGTTTCAGATAGGTATAGAATAAGTTTTGCCAGATACATTTATAAGTAATATATCTAGTACTCGTTTATTTTAGAGACCGCTGTTTTTTATCCTTAAGACTCTAAAATATCATAGACATATTAATGCTTGTCGATCAATATTTATGTAAACATATCGAATATGTAACGTTTCCACCACTATCGGATTCCATGCGGTAATCTCGTACTAGTTTAGTCACAGTTTAACGTCTGAAGATAACTATTTTGAAGTGTCCGATGTATTTAAAGAAAACTGTCCGTCCGCAGTTGGACAATGATACTTGTAATTTATGTATGTTCGTTGATTCTGAAATATATAGTAATATTTGAAAATATGATCAGAAAGAACTAAAGAATAACCTGTAGGTGTATAGTTAAAGGAGACTGTGTATATTTATACTAAGTATTGGTTGCACTGTAAATGAGCATTTTACGCATACGGATACTTCGTATGCTTTAGGTACCTCCGAATATAGCAGACTTTCGCAAGAAAATGATTATAAAAATTAGAATTCGTACAACAGTTTACGGTCATAAAATCTGGCTTTATTAACAGATGTCACTAGGCTTAAGTATGCAATGTTATAATTTGACACATATGTCACTTTATTCTACTAATACCAAGCTTCAAAGCCATACATGTTATATTTTGCGAAAGTAACACCGCCATAGATTTATACCTCTTTAAAAATGTCGAGTTTTGTGCCTGAAAAAGTGCACTTGCAGCACGTATTGCTTTTCTCATTTAATCAAAAGAAAAAAACGCTGAAAATTATCGTTTGCTGGTGGAAACTTACGGTGAGCATGCTCCAACCATAAAAACATATGAGGCGTGGTTTCAACAATTCAAAAGTGGTGATTTCGATGTGCAAGACGAACGTTCTGGTAGACCGAAAAAGTTTGAAGATACGAAACTGCAGGAGTTATTAGATGAAGATACAACCCAAACTCAAAAACAATTGGCAGAAGCGTTAAATGTGGCCCAAGTGACCTATTACGAGCAATGGGAAAAATTCAAAAGATGGGAAAATGGGTGTCACATCAATTGACTGACAGGAAAACGGAAAATCGAAAAATTGTCTGTGAAATGCTGCTTTAAAGGTATGATCGGAAGCCATTTCTGCATAGAATAGTGATGGGTGATGAAAAATGGATTTATTTCGAAAAATCTAAGCGCATGGTTATCAATAGGACAAAGCCGGCTCATTTGTTTTGGTCGCAAGACAATTCTCTGTGTTTCTTATACTTTTACTGCGATAAGGTACAGGCGGTACAAAAACTGCCAATTCTTTGTATTTAAGTCTAAAAATATATCAACCTTTATACCGCCTGAACTTGGGTTAATTTGATATTTCACCCTTTCCTTATGCAAAATTACATTCGTCGAATGGTTCTTTTGTAGGACCAGATTAAATTCACTATGAACAAGAAACCATGCGAATGATAATGGCTGATCTGTAGGCACAAAAAAATTCATCGTAGGTGATAGACATTATTTCGAAAAATGTATTCATACGAAAAAACGCATACAAAGACTTATGTATGTACATACATCGTATACGTTCATGTATAGCAAATAAACAATCTCATACAACACTAAAAACCACTTTACTGTTGTATTGTAAATATGTATAATTTACACTTACCGAACGATGATCGATACGTATTAGATTTTTTATTAAAATTTATTACAAAAAGTTTTATCAAATGCGTTCCAAAGTTTATTTACACATTACAATCTATATAACCATATAATACGCGTAAAGATATTCCAAAGTGTTTTTTAAAGTACATATCTACTTTAAATTGAGAAAAATCATATAATTAATCTCACTGTCCAATCATTACTTACTTGATTGTTTTGCAAGGACTGCCTCCGTGATATATCTAATCTCAATTATGTGCGAAACACCGCCTCTTCAGAAAAAAAAATATGGCTGAGTAGCAAGTACGAATAGTAGATAAATGATAAGAATTTGCTTCCGCATTTCTTAAAATATGATCAAAGTTGTTACATTATTTACAATAATCAAATTTTTATGTTTGACATCGTTAAGGAGAATCGTTACGGAATATTGCTTTATTAAAATATTAGTAGATTGAATTTTATGCTTCTATAAAACCGATTTACAGTTCGACGAATTACTCTGAAGTAAATTTTTATATATACTTTTACGACTGCTTGTGCTATATTTAATGAAATTTATTGTTAATATAAATTATTTATTTCATTGTCGTTTCAAAATTAGTTACTGCAGAAAGCTTTGCAAGTGTCCTACTTGTTGCGACTCTTTTCATTTAATATTGTTTCAGTACATGCACATGTTTTGTATTTTTGAAATACGCAAGTATCTTGACACAATTTTTAGAAACGCTTTGTGAACTTTTAATTCAATTTATTTTAACCTTTCCGTTATTGTGTTTAGATTTTAAATTTTGAAATATCTACAAGTGTACAGCTACTCCCAATTATATTATATAATCTTTATATTTAAGAGGGTGGTCTGAAAAGTTTCCGACCTCAACGTGAAGATGGCAGCACTCATCAATAAAAGCTAGGGAATGTACTTGTGTATCTATTGTCAGGTACTCACCAAAGTGTCATCCAGTTGTTACTTGACAGTCGTTTGAGTGAGTCGATATGAGGGTCAAGTATCAAGCTGTCATTAAATATTTGTTTTTGAAAGGCAGTACGCCTACACAAATCAAAGATGAGTTAGACTCTGTGTATGGGGACTCTGTACCTTCATTTACTATAGTGAAATTTTGGGCAGCTGAATTTAAACGTGGCCGTAAGAGTTTGGGAGACGGAAAACACTCGAGACGTCCAAAAACTGCAACTACTGACGATAACATCGCTAAAGTTCACCAATTGGTGCTAGACGACCGTCGAATTAAAGTGAGAGAGATAGCATAGGCTATAAATATGTCCAAAGAACGTGTTTGACACATGTTAAATCAAGATTTAGACATGAGAAAGCTGTCCGCCCGTTGGATGCCGCGTTTGCTAACGTTAGACGAAAAACGTATTCGACTGAACATTTCCAGTTTAGGCGCAATAAATCCAAGTTTTGGCGCCGATTAATTACAGTAGATGAAACTTGGATACACCATTACACGCCCGAAACAATATACAGTCAAAACAGTGGACTGCAAAGGGGGAATGGGTTCCAAAAAAGCAAAAACTGTTTTTTCGGCTGGGAAAGTGATGGAATTATCATAGTCGATTATCTTCAGAAAGGTAAAACTATTACAGGAGCATACTGCGCATCATTACTTGACAAGCTGGAGGAAAAAATTGTCGAAAAACGGCCATATTTGCAGAAAAAGAAAATCTTGTTTCACCACTATAACGCGCCGTCTCACATCATGACGGAAATCCACGAATTACGCTTTGAACTGCTTGACCATCCGCCTTACTCACCAGATCTAGCCCCAAACGTCTTCTTTTTGTTCCCTCATCTAAAAATTGCGCTCGGAGGACAGAGGTTTTCGTCAAATGAGGAGGCAGTCACCTTCGTGACCAATTATTTGGCAGAGAAAAACGCCGAGTACTATTTGGACGGGTTAAAAAGATGGGAGCATCGCTGGGAGAAGTGTGTTGAGTTACAAGGAGAGTATGTAGATAAATAAATACAAATTCTAAGGAAAAGTGTCTTGTATCTTCGTTAGGTCGGAAACTTTTCAGAGCATCCTCGTATTATAGATATTGATATTTCCCCACATTAATTTAATATACTGAAAATATAGTGACCGCTATAAATACACGAATATCTAATAAACATTAATAAATTTGAATGAAATTTTCAAGAAAGATGTATTTTATTTGTATTAGGAAACAGTGATAATGTCAGAGAGATATAATAGCAAAAATTTATGTAAATACTAATGATGCATCCATCCTCTCTTATTTCCTACGCATTCATCTAGTCTATTGATATACATGTTTGTTGAGGAACATCTACATAGTTTTAGGTGATTGTAAATCAATTATTCTCTATCCTACTATCGTATGTGACAGGTCTGTCGAACAATAAGGCCATAGAAGCTGGTTTACATTAATATTATGCAGAAATTTTCATAAAAATCATGTTATATCTAATCGCAAAATATCTTGCTAGACCATGAAATGTACGAGTTGTTGAAGGTAAGGTATTAGCACTACTAGTTGAAATAACTATTGGAGAAGATGCTACATGAAGATTACCTCCATACCATTACACCTTCAGTAAGAAACATATGTCGCTGCACAGAAAACTGTAAATTTCTTCTTTCTCCAGGACATTGGCTGACTCTTCTGGAACCATCATGAAACGAAATGAGGATTCATCACTAAAGACGACTCGATTTTTTTTCCACATCCAACTTTCGTTACGCCACTCTAGCCGTGCAATTTAATGATGCAGAGTTAGTAGTAAATAGCGCAGTAGTCAATACGATTTAAGTGCAAAGGACTCTTTGCTATGTAGATCGTATGTAGATTTATTGGTTAGTTAAATCTCTTCATCACCAATTTCCCTTGTCGAAATGAAACGGTCTCAAAGAGTACAATCTTTATGATCAATGAGTAAATGTCATCGATCTTTATTATTTTCAATCCATATTCTCCAACATGAAACTGTTACAACGACATTGCCTCCTACTAGCAACATCATGAATGGATAATCCGGCTTCTCGTAGGCCAATCACCTTACCACATTCAAACTCATTTAATTGATGAAAAACCATAAGTTGTTAAAGAGAAGGAATTCCTTTACCTATGTATAAGTATGTTTTATAATGATACTTACGTAAATAATATTAACAAAAAAAACAAGCAGATTTTTCAATTTAACTCGATTAATTGGTTGTATTATGCTGAAATTTTGATCATTTTCTGATACATCGTCCCTAAAAATGTCATTAAAACTTTACAATGCCTGTTTGCTCTGTGTTTATTTATTTATGAGGGCCAGTATAAATAGAACAACTATATACAAGTAAAACATCATATAACGACTAGTGTTTTGTAATAGTAAGTCCATTATTTATTCTTATTCTGAATATGAAATGGTGAAATAGTAAAATCTTAAAATAGTAACATCGTTCCATGCAATAAAGCCTTTTTTTATGTGAACAAATGTGTCAACCTGATACATAGATGACGGATCAAATATGAAATAAAGTTTATTTTTGAAACTATAATCTATTACCATATAATTTACCGTCATTGACTAATGCTGTTTGAAGTAAACAACTTTAATGTATTCGTTAAAATAAAAGAATTCGTTGATGTATTTGGATAAATTCACTCGTTGTATCAAGATACGAAAGCTAGTGAATTCTGTAAAGATTTCAGATGAACGTGTAAGATAATTGGAGTTTGCATGTACTTAAAAAGAAACTCAACGAGATATGTTCAGCAAATACTAACAATCGACACAAAACGACAAAGACTGAACATTTGCAAGCAACAAGCACTGTTTGGAACTTTTTCGAACTAATCGCTCTTTTTTTAATGGCTTGATTACTATTGTTTCGTTTGTTAAGACCTGAACCCATCACTATATATCTAAGATACAACACTCTAAATAATTGTTAATAATTAATAATAAGCTGGTTTAAATGCTTGAAAGAAGACAGAAACTGTTCCACTGTCTAGGAATATAATAGCTATTAGGTTTTGAGGTGCATATTTGTATATTGTATGAAGTATTCCCAAATTTGAGAAAGGGAGAATCACCGCAGGAGAGTAGAATTATGCATCATAACACCACTTACTGGACCTTCATATTAAAACAAAGAATCATATTTGACAAAAAGAAATTCTGTATCATAATGACAATGCATCGGCTTATTCATCACACACAAACAAAAAATGTTTAATCTAATTTCTTTCACGAAGCTTCCTTGCCGGACTTAGCATTTAATCTTTTCCTTATTCCTCAATTTGATAAAATGGATAACTAGAAAGAGATTCGACTCAAATGACGAGATATTTTCTGAAACGAATTTTTAATATGAGTGTCTCGAACGAAGTTCTGCATAATATACACAACCAGATCTGGAGTTAATTCTAATTTTTCCGATGTTACTTGCCGACCATTCGCTTTTAGTATTGAAATTAAAGGAGTTATGATATTTATTTACAAAAAGTGTTAATATTGTATGAAAAAATAAAAGTTAACGAACAGGAAAGGGCAAATCTTCACTAATTTGGAGTCAAAATTATATAGAAAATGAATTAAAAGAATCTTTGGCAGTGAATTTGATTAAAACTAATGCTTTTTTGGGCAAAATTATATCCGTTATTAAAAGGTACAAAACCAAAGACACCGCAAAAGCTCCAAAAAATACTGAATGGATTCAAGAAAATAACTACTTTTACCTTCTAATCAAATTAAAGCGAAACTGGAAAAAGCTGAAGTCACAGTTGTATGTTCCCCCACAAACAGGAATCAATTAGTAGATACAGGATTTATCAAAACAATATAAGTTGATCTGTCAATGGTGTCATTTAACATATATTTATGCAGCAAACTTAAGTTTGCAGAAAATAAAATTCATGCTTTTCTAGAGGATACGAATTTTTTTTTGTTGACATTACATAATAATGCAAAAAATATCTTCCATTTTGATTATATTCATGCCCTGTATGCGTAAATAGGCATTTTGTAACACACAGGTAACATCCATTGGCAGAATTTTGCCAAACTGAAACGAATTCATTCTTTTCAAATAATTCTATTTTTTCAGAAATTTTCATTCAATTAATTAATAATTGAAAGCTACGAACTTTAATTTAGAATTACGTTGCTTGTTTCAAAGTTGTAAATAAAAGGGATAATTTTGCAATGCTGTGTTTAGAACAGATTTTGATAATTTGTCAATTGATGTTGAGCAAATTACGCATTTTCAAATATAAATTTTAAAAGGAGAAATACATAACCTAACGTTGAAGTAGATAGACACATGAAGGTGATGCTCGAACACCTTACCGAGATTAAACAAAATTAATACAGGCCTATAGTTTTAAATACTTAAAGCGTCGACTTTCTTTAATATTAACACAATCCTTGCACGTTTCCAAAGTTCTTGAAAGGTACTAGTCTGAATTGATAAATTGATTATCTAGAAATTGCCAAACATACTTGGTGTCATTTATCAGTAAACTAGATATGAGCCATCTCTGCAATCATTTTGTTTTTAAAAGTTAACACTATACTAATCATATCAGACTAAATGCAGATAGCACATAATATGATGGTTGATGTTTAAGTCTATTAAAAGTCTACATTCACACTAGCAAATGCATTTGCAAATGAATCGATAATGTGCGTCGATCTTCTATTGCAGTTTCACCGTAAGTCAATCCAGTATGCATGAGGTACCTTGTAATCACATGAAAGAAAAGGTTTCTTTCCGACTTGCTTTAATGGCCTTTTAAATATGTTTCATATAATTAATATATTCTATCGATATAACAGACGTTATGCTTCTACGAAGTTTACCAAATAAATTGTTAAAGGTTTGTGCATTAGTGGTGGTCCACTTACGTCTGTAATAATTTTTCAATTTCATTTATTACTTTGTCTTCGAAGAGAAACAACGTAGGTGGTAAGATTGACTCTCTGAGATATCGATAGTATTATAAAGAATAAAATAAAATTAATCAATAGCAGAATTAATGTTTAAACGTCGTTCAAGGACAGACCAATTGACCTTCAACAGCTCGCCATAGAGCATAAAAATGTTGGCTTTGCAAAAGTTGTAGCGTCTGTTGTTTGCGCTTGGTTTATTTTAGATTGAATTAAATGTAAATCTATTGACAAAACTGAATGGTACCTATCCTCTAATACTATGGATATTCATCATGCGTGCCAATCAAGTACTCGATTATCATCATTAAGAATGTTGTTAAATTGTTTAAAGTATTGCAAGAAAAGCTGAAGAGAAGACATATCAAACCATTGGACTGATACATGCCCATAAAGCTTGGAAAATTAAAGTTACCAAAAATTACAGAAGATTTCTTAAATATAAAAAATAAAATAGTGAGAAGCAGATCGTCTGCTGAATAATACACCGCCACAAAGAGAAAGCAATTGGGATTAAGATTGCAATTACAGATTATAATGTCAATCAATGGCACAGGAGTAACAAAACAGGAGAGTTCATCATTGCAGTAAAATATCACTTTTAATGCGATCGGCTAGGTCAGAATCTTTATCTCATCTTGTTATATAATGAGATGAATAAAATTCGGAGCTACGAATCAGATATAGCCAAGTTTCAGAAAGCGTTACTTCGTACTCGAAATCATATAAATTATTTAAAAAAATACATTGGATTTTGACCCAAGAGTATCAACGTTTTGGTAATAGAGACTTAAGTTTATGTAAAGGTTGTCAGACACGTCCAATTTAAAAAAGTAGCCACAATGATGGGGATACTATTTTTATATATAATTTGCAAATTAGTTTCATCATTAGCAAAATGTTTATTAAGTTCATTTTTACCTGCTTGTATAAATTTCTTTACATTTGTCTCTTATCTCTAGAAAATAAAATTTTTTGCAGCAATCGCCAGATTTTAAGCAGGTTGATTTCCTTAAAATAAAAAGAACTTAGAAGGAAGGCTATTAAGTAGATACGTTAGCGCAATTATTTCAAAAAAGCATTTAACAAAATTACTATGAAGAGCGCTTTTACAAATAATTGTGGCGACAGTAGATTCCAGAAGAGTTATCAAGCATTAACATTGAATTATTTAAAAAGTTATGCAAATATTTGGTAATTACGTTTCATGTAGAAAATCGCAATTGTGTCGAGGCAAGTTAACTTCAAAAACATTTACTGGTTAGGCGACATTTGTCTCATCAATTACAGAAACAAATAAATGCTAAAGACAGCATAGCAATTAAAGATTTTTTTCTCATAAATTGATGTAACCAACACTGTATTTACATAAGAAGATAAATTGTACTTTGGTGTATATACATAAATAGACAAAAACAAAGAAAGTGTATATGATAAAAACGGCTGACTGTGATGTTTCTTATTGGTCTCCTGATTGCTCGCTCCTGCTAAAACGATTAAAGAAATCGTTGCTGAAACTTTAAACTTTTGCGTGCTCCAGAGAAATAAAAGAAAAAAGCAAAAATAAAATGAGAATGCTGGGCTGTTAGATAAGTTAGTTGCAGTGGTTGCTATTTTTAATCCAAAGACTAATGTAACGATTAAGTCTGTTTTGTTCGGCTGGCAGATCCTCTCCTTCTTATTTATATGTTTATCGATGTCTTACCAAGGTCGTTTTGACTCAGCTTTTTTTCGTATGCAATGATCGTAATTATATGTATGTTGAATAATGAATGTAGAAGGATGTTAGAGAACGTAAAAATTAGTGATTAAATCCTCTAAGCAAAGATAATGATTCAATATGTTGAATACATAATATATTAATATTTATATATAGCTGTTTATAAAAAATAAGTGTCTACGATTATAGGTAAGTTTGGATGCAATATACAAACATAAAACTAGCATAGGAATTTTGAGAAGAAGTTTTTTTAGAATGTATTTAATTTACATATTACAATAAAATATGATGTAATAAAATATTTCAAATTCTATACAAAACGATTAATGAAAAGGTAAATAAAAAACAGTTTTTATTAAAATAAGAATTTTTTTTACTTTTAATGCTTTGTAAGTTCAAGACATCCATTGCCCTATTTGTATTAAATGTTCATTGTCAATTAGGTTCTAAACATTTGACAACACTTGATAGTAGCCAACAGATACGCTTTTGCGAATTTCCGGGTTTAACAAGCAATTTGAAATCTGATGCAATTAAATCTTATGATATTTAAAGGAAAAGGAAATTTTTAAATATTTCTCACCCATATTAGAAAATGTCTTTGCAAGTTTTATTGCTGGAAACGGTAGCTACACTACATACCATTAATGGTCCAATACTAAAAGTTTTAGTGTTTTAAAATAATGTTAAGTAGATAATGTTCGTTCTTTTTGTATGTACCTCTCAAATCAGACAGGAAAATATTGCATGGTATTTTATTACATCTCTGTCAAAACCTTGCCAATTTCGTTTTAAAGTCCTGTTTTCAATCTCGCGATTGCTTCTGGTCAAGTGATGTACATTTTGCTCTCAAGCAAGTAATAAAAATTCGCTCACTGACAAGTTAAGTGATCTTGGAGACCAAGGAATGTCATCGAATTCTGAGATTACGTGGTCACCAAACAACTACTATTGATGTTCTTGCAGGAAGGAGATGGATAATCTCAGGAAAGCTTTCTACTTCTTCTGTCATGAAGTCTTAAACGCTGCAACATGCGATTATCATCTCAATTGTATTTCTTTCGTCATCCTCAAAGAAATGTCCCACCATGCTGTGTGATAATATAGTACACCAAATGGTAATCTTGGGGCTATGTAAACTGTGTTTATGTAATTTAAGAGAATTGTGAGGTTAACAACACTAATCATTCTGTTTATTAACGTAGCTACTGACATGGAAATGTATTTTTTCCGAAGTTTTAATAAAGCCGCGGTAATCACTAATATTTTCCATTATTTTTCACAAAACAGCCGTTGCACCTAATCGTCTGCTGAATTTTGCCTTGATGAAATTTTAACTCCTGGTTAAATATTTTGTGGATGGTCCACGCATAACTAAAACATATTTCTGAACGAAACAATGAAGGCTTCTTACGAACCAAGTTCGAATGGTCTCGAGATTCTTTGGAGTTCGTTAAGTTCCTAATTTTGCATTATTCAAAAATCATGCAGAGTACATATACAAGTAGATACCAATTTACCAACAACTAATAGATTGTGCACTGTTTGAGATTGTTTTTAAAGTACACCGACTAGTTGTCTCTCTAGCACATTAACTGTCAAATTTCACATCGCTACGTTTATTAGTTTGGTTGGGACGACTGTTTCATTAAGAACGTCTCCTAGCTTTTAACGAGATGGATTGAAATTAGTCCTGTCATTAAATACTTCTTTTTGATAATGAAATGAAGGATGATCTGAAGAACTCGACTCCTCCATATTTCACTGCTGATAAATGGGTTCATGAGTTCAAATGTGGTCGTACAACGATTAAAAATGCACCACACAGTGGATGTTCTAAATCTACCATCCACGTCTCTAAAGAACGCGTACACCCATCAGTGCCGCGACTACTCAGTGTTGGCTGGCCAAAAAATGGTGTAAAGAAAAATTTCTCGTGTGTGTTTGGAGTGTCTTCAAAACTACGAGGTAGATTTAATGCGCCAATTTATCACCACAGACGAGACTTACATTTTATCAATACATGCATGCCCGAAACAAAACAACAATTTAAACAGTGACGGCAGAATTATACTCCACCCTAAAGAAGCTATAACTATTCCATCTACAGGAAATGTAATGGTTTCCGTTTTTTTGAGATGCAAAGAAAGTATTCTTCTTGTTGATTACCTTCCAGAAGGCCTTAGACAAACTATAGCAAAGAATAAAAGGCGTTCTTATTTGGTCAAAAATCCTTTTTCCGTAAGACGAGCCGTGCATTATCTTACGGAAAAAGAATTTCTTGACTAAATAAGAATGCTTTTTGTTTTTTGCTTTAGTTTGTCTAAAACACTCGCGTGTGGGTCTGGAATGATTTGGCTCACACAAGTGTTGTTTCTATGACAAAAATTATCAAATTAGATTTCGATGGGTTGCCGCATCGACCTTATTCGTCGTATTAAGCAACTATTTAATTACCACCATTTTGCACGTACAAAAATATATTCCAAATCAGAAATTTTCAGCAGATTATGATGTTAAATCAGGTATTAATTGTTCTTTTAATGAACCTTAGAGTTTCTGAATTTTATTTAGTCAAAAAGACTTTGGACCATCGCTGGTCCAAATGTAATAAAATGGCAGACGACTGTGTTGAGAAATAAACGCAATTTCAAACTTCAAAATTCGTTTCTTTATTTTCGTCCAACGGACTTTTCAGACCACTATAGTATCGGCCGCCGCCCTTCACTTTACAAGTTTTTAAGTTACTAATTTACATATACTCTGCATACATTATTTTTGTACTGACGCAAGCAACTTTTTACTTAGCACAATATTTGCTACTTTTTTAAATCCTGCTAATAAGCACTGCCGTGTATGAAATCGTATATAAAACATAAACAAATTGCAACTTAACAATAATACGTAAATATGTAATTAATCAATTCGCATGTGTTGTGTGTTTAGAAAACGTCTTTCAAAGAAATCTATCAATATTTCAGCGTAAAGACACGTTCGGGTATTTCAATCCCGCGAGATTTATTTTTGACAAGGTCTTTCCGACACTCAAACCGAGAATTTATACTCTTTATGTGATTTAACACCACTAATGAAACGTATGACGCGTGCATACGTGCCTATTTAGCAAGTTCTTTATGTGTGTTATTTTTCACAGATCTGACTATTAAAAGGAGTCGCTTTGTTATCACACTAAGAACTTTGCAATCAGGAACTTTCCAACGAGGAAATACAAATAATAATAGATGGTAATTATTTACTTTTCAATTAAAATTCCGTAAAAAATAAACATAAATTATGAAATAAACAATTTGATGCAATGATGAATATATCTAATACAGCAAGCATTATTCGAATGTAATTATCGCCATAAAATATTAATTTTGCATGATTGAGGTTGTTTCTCTATGTCGTCAAGGCTTAAAAACCTCGCAATAATATTTATTTAATTTTATGGATATAAATAAAAATAATCTAATCTGTGTTTCATGATTATGTGAAGGCTATAGTAAAGTATGTATGTATTTACTTAAACAATTTTAAATTTTTAAGTGTAATCAAACTATCCTCACATTCTTTTCTATGGTAGTAGTAGTTAGTTCTGTACTCTGTATTACTGACACTGGCGAATAACATACGAGGGAGCGTTTTTATATTCGCGGAATGAGCGGGTTGTAGAGGGGTGAGTAGGCGCATTGGCGGCGTGGCCTGTGCAGTGACTCATGATTAGTATAAATACGAAGTTTCATTGTTATTAGACAGTTAGTCTTTGAGTTATCGTCAACCAAGTAACATAATCAGGAGTGAAAAGCGAAATATGGAAAAAATCGAATATCGTGCCGTTATAAAGTTCCTTACCAGGCAAGGAAAATGAGTCGCGACCATAATGAATGTCATTGGTTTACGGCGACTCTTGTCCAGGAAAAACCATGGTGTACAAGTGGCATAGTTTATTTAAACAAGGAAGGGAATCCCTTGAAGACGACCCGAGGCCGGGCAGGAGCATTGAGGTGACCACGCCAGCACTTATCCAAAAAGTTGAACAAATTGTACTCGAAGATGCTCGAGTAAAGAAGAAACAACTCGCAGAAATGGTTGGAGTATCCGATACAACAATTTTTAAAATCCTACACGATCATCTCGGCATGTCTAAGGTCAGCGCAAGATGGGTGCCGAGAATGCTCACGCCGCCGCAAAAACAACAGCGCGTAGAGTGTTCGCGTGCATTTTTGGACCTCTGTAATGAAGACAAGGATGGTGTATTGAGTGGAATTGTTACTGGAGACGAAACTTGGGTTCATCATTATGAACCTGAGTCCAAACAAAACTCCATGCAGTGGCATAAAAAGGGCACAGCACCTCCCAAGAAATTTAAAGTGTCACAATCAGCTGGGAAACTCATGGCAACGGTATTTTGGGACTCGGAAGGAATATTGTTGATTGATTATAAAGATAAAGGTGCTTCTATAACCGGAGAATATTACGCTTCAATATTAGAGCGACTAAAAGAAGCCATTAAAGAGAAAAGACGGGGAAAATTGACAAAAGGTGTTCTGCTTTTGCACGACAACGCGCCCGTCCACAAGAGCCGCGTTGCGTTAGCTGCCCTGCATAAGGTGGGCTTCGAAATTGTGAATCACCCACCCTACAGCCCAGACCTGGCCCCGAGTGATTATTACCTGTTTCCGAAAATGAAAAAAGAGCTGCGGGGTAAAAAATTTACTGCCGATGATGAAGTCAAGGAGGCAGTTTCGGCGTATTTTGCAGATAAAGAGAAATCATTTTTTTATGAGGGTATAAATAAATTAATTGAAAGATGTGAAAAATGTATCCGTCTTGCAGGTGAATATATTGAAAAAGAAAAATAATTTGGTTTTTTTATTTCCACCCCTTGTCCCCCATTCCGCGAATATAAAAACGTTCCCTCGTACATATATGAAATTTTATATAATGGGTGTTTTTTAAGCTGCATGAGAACTATCGATAACTATGGTTTGACAGCTGATAATGTCAAACTGTGTTGACATTTCTGTTCAGTAAGGTTTGGCAAATCATCATGAATCGTTTAATACCAGAACAACGCTTCCAAATTGTGGAAATTTACTTTGAAAAAAATCAATCTGTTTGCGAAATTTATAGACCACTTCGTCCATTTTACGGTCAACATAATCGGCCTATTGAGCAAGCAATTCGTGCAGTTATTGATAGTTTTCGCACTTATTTTACTCTTCTCGATTCAAAACCATCAACAAGACAAAGAAATGTGCGTACCGAAGAGAATATTGCTGTTGTATTGAAGTATTGAAGAAGACGCCGAAATGTCAATTCGTCGTCGTTCTCAACTTGTTGGCCTTTGTCCTTCGACTAGGTGGAAAATTTTACGTAAGGATTTTGGCTTACGTGCCTATAAAATATAGCTCGTGCAAGAATTAAAGTCAAACGACCATCGTTTGCGTCGCATTTTTGCTGATTGGCCTCATTTGAATTTGGCCGAAGATGAGCATTTTTATCAAAGAATTGTATTTAGTGATGACGCACATTTTTGCTTAAATGGCTACGTCAATAAGCAATATTGCCGTATTTGGAGCAAAGACAATCATCAAGTTGTTAACGAATCACCATTACATCCATTAAAATTGACTCTTTGGCGCGGTTTAAAGGCTGGCGGCATCATCGGTCCTTATTTCTTTCGAAATGAGGAAGGAGCTGCCGTTACGCTGAATGGCGAGCGCTATCGAGCCATGCTGACTGAATCGTTGTTTCCAAAAATTAATCAGCCAAATATTGACGACGTTTAGTTCCAACAAGTCGGCGCAACTTGCTATACTTAACAATCGATTTATTGCAAAATCAATTTGGTGAACTCTATTTCCAAAAGTAGTCCTGTTTATTGGCCCCCTCGTTCGTGCGATTTAACTCCTCTGGATTACTTTTTATGGAGCTATGTTAAATCATTGGTTTATGCCGACAAACCAGCAACTCTTGAAACATTGGACGCCAATATCCATGCCACCGTTAACGCCATATGGCCAGATTTATTGGAAAAAGTAGTCAAAAATTGGATCGATCGAATGGACCATGTAACTCGTAGCCGCGGAGGACATATGCCGGAAATCATATTTAAAAAATAAATGCCATGAACTTATCTATCAGATTAACAATAATATTTCTGTCTTGTATTATCATTTTAAGTTCTCAAGCTCTTAAAAGACATCCTATACAATTGCTCTTATTGTTTTGATCCCGTTACTCGATGCCAATTTATGTAAATGTTACCATAGATTCTTTTAAATTTCTTCTCTTCGTTATACACATTCCATCTTGTAGAAGTAACAACTTGCTTGAAGAATTTTTGTTTTTATATTGGAGATTTACACCCAATTGCCAGTTTTTTTTTCTATAGTTTTCATAAAGCTCACATCTTTAAAATCGACTAAAACTGACATCATCATAAAATTTATCAGAATCTGCCTTCCAAAAGCTGTAGCCAATATTATGAATACCATTAAAACGATCTAGTTTAAGAATGCAAGCAAGTTGTAGGGTAGCTGATAAAACAGTATGACATAAATTCTCCGAGACAAGATGACGATCTTTCCGAGAAATATGAAGGTCATAAGGTAAATTTGAAAGAGCCAACTCAAACGATAATACGTATTCAAGACTGTTAAATTGTTTTAATTCTAGTAATATATTGCAAAAGTTTGTCAATTCGCATTCAAAACATTAGGTTGTATTAAAATACTTTCATGACCATGTTACTTTAAAATTTTATTCTTCACATTTGTCACGTCCAAATTGAAATATGCCTCCATCATTTGGTTCCCTTTCTTTCATCACAACTGCTTTTATGAACTCTTTACCTGAAGGACGAAATGTTTACAGTGCTAACTTTTTGTCTGAACTGAACTTATTTACATTAAAATCGATTACCCTTCTCTTTTGTCTGAAATTATATTTAATGTTCCATCTGCCTCGACTTGTCATAACTCTATATATATAGAGTTAGCATACATATATGAAACGTTCTTCTCTGTATTTGCAAATATCGGTAATATTGTAGCTATAGATACTATCATACTAAAATGTCAGGAAATATCCAGCGCATTTGGTGAACGTACTATAAGAAAACGAACAATGTAATGATGGTTTAAAAAAATTTTGTTTAGAGGTAGGTCACATCACCTTTTGAAAGACCTAAATTTGTTGGAGACAACGCTTTAAAAGTTTTTGTAGAAGAAAATTTATAAAAACGACACAAACTTGCGACGAAAATGTCAGCCGACCGTATAAGTTGTGTCACGTCACCCCTTTCCGATTCGAAAAGCTAAAATGGATGCAGGGAACCTCAGACACGTATCAACCGCAAGAAATTGGAACGACTTAATGTGTACTCGTCGTATCTTTCCAGGAACAGACGTGATCCATTTTTCGATCGAATCATTACGTGCGATTAGAAATGGACTATATACGGCAACAACTAAAAGCCACATTCTCAGTAACTCTATAAATGAATTCTTTTACGAAATTTTTACAGCACCCGCCGTAGTCAGTGGATTTGTCTCCTACAGATACTATGTATATATAAAAAGAGTTGAGCTTAGTGAACATGTTTTGTGCGTAAAAACTGTAATTTTTCTATTTAAATTTCAAACATTTAAGAAGAATAACAATGAACAATTCAGAAAATGTTCGCAGCGCGCACGGTGAAATTGCTGCTGAGAATAGAAAATTCCAACGTTGATTTAAAAAATTGAATGAAGAAAACTGTTCATCAAATAAGGAAAATGATCCTTTTGGTACGAAATTCTAAAGCAACGTAACAAAAACTTGTAACATAATTAAATAGGTCGCGAAATGCGAATGCAATAAGTGCGATTGCTTAGCAAGTTTCGAAAGCTTAGAAAGTGTGTTCCATATGAATTGGCTAAAGATAACCGAAATCAAAGAGTTATAATTTGCAAATATCTCTTAAGACGATAAAACTGCCTTTGCTAGAGCAAGTAAAGATTGGCTTTAGTTAATTTGGAGAAGCGATCCTAGTGGCAAACTTGCACTCTAAGAGAACGATGTTGTACGTAAGGTGAAAATCTAAGGAATAGTTTATTTTGTGTTGTCACAAATTAACCAAACCATCACGGGTGATGTTCATTTCCAACAAGTATAGACAGTATATCTTGATTTAAGATAGTAGAAACCTGTATTAATCAAGCGAAAGGGTGTCATTTTTCAATATGATAATACGTGGCCACATCACAAAACACTGCAGAAAAATTGAATCAACACGGTTCTTTCTCACCTTGTGTACTGCGTCAACGTTACCTCTTGCGATTGTCACTTGTTTCCCTCCATACAGAAGTTTTTTATTGGAAAAAAATTTCGTAAAAAATAGTGTCCAAAAAATACTTTCGCCAATCATCCAACATCAATAATTTCAAAAGTATACAACCAAAATAACATAAATTATTACTACACTCGATAATATATTATACGAGGATAGTTTGACAAGTAGTGAGAATGACATATAGGTGGCGCTCTAATTGGTAAAACAAATGCACTGTAGTTTAGGTTGCCTATTTACATGTTTACATTCCGATATTTAGATAAATCGGTTGATTAGCTTATTTTTGACAGCTGATTGAAAAAGAAGCAACACGTCGTTTTGTTAAAATGGAAAAAGCAGAGTATCGTGCGGTGATTAAATGCTTCGTAATTAAGGGTATGAAAGCTACCGAAATAAAAGATGAGTTACGGGAAACATTAGGTGAATCTGCTCCATCATCCGCCACAATAAGTAGATGGGTAAATGAATTTAAACGTGGTAGAACAAACTGTGTTGATGAAGCGCGCTCTGGAGCACCCAAAATCGTGACTTCTAAGAAAATGATTATAAAAATCCATAACATTATTACGTAAGATCGACGACTCGAAGTGAGAGAGATAGCAGACATGGTAAACATTTCAACAGAACGTGTACACCACATTTTAACGAAAGAATTGGGCCTTTCCAAGCTTTTGGCAAGAAGGGTGCCGCGATTGTTTACGCATTTCCAATGAGTGTTTGAACCTTTATAAGGGGAATCCGGTTGATTTTTGTAGGCGATTTGTTACTTGCGAAGAAACTTGGATACACTACAGTGCACCCGAAACTAAACAACAGTCGAAACAATGGTTATAACGTGGTTCTGCACATCCAAAGAAAGCGAAAACCACTTTATTGGCAAACAAGGTGATGGCATCAATTTTTTGGGATTCAAAGGGCATTTTGCTCATCGATTACCTTCAGAAAGGTGGCACAATAAACGGACAATATTATGCAGAACTTCTACGAAAATTAAATGTTGAGATTCGTGCTAAATGGCCAGGAATGGCAAAGAAAAAGGTTCTGTTCCACCAAGACAACGATCCCTCGCATACCAGCACAATTGCGATGTCCAAAATCCACAAGTTGCATTTCCAATTAGTACCGCATGCGCTTTATTCGCTGGATCTAGCCCCTTCCGACTTCCACCTTTTTCCAAAATTGAAAACGGCACTAGGTGGAAAGAAATGTTCGTCTAACGACGACCTTATCATCATCGTAAATGAGTATTTTGCAAGCCTTCCGAAATCGCAATTTAGAGATGGCATAAGGGCATTGGAGCACCGTTGGAATAAATGTATTGCTCTTTTAGGAGAATACATATATTGAAAAATAAAAATTATTTTGTATTTAAAAAATTCGTTTTTCTTTTCCATTCTCACTACTTGTCAAACTACCCACGTATAATAAAAGTAAAGTAATACAAAATTTACAAAAGGTCAGTTAAAGGCATCTCCAAAATAGTTTTTTCCATTCTTGCATGCAATACAAGCAGATTCGGTGTCTTAACCAATACATTCGTATGGGCAGTCGGCACGAAGAATATAGAAATCGACCTGGACGCAAGATACGATACATATGTATGTACATCGACTTTATTCTTAAATAATTTCATTAGAAAGAGTACATATGATAAATTAATATGCGTTATTGTACTAATGTGTAGAATTTACATATTTCTGAATAAACAACTATGTTCAGAGTATTAATTGTGATTATCTAAATTATTAATTGTATTGAAAACCTATATTTGATACTAAATAGGGCGAGCATACTCCTATGTTAGTTGCAATAAAGATAAAATATAGAATTTTTATCACAGTAACATTAATGAACTCTTTACAACATCTTATCTAAGATATTTATAATGTCATAACATTAAATTTATTAAAGAAGAGTGTTCCTTGAAACACTCCAATACTTAAATATCTGGTACTTACAGGAAGATTGCTTTTTTAGATCCAATTAAGCAGATACAATTTGAATCAATTAAGTGCAATTCCATTTAAGTTGAATTTGATAATTTAGAAAGCCTAAGATAATTCTATTTTAATCGTTAACTGAAAAATGCTGGAACAAACCATTTTTCTAATGACTTTAATAGATGTACCACGTTAATTGAATGATTTGCACAAAAAGTTAAACTATGAAAGTGGCTATGTATTTACGCAAATAGGCAAAAAGACTCCAATAATTTATAAAATAAGTAATAGCGATCTCTTCAGAGATTTAATCTAATTTGAAAGACCGATATGCAATGAGAAAAAATTAGTTAATTCTGCGCCAAAGTCCATTTCCAATAAAGAAATGGTTTGAATTTGTATCAGTTCCTTTACAGTTTCTTACATTTACTATTAGTTTTTTTAAGATCTAGATGTTTTTGTGTACATATATTTCATCTTTTGAAATGAGAGCTTATCATTTGCATATTCTTTTCTATCCATCGCAAAGCTTTTGTCATTGGGATCGTTAAGAATTTATGAGATTATTCCACGTTTGACTAAGAAATTAAGCTGAGAGGGAAGTTGTGGACAATCAATCTTATTGTGCACAAATTATACCACAATTTTACCGAAGCCAAACCGCATCTGCATTCGAGACAAACTGTTTCAGTTCTCGCAAGTAATATGTTATAATCAATACCTCAACGAGGGGAAACTTCAGGAACTTTCGCTGTACTTTTTCAACAGTAAATTTATGCACTTCGTAGCAAGGGCACTATATTAAAGATACATGTTCCAGCCTTGAATGGATACATACATATATAATATAAAAGCGTGATACTATGCGGGTCCTCGAAAGTTCGGGAGTTACAATAAATTTTAACGCAGACGTACATATTCAATCAATACATTCAGCAAAACTGAACCTGCAATCGATGTAAACACCAAGATCTCTTATTTCATGACTTGGATTAGGCACTGTATTCTACAAAGTATAGTTATAAACTACAGATGTACTTTTATTCGATTAACAATTTTACACTTCGAGACGTTTATAGATAGCGTGTTGTTCGAACACCATTCGGAGCTCTTACCTAGTTGTCTTTGCATATATTTTCAAGCCATCAGAAAAAGCACACCTTTCGCACTCTGAAACATGGAGCAAATTATTAAAAAAATTGAGAAAGTCATTGATCCTAGAATTGAGCCTTGAAATACTCCGGGAGTAGCCTAAACGGCGTAGGACTTATAGCCTCGGTAAATAACACTTTGGGGACTATTATTTAAACATAAACCAAAAAATGATAAAAGTGAATCGACAAAGCCAAAAGATTTTAATTTATGAAGAAGAACGTCATAGCTAATACAATCGCAAGCCCTAGCCTGCTTCGTGAAATTGATAACTACTTGACCCTGGATGCCGGGAGTAGAAGACACAAACTACGAAAACACACTAAGTTAGAGACAGTTGATTGTCTTATCATAAATCCACGCTGAAATGGTGAGATTTAATTCTTTATTTTAGGATATATATGTGTGTATAAAGCCATTTTGAAAACTTTAACAAAATTATTAAGAATTGATATTGGGTGATAATTAGTAGTATTGAATGCAGAATCTTTCTTTAGGATTGGGCATATATTAGAAATTTTCCATATTTCGGGAAAGATGTTGGTTTTTAAGGCCAAGTTTTGAATAGCATTATTAACGGACACTTTAAAAGAATCCTACAGTCGCGAACCAAATAGCTGGGTATGCAATCTTGTCTCACCGTCATTTTATCTTTCAGTTTCCTTATTGCCCTGTCAATGTCTTTTTCTGACAGGGAGGAGACACTCACAGTGGGAATGTTATTTGCTTCGCAATTCTATCCAGATATATATATATATATATATATATATCTGGAATTCCGAATTATAATACATTAAATTGGGTATTCTTAATTAGCGGCCACGCTTTTTATTGATGAAATTCCAAAACATTTTAGGATCCGCAAATACTAACGACTCGACTCTGGCAAAATAAACACTCTCCGCGATCTTGATATGAGTCTTCACCGTAAGCTTTAACCGATTGAAATCGTCCAAATAATACAGACCGTTTTGTAATAGAATTTTTATCTTACACAATACATAAATTAGCAGATAAGTATATGAGATCTACACGGCTCATTTGAACCGTCTTACCGAAATTTACATATATTTACAAAGATTCACACCTGATGAACCGTTGCATCTTGCCTATTACTACTTTGCAGCTACATATAGAAAATTTCGGCCAGAGTTTCCAAATGTTGCAGTAAAATATAATAGTTTGGGATAAATGACACAAAAATCTCTTGAGAAATTCCATGAAATTGGGTTTGTAACTCAAAAGCCACCCCTAAAAAAATGATAAATTATCATATATGGATAACTTTCTCTTTGGTTGGTACGTAATGTTGTCGGATTCTAGAAAATAAAGAGAAATTAGCTACATATGTCATTCACCATCTTGTTTCTCGTTGTTGTAACCCATTATTTGTTATTTGTTTACTTCGATAAGCACAAATTTGATCGATGTCGCTATTAGATTTGGTCACACAATCTTAAAATTACGTCCTTATCGCCTACTCAATTCTATAGATATGATATAGGCTTAAATAAAATATTATGCTAGAATAAACAATACCACTCTGCACTGGGTTTAATAAACAAAGCGTACGTTCAACTTTTATGCCAACAATGAACTAATTGTAATAATTATGTAATAATAACAATAATAAATGTTTATTGTCCAATAGATACAACACATTTAAAGGACAATACAAATATATTACTATAAAAGTAGTAGCGAACTATACATAAATAGAAATCAATAACACACCACACGTTAATAATATACCATGCCAAAAAAATATTTCAAAAAAGGAAAGAAAATCGGTAACTTATCCAGGAAATCAAGACACAAATAAACATACCTACAAATAGCATAAGACAAATCAAAACTAAATTAAAAAAATAAATGTATTTACCAAGTATAAAAATAAATGAGAAAAATTAATAGAAGACGAAAGGATCAGTGCACAGTTTATTAAAATTTCTTGCGATATGTGTAAGTTGTGCTTCATAATAAACATTAGTTGGAGCAGAGTCAATTAAAAAAGCATCCGGTGAGCAAGTGTTGTGAGTAGGAACAGCAAAACCGACCTGAGAAAATAGTGATGAGCAATTAATTTTACTATTTACAAACTGAAGTAGAAAATTACTGCTATCAAAATCTCTTCGAGAAATTAAAGAACCAAAATCATGCCGTCGTAAGTTAGAGTTACTTCTTCAAGGCGAGTAGACACCATGAATTTTTAAACTTAAATATTTGAAAAACCTCTTTTGAATTTTTAAGGGCATCAATTTGGGACCATCATCCATACAAAATCTAATAACAAAGCTGAGTGTTCGAAAACCTGAGTTTAATACATTAACAATGCAAAAAACCATTCAAATCCATCATCTCAGTTTGTCTAGTAATACAAACGTCACCAACTCCATAAAGACAGAAAATAAAATTACAGTTCCTAGAGAAAGTGACAACAACACATTTGTCTATATCTAAGCGAACGTTTATTACCACTGTACCAGTTAATAGTATTGATTTCATCTTGAAGTTTGATATAATCTGAGTAATACGCAATTTTTGAAAAGATCTTAAGATCGTCCGCATAAGTAATTACAATTGGTGTAAAACTGACAATCTACCTTTGAATCCTGACAAATATAAAGCGGTAAGTTTTTCTAGAAAAATTAATACGCTTCACTTTAATTATGAACTTGGTGACATTCTTCCAACATGCACTGGGTTATACAAGATTTATTTATACACTTTGATTATTATTTTGCTTTCTCTATACATATTCAAAATATTACTAAGCAGGCAAGACAAAATCTGGGTTTTATTATTCAATTTTTCATTTTCTAATGTACAAACTTTGAATATGCCTGCATCTTTTGGTATCCATATTATGAAATGCGGAGAGAAAGCGGGAATTGGAAATGATCCAAAGGCGTTTTGTCAAATTCATGTGGTTTCAAGTCAGTTTATTATATCCTCTTCGTAAGTTTGACAATGCTAGATTATTGTCTCGTTTTAATATACCCTTTCTATCTCGAAGTTATATTAGTCTGTACCATATCACGCTCTTTGGTCATATCTTATCATTTCCATGAACCAACATACTTATTATTATATTATATAAATCACCGTAACCAGGTAATGTGTAATTACTTCAATAAAATGTCTCGAACTGTTGATGTCAGCTCTTTGAACTTTAATTCCTCCAAGAAGGCCATTGGTGATCATTTTTTTTCGTCTTTTTTGTCTTAACTGTATTAATCGGATAATTCATATTGCTTTTTCCTGTTTATTATTTAAGTATATACTATTTATTGTACGACTCGCGTATTGCCTTATTTCTATTTTGTTTGTCATGTAATCTTATATCCATTTTGTTATCATGTACTTCGAATATTGTATGTTCGATTGGGCAAATATATATATATATATATATATATATATATATATATATATATATATATATATATATTATTAATTAATTCCTTCATTAAAACTAAGAGGTATATGTTGACCACTCGTAAATTACATTTCGGTTATATGCATAACAACAAATACTGCATAACCATACTGACCACGAACATTAAAGTATAGAAATTCCAAATTTTTAATTAGTTATATTAAAAACTCTATTTTAATATTATTTAAATTAATTTTTTACACATTTTGGAATGAAGTCAAGTTCATAAGATTATTATATTGTATTTGCGTTAATATTTTATTTAAATATCTTTCATGACGAAAGTTTACAACAATGTACGGTATTTCCGTGAAGTAATTGCATCACGAAACTTAAAAAAATGTCTTCAATAACATGACGGGAAGAATCGCGTTATATATCGAAAATAAAGGAGTCCATTTTGAATATAAATATATTGTAGATATGTTTTATTAATAAAAATTTTTTATTCTGAAACGTGTGCATGTAATTATTTGGTAAAGGAACATAACTCGATATGTAAATGACTTCACTTAACTCATTTATACATACAACTTAAATTTAAAGAAAGAAGTAGATAGATTTCTAGAATTGATATAAAAGATTTCGATCAAGTGATATTTTTGCCTTTTATTTTATATAATAGTTCGCTTGTACGTTTATATTTCGAGAATAGCAAACAAAAAAAAGTTTTTTTATTATCGAGAATAGTTTTATTGCTTTTCAAAATATTCTTCTTGAAAATCAATGCACTTTTGCATTCGTTTAAACCAATCCAAAAGCATCGCTGCTACTGTGAAGGCGGCATCTCCAAAATATGAGTTTTCAATGCCTCAACTGCCTTTTCCGGTGTAGAAAATCATTGACCTCGAAGTTTATACTTCACGTATGAGTACAAAAGAAAATCACAGGGTACTAGATAAGGACTGTACGGCGAATGGCTCACCAATTCAGTCTTTTGCCCGGTCAAATATTCAATTATTTGAACCGACCGTGAGAGCTCGCATTGTCATGGTAGAGAATGATCTGTCGTTTTCGGTTTATTTTCGTTATTTCTTCAAAAACTTTTGGCAAACAATTAGTTCTGTACCATTCAGAATTGACCGTTCTATAACTCTCTAAAGGCACGTTTGCAACGTGGCAGGTTTTTCCGTAAAAACAGGTGACTATTTGTTATGACGTGCTTCGAGCGCGAACAACTTTTGTTGGTTTTGGCTCATCTTGGAATACTCACACAGTTGACTGCTGTTTACTATCGAGCTCATACATATAAACCGAAGATTCATCACCTCTGACGACTTTATAAATGTTCTTTGAAGCACCGCCATAGTATTTTGTACATTTCTTGGCACCAACCGACGCGAGTCCTTTTTTGAGCAGTTGTCAAATTATGTTGTACAAACGTGAACATAGCTTCTTAACGGCTAAATGTTCATGCAGGATTTTATGCACGCTCGTGTTGCTAATATCTAGAGATGACATGATAGTGTTGCATTATCAATTCAGACGCTGCAATGTTTTCCGACACAACAACATTTGTGGGACGACCTTCACGAAATTCATCGTCCAGAGAACACCGTCCAAGTTTGAATTCACTATACCAACGATATACTGTAGTTTTCGATGGTGCTTCATCACCATATAAAGAATTCAGCTCGTCGGTGCATTCTTGTTGAGATAATCCACGAAGAAAATTATGAAAAATAATTGCACGAAAATGTTCGCGAGCTAATTCCATTTTTTCGCCGACATAAAATTTTCAAGTTACTGTCAACAATAGAAGTAGCGATCGGACAATAAAACTGTCAAGGTTAATATATTGTCAAAAATGACAAACTTCACGGTGCAATCAGTAGATCGGAGGCAACAGTGTTGTCAGTTCCGGAAATATAAACGGTTACCCTCGTATAAAGTATTAACGACATCGATCCAAGCACTGACCCTAGCGGAGAACTCCATATGAAATTGCAGCTTTTACAATGCATCACAATTCATTAATTTAATATTGTCATCTGTTCTATTCGCACATTTTGTATTCATGTTTTCATATGAATGTTTAAAATATACAAATTCTATAAAAATGTTTTAAATATTACTCATCATGTGTAAAATATTAAAATCAATAATTGCTTGTAATAATAAAAAAAAATAATCCTCAACATTTTTTAGTCTAATATTTTCTGGAATTATTTACTATTTAAAACTGCAAGATGTTCCGATTCACAAAATTTATCTCTATAATTCACCGTAATATCAAAATACGAGACAGCATGTCTTCGATACACATACATTCATATATGCTTACATATGTACAAATAAGTATACATAGGTTTATTTTGAATTCGCCAGATCATATAAGCAAACACGTGCTTAAAAATAATTGAATAGGACTCAACTCAGATTAAACGAAATAATATCGTGTACAAACATAAAAATCGTCCAATCATAAATTGCTCTCACTCGTTGCTTTCTACAAATCACAGCCGCTACTTGTAAGATAAACATCTAATACCAGACGACCTACTTTATTTTCGTAAAATTTCTGGGAAGCCTTATCACCAATTACGTTGTGTCGTACTCTTCGTTGTAAATTCTTGGAAATCATAGTGTACCGTGATTATCGGTGTGTAGAGATGGAAAATTTAGGTGAGAGTTGTCTAAATTATGTTTACTTACACATTATATACTGCGTATTATATTATACATACATGCGTATACAATGTGTTCGAAAAGTATGGCACACAATTTTTAACTTACAAGGAAAGGTTCCTGGGAGTCAAAGTCAGATCTTAACGAAATTCAGTAAGTAAGTAGAGTATGTAAAGACTTGAAGATAAAAAAAATGTTTGAATGAAAAACCACTCTGAAGGAATGAAACACCTCTTCAAAAATTGACTGATTTTTTGTTTCCTTAAAAAATATACCATGTCGACGTTCTTTCAGAACCCTCTTACACTACAGTTCAGTATAGTAATATTGGAATATAATATAAAACATTTTCAATCATACAGGATATTCTAAAGTTGTGGAACAAGTATACCTTACGCTACTAACAGTAAAATCGTCTATATATTATATACATCAATCTTCTATGATTAACAAAACAAATACAATCATTAATTACGTAGAGTTCCATATGTTAGTATTTTCTAATATTTATAATATATATTCATGGTATTACATTCTTGAAGCAACAAATCTTTACAAAGTATTAAATTCTATTAATAAAGTATTTATTGCAATAAGTATTTAAATTATGCATGTATGTGTGGTAAGGTGTGATAATGAAAGTCTTTAAAAAATTCATAAATAAATTTCGTATCAAGAACAATGCATGAATATAAAAGTGCCACATTGAAAGCGACGGGAAGGGTGTTCAACGTTTAGATTTAAAAAAGCAGAATTCCTAGAATGTTCAAACTGTCCAGATCAATTCTCTATATAATTGTTTTTGTACCAAGCATACGCAAACAAATCAGTATATTTAGAGGGCGACAATTAATTTGCATCAATAATACAACTTTATGACTTCATTTTGCAAATGGATTTAAACATTATAATATGAGATAAAAACCAAATCATAAAATCGTCTTATAAATCTCTTCCATATTCGATATCCATAGACATCAAGTGGTCGAATTATACCTGTTGCTTTCTTTGATACTATCAATACTTAACCATATTTGCCAGAAGGCACTGTTTCCTTCAAAGAGTCTAAACAGTGACCTGTTCAGTAGTCTAATAGTTTAAAACTCTTTGATCCAATGCTTATTAAATAAGTATCAATGAACCAATTATTAAATAAATGAGTCGTTAATTGGTTCATTGACGTTTACAAGTCGAAATAGATTTTCTTGGTGTCAAACTTTCTAAGTTATTTCAATACCATAATTAATGGGGACAAATGTTTACCAGAAGCAGATATCTTTGGGAGAATACTCAACTGTGGGTAGCCGTTTGTATCAACTGAACAGCAGCTTCAACTTTCTGCGTACTTTGGAAAGCCAGTGAACGTCCAGAATGTGTTTCTAGGTAGAAACTGCTTTCATCTGCATTATATACATTCTCGGCACCATAACTGTGGATTTTTGGTTTAACTTCGTCAAAAAATCAGTCTTTTCAAATTGCAGAGTACTTGTTCCCTATGAACGACTCATGAGTTTAGTTAGTGATTTTACGCGATGCAATTCCATATGTTCTTTTAAAAGTTAGTATTTACCTCCTTGAAACCTTAAAGTTTTCTACTTTAATTTCTTCATTGGTTTCTGATGCCCATTTTCTTATGTCCATATCGTGTATAATGACATATGTTAACATCACTCATTTCTTTTACATTTTCTAACACGTATTGAGAAATTACCGTTAATTTATTTCTCCCATCGATATAATTCTCGTTTGCATTGATTCCAATGAAAATCGTCTCTCTTTTTCCCAAACTGCCAATACTTAATAGAATTTTCTTTATACTCCATATCTAAAATACCACTTTCTTCTGATGTACAAAACTGCGATTCCACATTCAAATACTCTTGTAGATCTTTTTGAGAAATTGGATATTTGCTATCGATCAACTCGGTAGAGTGCGGTTTAAGCGGTTGAAAAAATTCAAAATGTGTCAATATCTACATCAAAAGTTTGCCTTTTTTTGGCATATCGTAATAAATTATTTTAGTCCGTCATTCAATTCCATTTCATACCAATTCACGGCTATTTGCTTGCCGTCAACAATATTAAACGATTCCATTAATAATTTGACAACATTGACTTCGTTTACTAATGACACTTTTGCAATTCGATGCTTATGACAAATTTCATAAATTTTCAATAATATTCCTATCAGAATTGTTGAAGAGTTGATAGAATCATTCCTGTGCATGTCATAAAGTGCATTTAGGATCGTTATCTTCATAAAAACGAAACGTATTCAGATCATAATCTGGCATTAGTCTCTTTAAAATTTTTCTCTAATATATCTATAAATAAACACTATGTTTCGAACACAATTTGCCGTCATATAAACACAAAATATCTGCGATCCTCTACCATATTCTCTATAGGTCTTAAATTTTTAATTCGCAGCTAAGTCGTGGCCATATTTTTATCAATTCATCTGAGTTGATGATATGAAACTTACTCCCATCAGTAAATATTAAGTATAGCCAATAATCAAAATCTTTATTTAAATGTTCTTTAGTAAATTTTAAGCCTTTTTGAAAATTGACTGATGAATCAACTCTCTGTTCCACGCAATCTTAAGAGTAACGATTACTTTTCCGAATAGTTCCAGCACTAAGAGATTTATTAAGGAATTCATCAACTTCAGTTTCTATTTTATAACAATATTCCTTCAGATACAATTAGTTGCTGGTTTCGTGAATTTATTCTTTGACAACGTTCACTAAAAGAAGAATGAAGACTTAGACGACGAGCAGTGTCTGTGCTAAACATTTTATCACGGGAAAGCTATTTAAAGGAAATCGAAATATCACCCATAAAGAGATTCAAAAGGAATGGGTCATTGGATCATCTGCACTAAATATTATTTTACGTAAACTTCTGCTTGTGGGGTAGCTACCAAATCGGTGGATTTCACATGTGTTAATCGAAGAACAAAAATAAGCAGGGATACATCGATTTAGGTTTATATTGAAAAACTTGAATGGAGAATTTTCAAAGATGGTACCGTCGTTTCAGGTGACTTAGTATAAAACTTGTATTTATTGACAAGTGCTGTTATTTACGAACGAGTAGATAGATTTGTAAACATATGAAATGAAGAAAATAAAGAAAAATAATAGAAAGTATTATTAGTTTCTGTTTAGAAATTCAAAATTTAGAAATAAAAACTTACTTGGACAAATCCATACTATCACTTGCTTTTAAGAACAAGGTTAAAAATTAATATATTCATTTCCTCAGATATTTACAGTGACGAAGATATTGGAAAGACCGAATACATTATAACATTTCCACCATTTACAATACCAACAGGGGGTGGGAAGAGGTGGGGCATGCTTCTTCAGCAAAGAAGAACTGTATTAGGATATATCCAAATAAATACATTGTGTTTATATGTTAGATACTTTAGATACACATAATGTTATGGTTTTAGGAAATGTTTTTTAGTTTATTTTCTTCTAATATACATAAATTTTAATATATATTTACAATATAATTGATAAACAACACTCGATTATGATCTATTTGCACTCCGTCCAGGAATTTTTCCATTATTTCTAGTGTTTTCTGTAATTCACATTGTACTCTATTTTTAGTCCTAAGTCAGTTTTGCAAATATATTAAACGATATAAATATACGAAAATATTTATGAATGATCCAAGTCTCTCAATTCGTGTGATAATTTGGGATAATCACTTTTATTTCTTTTATTACATCTAGTTTTGAGCAATCAACAGGCTTTATACTTTAGCACACTATAGTGAAACTTATTTAAAAGAAAACATCACCACTTTTGATCTAGGCATTACAAAATTTTAAAAATTGTCCTTACTGGTCTTAATTTACGGCATTTAATATCTTTACGGGTTATGAATCCTAGGTATTCAAATTATGACCCTGAAGCAAAGCAGCGATTAGCTGTTTCGGTCTTAAGTGCAAAGAAAAAAAATATTATTGTTTTCTTCACGTATAGTAATTCAGTTACAGTAGTTCTTTTTGAATAGCATGAAACTATACATTCCGAGTGATATGCAGAAGTTTATCTTTCTCAAGTCTTATAGATTGCATAGTGATCTAGATCTTAGATCTACTTTTTGTGGAATTTTATTACAACATGACAATACAACACCACATACAGCCACGAAAACAAAGAAAATTTTGTGACGAATGTACAATTCAACCGGTCACACATTCACCATACAAACCAAATCTTGCCTTCAGCGAATTCTATATGTTACCCTCCTCCGCACCGAGGGGTACACGAAAGGATAACGACCACATCCGACACAACAAACAATTTAAAAATTGCCCCACCCAGAAGGAAATTCAAATAGTCGACTATTCTGAATAAATTTCTGAAGTCTCTCTTACCATATACACTATCCCGATGGTTAAACAACATTTTTGCAATAGAATTTTTCAATAAAGTCCTAGTATGTACATCCTTTTTTATTACACAATTGAAATAATTAGCATTTAGTTTTATTATTAAAATTATTCATCATTATTATTATTCATTAAAAAAGAAATATATTTACTTTATTTGACTTAAAAATACATTAATATTATATTATGAGCATTAAAAAGTTTCATGTATTTTTTATTTCTTATAACAACCTCTAAAGTAGTTTGGAAAAATTTGGATCATTAAAAAAAAATAAAACAAAGATCTAAATTAACTGAACAGTTAGAATTTATTAGTTCTTTCTGTTATGAAAGCATACATCAAAACATTAGATGTGTATATACACATATATATTTCTTGCCTCGCGATTTATGTAAATGATTAATATTCAGTAATTTACTATCATCCATGTATTTATAAATTGATTGAATCATTATTTTGATCATTTCTAAAATAAAAATGAATGGAAATACAAAAAGAAAATGGATTTAAAATTTGTTGATGTTCGAAATTCATTTACGACAGGAGATAACCTAAATAGTTCTTCAGATTTTGAAAAACATGCCCATATAGTTTTCACCACGTCTTTTAAACGACTCTGGACTATATTCGAAGCGTAGCTTGTACGATGCGATGCATATGTCTATTTTACGTTCGACGTTCTGTAAATATAGTTTGAAGTACTACATAGATATACACACACATATATCATAGCCCCCATTTTATTATCATTTACATTCATTGCTTTACTAGGTTTGTAATCGAATTAGATGTACTTAAAGACGTATGTACATTTATTTGCGTTGCGGTCGAATAAAACGTATTCACGTAATCTACCTTATACGAGTAGTCTCTAAATACCATCAATTCTTGTACATATTTTGTTATACAGTTTGCGCAAAATAATTGCTAAATATCGAATAAATTTTGAAGTAGATAAGATTGTTAATTAATTTATAATCACAATTATATGAAGTATTGGTTAATTTTTATTCACAATAATCGCTTGATAATTATTAAATATATGTAATGAATAACTGTACTAAATATGACAAAAAATTATTGTAAATATAAATAAGAAAAAGAACACATTAATGTAAAAAACAGCACATATGTTCAATAATTCCAGCTTGTGGTAAATTAGGAGAATCTTGTTCTTGGATACAACATCAACACCTTTCTGTGTAAGATAACTCTTTTCTTAAAATAATGTCTAGAGAATTATATATCTCAACGAAAGTAATCTATTACTTTTTTACACATTCCTCTAAATATGCATGTATCAAAGTTGGTAGTATCATTTGTTATGTAAGGTGTTTGTCAGACTAAATATTTTTTAACGAACTCAGTTTTGGCCTTCGCTTTATCCTCATATACAATGTCTTTATGATCGATACTGTGGTAAAATTTTTATCCAGAAACTTCCTCGGAATTGTCAGGCACTCGTCATGAATTATTAAAATTTTTCGCCTTTCTCAAAGCTTCCTGATTTTGAATTTATCCAGGAAAAATTTCCTTCGTTCTCATTTTTATGTGTGATTGTATTTTTTTGTTTATTTCGTAATAACAAAATTATTTTAACTCTGTTTAATATGAATAAACATTTCAACATTATTTTTTTTACATTCCTTTATGACTTATAATTAAGGGCATGCATATCTATTGGATAAATAAATATTGTTATTAAGTATTTAATTCGAGAACGAATAAGCAGAGTAGGCAAAAATGCGCGGTCGCTCATAAGCCGCGCGTGTAGGTGAACACAATTCGCCGAAACAACTGTGGAAAGATACTGCAAATATTTAATCGATCTTATCCACTTTCTGATAACACTAAGAACGCTGCTCAAAAGTGTAAGTATTCCACAACTTTTTCTATAATAAATTTATAATTCCTTCAGAAATGTAAGTTTTATCAAACTCTTTGAAATATGAATTAGTTTATTACTTCCTCATTCGACCCAAGTCTCTTTTAGTGAAGTCAAGTTATTAAATTGGGAGAAAGACAAAATCTTAAAGGACTAAATCTGGCGAATAAGCTAGATGCGGAGATAGTTGTAGTTCATGATTTTTTTGCCACTGAAGCATTCGAAGTGTAAGTACCGGCATTATACTAAAGAAAAAATACTCACTTTTGCTTTATCCTACACCGTGCAATTGTTTTAAAGATAATAGTATTCGCCTATTGTTATGTTCCTTTTTTAAAGGTAATCGACAAGAAAGATTCTACTGTCCAAAATGAGTAGTTTAATCCTTGCAGCCGAATGTACAATCTCTGCCAATCTTGGAGGACTTGTGCCGACCTCGGTTCATTGTTGTTTCATTTCGGGTCTATAATGGTGTATCCAGTTTTTCGAATCGGAAGCTGAAATGCGTTCTCCTTTGAGTTTGTGTTCTATAGTTCACAAATGCAGCACATCTAGCACATCGCTTTTTATACTCACTTTATTGTGCAAAATCGAAACTACTAATCGATAGAAAATATGTAAAGTTTAATCTTATTCGATGGTTTTCTAGTACCATATCATATATTTGTTTATTAATTTCTGGAGTACATCTTTTGGCTGTTGACTGCATTTACCACTTTTAAACTCAAATGTCCATCGTTTTTTGGTTGGGCACCGTAAGCAGATTCCAGCACAGCCTTAATTTCATCTTTGTTTTGTCTTTAGGCGTAAGAACTTGATCAATGATCGGTACTCCACTTTTTCCATGTTTCAAAGCGAGTTAAAAGCGCTTAATTGTTTATTCATATAACAAACTTCCTATCAATCGGAATGAACGAAAATTTTGATAATTATGTTTTAATGTGGTAATTCATTAAAGTAGAAAAATCAAATAAAATTAGTGCTGTCCTCTTTTGCCAAGCTTGTCCGAAAGAATCCCTGTTCTTAATTTGTGTAAATACCAAAAAATATCATTTATGTAATACATTTTATATTAAATATCCAGTTAAATTTTAAAATTTTTGTCTATTACTACAGAATTTTCTTGAAATAAATACCCCACACGGTGCCTTACGTGGATGTCTTTTAAGTTTAGCATGACGGGACCTAAAGGGTGCCACTAATCAAATGTCAGTATTAAAAATTAACCTCTATCTTTAGTTAACCTAAATCCAAAGCTTCAGTGCGATACGTTGACAAGTTAGTTGAAAAATGGAATTAAACCGAGAACATTTTCGCAGAATAATTTTTTATAATATTCGAAGACAATTATCTCAACAAGAATGCCTCGCCGGGTTGGTTTCTGTTTTCGGCAACAATTTCGTGTTGGTATGGAGAATTCAAACGTGGACGGTTTAGTCTTAGCGACGATCCAAGAGCAGGTTCACCAAAAACGGCAGTCACTCAGGAAAACGTCGATGCTGTACGCAAGATCATCAACAAAGACTGACATGTAACATATCACAAGATTGAAGCATTATTGGAGCAGGTGTGTAAAAAAATTAGTTTCATGTTGGATACCGCATTTGTTGACCGAAAAATAGAAAGCAGCTAGGGTGAAATGGTGTCACAAAACTCTAGATCGTTTCAGCGCCGGAAACTCTAAAAATGCGTACAACATCGTCAGTGGTGATTAATCTCAGACGAGCCAAAAAAAACGCCAGTCGTCTGTTTGAGTGTTCCAAGGTGAAGAAAAGCTTATAAAAGTCATTTGTTCTCGAAGTGTCTCCAAAAAGATGGTCAAGACATTTGTCTCGAAAACAGCTCATGTAGCATCAATTCCTCTACAAGATCAAAGAAATGTTACTGCCGATTGATATACAATCATTTGTTTATCGCAGGTCATCGCTGAGCTTCGAAAAACCCACCGCGAACGACGAATCATCCTCTACCAATACAATGCAAGTGCGTACACAACACGCAAAACAGTTGAATTTTTAACGCAACAAAACGTTGAATTATTGGACCCTCCTCTGTACAGTTCGAACCCAAGTCCCATTCAGCAAATAAAGAACGGACTGCATGGTGAAAGGTTCCAGTCGTCAGAAGGAGCAGTCGATACCTTCAAAAACGCGATTTTGACTGTACCTACAAACGAATGGAACAACTGTTTCCAGAGCTGGTTCAAGCATATGCAAAAGTGCATTAATCTTCGTGGAAAATACTTCGAAAAACTGTAAAGTCTTTAAAAGCTATCTACTGTTTTATTCCAGTTTTATATGCAAATCTACGTACTACCTTTGAAAAGGTCAAGGCACATATGTAAATATACTCCGAGATTATTTGGAAAAATTAGCAGGCCAAGATAGTTATAATCTCACCGAAACGTTCTAATAGAAACTCCTTTATATACAAAGAAAATGTTTCGTACAATGTAGTAAATATAGTTATTAAATATAAATCGTCTTAAACTTATGCAAAAATAATAATATGTGGCAAAATACACATAGTAAATTTAATTATATCCTACACGCATAGAAATATAAATAAAATACAGAAAAATCACTTGCTCCATAAAATATTATTTATCCATTCGTTTAAGCTTGCAATTGCAAAATGCCAAATACTTTAAATGCAATAAAATTAAAATATCATGTTTTATGTTTGACAAACATGCGTGTGTTTTTGAATGTACATATGTACCTTACCATTTGGATGCTCTCGATGCAGTTTTATTCAGTTTGAAAGTAATTTCAAGATTACCGTAGTTCAAGATTTAATGTAAGCAAATTCGTAATGTCAGATCAACAACAGATGTAATTTCTAATGTACATGGAGAATGTAATTTATGTGTGCGTTCTAGTTTTAGTACAATTGTACACATGCAGTGCGAGTATCTAAAATTGTTAAACACATAAATTATGTTTACCCGCTAATGTTATTAAATGTTGTTACATATATGTATGTATGTATGTACATATGTGACTTTTTAAATAGAATGGTCTACTGATAGAGGTCGCAAAAATATTAAATTAATGGTAATAAACCAGATTATTGTATACACTAATAAGCAAATTATACATTTATTTATTACTTAAATGTAGGATAATTTCAAATGGCACTTTCCTTTTTAAACTCGGACAAACATCGGGAATCTTTATATTTTTCATCGCACTAACTTTTTATTTCATTTCTTAAGAATTTGTCGAATCAAAATATTGCACCTTTTCGTTATTTGAATTAGACATTTCCAAATATTCTTTATTATTTGTTTGTTACGAGGATAGGCTGAAAAGTCTGTGGAATGATAGATGGCGCAGTTTCAGATTGTCTCCCTAACAACGTCAAGTTTCAAATTTCAGATCGTTACGTTTATTAGATTCGTTGTGATAACTATTTAATTAAGAACGTCTAGAAGGTTTTGACGAGATGGACAGTGTTGAAATTCATGCAGTCATTGAGTACTTCTCCCTGGCAAGCTTATCAGCAATAAACGTATTCGTTATAAGATGAAATTTACTATCGATAAGTGAGTTTGCGAATTCAAATGTGATAGAAGAACTGTTAAAGGTGTACCATGCAGTAAACGTTCAAAATCTGCCACTATACCGGTAAAAAACCGTCGTTTAAAAACGTCTGAGATATAGGAAGCTATTAGTATCTCTAAAGAATGTGAAACATAAATTTTGAGTGAAGAAACTTAACATTTCCCATTTTCTCAAATTTCTCGTGATAGCGTGGAGCTTTTTTGAAGAAACGAGGTGGATTTTATGCGCCAATTTATCACTACAGATGGGTTCATTATTACATACACGAATAGGCTCAACAATTTAAATCAGGCCCAAAAAAAGAATTATTTTCTATCAAAATAATGCACGGCTTCACACAAGTTGTTGCGATGGCAATAATTAATAAATCAGGCTTCGATTTATTGCCGCGCCAACCTTTTTCGTTAGAATTAATTAACACCTTCGGATTACCAGCTTCTTCGACAATTAAAAAATGCCTTGTGAATCAAAAATTTTCAACAGACAACGATGTTAAAGCTGCTGTAGAGAACTCGCGAGTTCTGAATTTCATGAAAGCATAATGACTAGATCTTCACTGGCCCATATGAATTGAGGTAACAGGGGATTATGTTGTAAACGAAATTTCAAACCACAAAGGTCTTGTCTTTATTTTCATTTCACGAGCAACCATCTTTGTAGTTCAATCAATTAATACGGTGAAATAAGAGATACCGAAACCTAGAAGCCTATGAAATATAAAGGTGTGAAATGGTATACAGGATTACGCAAATATTTGAATTCATTCAAATGTCTGACAGGACACTACGCCATTTATGGACATCATAGATGGGTCGTAAAGACTTACAATCTAGTGATAACTACCCTGCGTATTTATTATTATTATTATTATTATTATTATTATTATTATTATAGAGTCATGACTAGTGAGGAAATTAGTGGACAAAATTATATTACTTATACAAACCAATATAATAATGTGGCTTATGTGTAATTAGTACGCTTTCATTAGCTTCTTATAATATTGGTCCGTTTTATTTTTATAATTAATTTTCTTCTCAAGTAAAATTAACAAAAAAATAACATGTATGTATGAATATTTATGTATGTACTACATACTCATATTTTTTTATATGAAAATCTGTGAAATCGCGAATTCATGTTAAGGATAATTTCTCCAATGAGAACATGACATTGTGGTTATAAATAAAGTAACGAATTTTATAGTATAGTTAGTACTGTAATAATTTAGGTAAATGTTATGACAAACCCAACCCATGTGAAAGCAGGTATGTATGTATATACACAGAAGTAATAAAATGTTCATATAAACTTTATGGTAATTACTTCAACGAGTTCAGCATACATAGGTTAAACTTGATACATGATAAACATTTAGAACCAAACGTTTATGAATGTATGAACTATATTTTTAATTATACGTATATACATAGGAGCGTCACCTCGTAAATTACTAAATTATTATTTGTGTTAGGTATTGCTTTTTACATTCTTTTATGTACTAATTGAGACTAGTAAAGTAAACTTTAGATTATGTTTTAAAAAATGTATTTATTTACTATGAACACACATGTACCAGGTATACCGGAAGGTCATTACCGGTTTATATAATTTTCAAGAAAATGGAAAAATTTATTTATTCGAAGTATCGGCCATTAGATTCTACACATCTTGCTCATTTTTCAGCCAATTTATGGATGTCATCCCAAAAAAACTGTTTATCCTTTGAGCAAAACCAATCATAGAGCCATTTTCTAACTTCTTTGAAATTGGCGAAGTGCTGCTCTACATGCGCGTATCCCGTTGATGTGAAAAGGTAATAGTTGGACGAGGCAAGGTCTGGAAAGTACGGCGGGTGCTATATTATGTCCCATCCAAGAGCTTTCAACGCTTCCTTGACCAGCTTTGTTGTATGAGACGGTGGGTTTTCGTGCTGTAAAATCACTTTACCGTGTCTTTAGGCCCATTCTGGACGTTTTTCTGCCAACGCATGATTCAAACTTATAATTTGTTGTATGTAGCGATCGCTATTAACTGTTTCGCCAGGATTCAATAGTTCGTAATATACCACGCCACTCTGGTCCCACCAAATACAGAGCATTATCTTGCGACCAAAACGATTTGGCCTTGGAGTCAATGGGCCGGCTTTGCCAGATGAGAACCATGATTTTTTGCGCTTAGAGTTTTCGAAAGAAATCCATTTTTCATCACCCGTTACTATTTGATGCAGAAATGATTTTTGATCATACCTTTGAAACAGCATTTCACAGATGATTTTTCGATTTTCCATTTGCCTGTCATTCAATTAATGCAGCACTCATATTTCTATCTTTTGGATTTTTTCCGTTGCTTGTAATTAGTCGCTAATCGTTTCTTGGGCCACATATAACGCTTCTGTCAATTGTTTTTGAGTTTTGGTTGAGTCTTCATCCAATAACTCCTGCAGTTTCGCATCTTCAAATTTTTCGGTCTACCAGAACGTTCTTTGTTTTGTACATCGAAATCCCAACTTTTGAATTGTCGAAACCACGATTCACATGTTTTTTATGGTTAAAGCATACTCACCATAAGTTTCTACCAGTAAACAATTACTTTCAGCGGCTTTTTTCTTTTGATTAAATAAGAAAAGTAATGCGTGCCGCAAATACACTTTTTAAGGCAGGGAACCCGATATTTTCACAGAGATATAAATCTATGACGGTGTTTCTTTCGCAAAATATAACATGTACGGCTTCGAAGGTTGATGTCAGGAGAAGAAAGTGACATATGTGTCAGATTATAACATTACATACTTAAGCCTAGAGACATCTGTCAGAAAAACCGGTAATAAGTTTCCGGTACACCTGGTATTGTTTTAGAAGTAATAATCCATAATTTTTTGGAAGTTTTCATTCTTAGTTCTTCAGAATACTTTGTAATAGATTTATGCATTCAGATTTTCTCTTTAATGATTATTTTCACTGTTCGATCCTGGTTTTAATTATCAAGGTCTGTGCATAAAGATGTCGTACAGTTATTTAACTTAAGATATTTCCAACAAGACAATGCAGTACCCCGTATTATAAACCAAAGTTTGTCGCCTCTTAAGTATACCTCCATACTAGTATTCAAAATAAATAAATAATCTTAATGCTTTGGCACACGGGATTCAAGCAGTTACAGGAGAATAACTTCACAATATTTTTGAAAATATGATGAGAGGGATTAATTTATGTTTCGGCGTTTGGATGTAACAATCACTTTCACTTTTTTTAGAGCTATTACTTTGATTTCTATTTTTCCTTGTTCCATTCCTTTCTTGGGCTACTTCTATTTCTTCTATACTATTCCCTAGTTTTTCACATATTTTTCACTAAAACACTTACATTTATTCTTTGCATAAATCTCCATCATTTGCCTCTAATATATATTTCACGTTTACACCAAATTATGTCTATTTTGCATATTTTACATTGACTATAAATTATGATAAATGGTTCCTATGTTTTTGAAAGAAAATATAATTTGTAATTAAAGTGTGATCGAAAATATATATTAATAGTTTTAATGAACGTGGGTCTGCAAATGGACGTTTTCAAAAATGCAAAACATTTTGCGTGGACCGAAAGAAATATCCATACTATTGTGAAATCGAGGCATCAGGTACGCTTTTTATTGAACATTTAGGTGGGTATTTTGGGAGACTGGTTACTAGGTCCGATTGTTTTACCAAAATACCCGATTACTTATACAAACCACTGTTTTCTTAAACTTTCTACAGAATACAATGGGTGATTTTTTTTAGGCGATATTCATTAGAACGATAAGCAATTTTCGATTGCCATTAGAAAGCATTTATACGAAAGCTTTGGACGTAGATATGTAAAAAAACGCGAACGTATCATACTATAGCCTGATCTACAGTCAGTACCACAAGAACGTCTATCTCATATTACATAAAGAAAACAACTGCAACAAAATAATTATTTGTATTCTCAATTAAAATATGCACAATAAAAGTACGCTATACTTTAATAGTGTGTTTAATCTCCATTATTGTTCCCCATAGCTTTGCGGCGTTTTGGCATACTATCAATTAATTTCTGAGCATATGCAATAGGTAAAGGTCGCCATATCTTCCTAATCTCTCAACATAGGGATTTCGATTTAACTACAGTAGGCTTTCCCCTTTTTCATGCTTTTACTTTATAATAACCTACACGTTTTCGATTGAATTCGTCACAGAGAACTGTAAAGACCAATCTAATAGGTGTACATTATTCTCCTCCTTTCAGGCCATACAACGCCGATCTGATTTGGGTTATTGTTTTCTTGTAGCACCCACAGTGTCATTTCCAAACCATTGTTCTGCAGACGGGAGAAGACACTTTCTACAAATTCGTAGCAGTCCATCCGATTTTAAATTTGTAATAAACAGGTGCAATTTTCCGAGACCATATGCACCGACTCATCCCCAAATCTATACTTTAACTGGATATTTAACTGTCATCTAAGTCACTTTTTAGCCTTTTACTGTCCATGTTTTGCGTTTGTGCACAAATTTATAAAGAGTTGTCTCGTCTGAAAATATTACATTATCCCATTTATATTCTAAGTTTTCGTGCGTCCAGAGTAAATGTTTGACAATATGTCATTCCAATAACAATAGTTTCGCGCTTGTATTTTGCCAATTAATATTATTTTCTCGTAACCGACGATGAATAACCATAATACTAACTTTTATATTACGTCTACCTAATATTTGTTCTGCTGGTTTTAATATTAACGCCATTTTTTTAAACTGATTAAATATCACCTTATCTTGCTGACTTAGAATTCCTTGTTTTACAAATCCAACGGAACGATGTAAATATTTTACCGCCGATTTATACATTTTAGTACGTTTTGAGTGACTGCACAAAAATATTGCTTTCAGTCGTTTAATATACTTTTCACTCATTGTGAACACGATGATGTCACAACAAACTCATACACAAAATTATGCCCAAAGTATTATAGCGTAGCAAAGCAAACATAAGGAATTAAGAAGTCTACCTGCTTTTCTTAAAAAGGTATAGTCAATTGTGTCTTTGGCTTTTTTGACTCTTTTGTTAAGTACTGTAAATGATTTCTTTTTGGATGGATATTTGAAAACTGTTGTATACGTAACGTCTGTAAATGACATTGAGCACCTGCAGCAACGAGTCGAGCAAGGATGCCATCGGCATCGAGCTAATGTGGAAGTGTTCAAAAGAGTTAGAAGATCCTTACGCCTGAAATTTCGTGGCTACTGTAAAAAGAAGGGAGAACACTTCGAATATTTGATTTGATTTTTTCGTTTATTCTGTATTCATAAACTACATTGTTTATTTGTACATAATGAAAAAGTAGTGTAATTGCAAAATGTTTCGTATTTCCGAAACCGTCCATTTGCGGACCCATGTTGACAAAGACTTTTATACACTTTCATGTACGAGCATATACCACATATTGGGGCGCCATATTCCGCACCCCTCAAAGTTTGTGTCATACTTTATTTAACACACTGTATTTTGGTGGTCAATAGTAATTCGAAACTCCATTGAAAGTATGCTCTCAATCATTTTGATACACAGAATAGTGCTGTGTCTGGCACAGTTAAAAGAACAACCCTTATACACGTACGATGTACTTAATTAGTTTTATGTAGTTGTATGTTGATATATTCACAAGTCTTGTTATATTTACGATTTATCACAAGTATGTAATATTCACTAATTTTATATATACATCTTCAACGAAATTTAGTATTTTTGACCAACCTGTCGCGTACTGAACCCAAAAATATCTTATTTTTGCGTACAAAATTGCATATTATGGCGAGCAAGGCTTGTTATTAGTCACAATGATTTATAATTTTTTCTTTCATAATTTGTTCCAACAAAACAAAAATTGTGCAATCGATAAAAAGAAAAAATACGTATTGTATATGTATCTCTTTCGAGTCAAGTCATTTGGTAAGGCAAAAGACCTTGTCACAGATTTTACGTCTTCCATTCATCATCATCGCCGAATAAATAGGAACTCGTTTCTTGGCAGATTCCATAATGTGGTAACACAAACATATGTCGCTATAGGTTATTTTCGACTCTCCTTTACAAATTTACAGGGTGGTCCTGCTGTTCTTACGCAAGTATAGGAAAGAATACAAATAATATAAAAGCATAAAGAAAATAGAACGAAAGGACAAACGAAATACAAGACGGCGTTAATCATAGCGGCGATTATAAAAGCAAGAAACGAGGTTTACTACATGATAGCGGTAACAATACGTGTGTGTATTTGTGTATATGTGTATGAGAGCGAATCTTGAAAATCGGATAAGATTAATGGCCGTGTGCAATTCACTGACGGATGGTCGTTTGGCAAGCAGCGTTGAGTCTCTGCCAAATTCACTATGGGAAAAGGCTTTACACTACGACTATCATGTCTGTTTCGATTAAACGACGTGAAATGAATTGGACGTGTTGATTGATAGCCTTGAAACAGATTCACACTGTTGATATAATACCATCCGGACTAAGAAAAGTCTCATAACAGCACTAAGTTAATGTAAAGGAAGGTAAACCATACAACTGCTCGAGTATTTGTTATAAATTTCAATTGGGAATTATTTACAACACGGGGTTATTTTAGTTAAATTTTTACACGAAATATATTTATGGATCTATTATATAACCTACGTTTTATCATTGTTTACCTTTTCAGCATTTTGCATGCACATAAAAACATATATACATTGATTTATTTGAATTAACTACGTGTAAACGATAATAAACGATAAGGAATATTTATATACATATAGTAAATATTGTATGTGTCAGCATATATGTACTACGTTAAGTGGCGGAATCTATAAATTTCTTATATTGTAGACTACACCATTGTGTTATATTATCCTGTTTATTTCTTTAATTTTAAATCTTCTTATTTATAATATAATCTATAAACACAACATTTACCAAACTGAATTAGATACTTAATCACTTAAGGTTGATATATAATAGGGTGGCCGTCTGTATTTCGGTAATAGCAAACCAAAAACAAACGATAATAAAAACAATTTATTATTGAATATAGTTTTATTGCTTTTCAAAATATTTTCCTTGAAAACCAATGCATTTTTGCATTCGTTTAAACCAATCCGGAAAGCATTGCTGCCACTGTGAAGGCGGTATCTCCAAAATATGAGTTTTGAATGCCTCAACTTCCGACGTAGAAAACTGTTGACCACGAAGTTTATTCTTCACGTGTGGGTACAACAAGAAATCACAGAGTGCTAGATCAAGGCTCATCAATTCAATGTTTTGCAAATAGTTGCGTACCATTCGGAATTGACCGTTCTACAACTCTCTAAAGGCACGGTTGCAACATGACCGGTTTTTTCCGAAAAAACAAGCGTCTTGATATGCTTCGAGCGCGAACAACTTTTGTTGGTTTTGGCTCATCTTGGAATATCTACACAGTCGATTGCTGTTTACTATCGGGCTCATACGTATAGATCCAAGATTCATCACCTGTGACGACTTGTTCTTTGAAGCACCACCATTGTATTTTTTGTGCATTTCTTGGCACCAATCGACACGAGTCCTTTTTTGAGCGGTTGTCAAATTTTGTGGTACCCAACGTGAACATAGCTTCTTAACGGGTAAATGTTCATGCAGATCTTATGAACGCTGATGTTACTAATACCTAGAGATGCTTCTCGATCTCAAGGTATGTCACATGACGGTCTTGCATTATCAATTCATTTTAAATCAATTTAATGTTTTCCGACACATTTGTGGGACGACCTTCACGAAATTTATCGTCCAAAGAACGCCGTCCACGATTGAATTCAGTATACCAACGATATACTGTAGTTGTCGGTGGTGATTTATCACCATATACAGAATCCAGCTCGTCGATGCTTTCTTGTTGAGGTAATTCACGCCGAAAATTATGGAAAATGTTCGCGAGTTCATTCCATTTTTTCGCTATATTGTCAAAAATGACAAGCTTCACGATGCAATCATTAGATCGGAGGCAACACTAGTGTTGCCAGTCCCAGAAATATAAACTGCTACCCTCGTAACCCCTTTCCATATTGATTTTCGTATTCTGTATACGTATTCCTGCAACCATCATCAGCAGATAATTAAACAGTGAACACCTGGAAAACTACGGCAAAAACCCGCACGAAATAAACTCCGTACACGATCTCTATCGTCGAAAGTCAAAATGCACATTGTGCACAGTGTGCACAACGCACCATTTGCAAAAATTTTTAATTGCATTATAAAATAAGTAATGAAAATAAATAAACCAAGCAAATAAGTTTAATATTTCAGATTACTTGAGGTAACCATAACATATTCCACTATGACCTTTTCAAATCTATTGCATCTCTCGAGTCTCTTGGCGTCCTTGCATATACCTGCTGGCCCTATTTGACCGGTTTTGAACTTTAGCCTTAGGAATTTCAAATCATCTAGCTGATTGGGTATTCCCATCGAACATCACATTCACTTCTACTATGATATTGATTCTCACAGCTTTACGTATCCTTTATCTTTGTGGATGGCTCTGGTTCACGCTTGTCTTCCTGACTTGTTAGGGGTTGTTGCTGTGCAGTTTGAAACTTTCTACATGTTCTTTTCTACTTTTTGTCTTTGGGTTTTGCTCTGTACATATTCCAAAATGTTCCTAAGAACGGCCACACAACTTTCGGCACTTTACCTTACACCTAAACTTGAGTTTAGGTCAGGTTCGTTGAACGTTATTTCCGATACGTAGTGCGTACACTAACTACAAACACCCGAATGCAGCAAATAAGCTTGCTTACAATGCTTAATTATATTAAGAAAAATTGTTTAGAATTACTGCATCCAGTTGAAAGATCAAGCATATATAAATTGCACTAGCTTGTTAGTGTATTGAAATTATTCTTGATGATTTGTTGTAATATGCAGGGAATTTTATACATACATGAAGAATTTAGTGAGTCAGAATTTCTCATCCATAGAGGGATCTATATTTATCTTTATCTTTAACTTTAAAAGGTGCCGATTCACAATCTCACCTGAGCCGAACGTTCCACCACGCAGAGTATTGAAGAGAGCCAAACCACTGGAAGTCTGAAGACGAAATTCACTTGCCGTATACACTAAGTAATTGTTTCGTTTCTTGATATGAACTCGAAAAACACGACAGCTTTAAAATCTCATCACAGTGAAAGCAAAACCTTCTTGTGATGAATGCATGCTTTCAATAGCATCTAAGGCGATTCCTCAGGTCGAGACTTAAATTACTTTTGCACCACATTGTTGAAAACAATTTACTTTATCGTCCTAACGTTTAAGAAGAATATCCCAAGATATTTATACACGCCGTCAAGCGAACTTCTGAGAGTTCGTGAGGAACACGTGCAGGACAAAAATCATCACACTTGAAGCTGATATATTTTAGAAAACGCCTCTGAATCCCTTCCAAAGCGATCCGTTGGTCAACGTAAAATGGATACCATATTACTGCGTCATACTCCAACTTACTTCAAGTAAGTCAAGTTCGAGTCATGAAATCAAAGATTGGAGTCAGCGCCGCAGGCGAAAGAAATATGTTTGGTGAACGCAAGAGACACGTCAAAGGGAATCCCCAAGTTCCTTACCTCAGATCGTCGAGGAACCTTAATCTCGTCGACAGCATAAGGAGACTGAAGCAAGTTGACAATTCTGAATAATGACACATTAGCGCATCTGTTAATATTTAGTAAAATTATGTTTTTCCTACACCATCTATGGATCAACTTCAAGTTATAATACAGTCTATGACAATCCGCAACACCAGTTATCTTCGCATAAATCTCATAGTCAAATTTTGATGATTTGTCACAAGAATAATTTTGTGCCTCTTTCAAAAAATGATTTCAGAGTATGAGTGAATGTATTTTAGCTAAAGGGAATATTTCAGAAAACAAAGTTATTTTCTTCAAAAATCCCCTATTGTTTTGTAACTAAAATTTTTCAGAAGCGCTTTCATACGTTACAAAGGGTACTAGGAAAGTTTTGCAATACAGCTCTGTTTATTTAATTTTTTCAAAGTAATTTCCTCTACACTCAATACACCTCTCCATCCTCCGAAACAATCTTTAAACCAGTTCTGCCAAGTTTCACTAGGGAGTAAAGGACAATCGTTGTCCCAAGCCCGCAGAAGGTCCCCATCACTGGAAAACCGCCTCCCTTCTAGCTTCATTTTCAGATGCGGGAACAGTGTAAAGTTGCAGGGAACAAGATCTGGACTGTAGGGAGGGTGATCGAGAAGTTTCAATACTGCCGTGGTCAAATATTCGGTGCAGGCATTGGCGCGGTGAGCTGGAGCATTATGGTGATGGCAGAACCAGATGTCCATTCTTGACTTTGTCCGCAGGTTCTTCATAGATCCAATGACTTTAGGCAGGCACTGTTCAGTATACCACTTAGCAGTGACTATTTTCTGTGTGCCCAAAACGATGCGTTCCACAATTCCATTCGATTTAAAAAATACAGCTATCATTTTCTTCTTTACAGATCGGGATTTTCTGACAACTACGGATGTGTCCTCATCATCAAAGACCCAAACTTTGTTTTGAGTTTTGGTCGGCACATCGTAATAGTATAGCCAAGTCTCGTCACCTGTCACGATGTTGTTCACATACCGAGATGGTCTCTTATTAAACTTTTTTAGGATCTCCCGGCACCAAGTCACACGTCGTGTCATCTGCTCTTCAGTCAGTCGATGCGGCACCCAGAGAGAACAAAGTTTCTTGACGTGCAAATAATCATGCACAATCGAAGGAATTGCTGGTGCATTTAGGCCTGAAGTACCCTCTATCTGTTGGTAGGTCACTCGCCTGTCCTCGCCAAGCATTTTCCTCACAGTAGTAACGTTTTCCTCCGTAACTGACATTCGTGGCCTTCCCGGCAGCTACCTACGATTCATTGTTGCGTCATATTGCAAAACTTTCCTAGTACCCTTTGTACCTACTTGTAGAAACGCAATTAGTTCTTATGCAATAAATTTTGTGAATATGTTTTACAAAAACCTCAAAAAATAAATTAAACTCTGCTGTCCAAGCTATAAATTAGTAATTACATACTTAACAAAAATAAAAAGACGACATATGCAAGCGACATGAGAATATGAAAAAAATCGCGGGCTTAAAAGTAGATATTAAGGTGAAAAATAGAGAAATAATATTTTTTAGTAATATATTCATTAATTGTCCAAATGAAAACCTTCAGAGAAATAAATAGATCTTTCACCTAAAGATACATTAGGTAAGAATATTTCAACTCAAACAATTTTTTTTACTAGCACAAGTGTGCAGATAATTTAAAATTCGCCAACGTTACATGGCTTATAATGCGATCACTGTTTAACTAAAGCGTGTAATTACGCGTGGTTAAACCAATTTGCGAGCGTTTAATTATAAGACGACCGCGTGCCGAACTACTAAATTATAGTATCACTTGCTCCTTTTACTCATAAATACATACATATGTATTATCCGGATTATTTATTACCTGCTGTAATTCCAAAGAAATTATGTTTACTCACAATTAGTCATGTTTTAATTTAAATGGAACTACGAAATGTTAATTTTTTTTCGCAAATTTCTAGGAGTGTCGATCAATGATCTAACTTATTTTGTAATAAAAATACAATTATATCATTGCATATTACGAATGGTTTGAAACAGAATTTCCATTTAATTTTATTATTATAAATATTGAAAGTGGAGAAGGGTTATCGACAAGAAGCAATTGTATTTGAATGCGCATGTTTAAATCACTATCACTATCACTAAGAGGATGGATGATTTAATGGAAAGTGAGACTGGAAGTTTAACAAATAAGTTAGGATATTAAGTTTTTTTATTATTTTTAAATATATTCCCTTTCAATCTACTTAGATCAATAATGCTGAAATACCATTATTCCATTTTTGTAATGATCTTTCTTAAGATCCTTTTACAATAAATTTAAACGCCGACCAAAATTTCCTTTCAGCAAGGAAATGTTTGAGAAGTAGAAGTCATGGGGCGAGATTTGGCGTCTTAATACCTAATTAATTCAATATTTTGCGAACAACTCTACTAAAGTAAAAAGCCATAGCTTTTTCATTGGTTTTTTTTTGTAATGATGTTTCTCAAGATCCTAAAAATACTACTTTTACAATAAGTTTAAACGCCGACCAAAATTTCTTTCCAGCAAGGAAATGTTTGAAAAGTAGAAGTTATGGGGTAAGATTTGGCGTCTTAATACCTAATTAATTTTGCGAACTCTACTAGAGTAAAAAGGAATAAAATGTTGTAGTCGTGATGAAAAAGAGCTTTTTGTGGACGATTTACCATAAACCATTTTCCCCTCGGATTTTCAAAAAATCCTGGTCATTACTTGGCCCGTTGATGGAAATGGGGTCTTAACTTTGGGACGAGGGCTATCACAATATGTTATATTCACCGTTCAGATTAGAGTTTGAATGCTCGAAATACTGATTCACTATTGCAATAAGTTTAAATGCTAACCAAAACGTCTTTTCACCAAGGAAAATTTGAGAAATAAGTAGTAGTCAACACGGCACAACCTCAATTAATTCAATTTTTTGTGAAGAACTTGACTAGCCTGAAAAGGGGCGTTATTGTGATGAACGTTGTGGTGAAATGTGGACCATTCAGGTCGTTTACTAAGTTTCTAAATGAAAATTATTCCCTAGGAATTACAAAAAATGATGGTCATTAACTTATCCGGTGATGGAAATGTCTTGGTTTAAGGAGAAGAACTATCATAATGTGTTTGCTGCTGAGATTAACATTTGGGCTCAGCGACGTAATGGTGAAAGCCAAATTTATCGTCACAAATATTCGCAAAAAGTCAATGATTCTTGTTAAACATATTCAAATTCATTGTGATTTGTTTTGTTAGACGTGTTCTTTATAGTAATTAAAGCTTCATCACAGCCACCATGCTGAAAGCTAGGTTATTCCCAAATCTACCTGTAAAATATGTATGCTATCTCCTTTTTGAAAATTTTTAGATCGTTCAAAATAATATCATAGTAATAGTTTTATCCTGGCCACACATTATCTTCGATACTTTACTGGGTTCTACAGAAATAAGTACTGAATATTAAACATAAATAACAAAACAACCCTAGAAGTTATTCAAAAATTTAGCTTCATGGTAAATAATGCCATTCAATTGAATTTAATTTTTTACTATTACAGATAACAATAGATATGGTGGCGGCCTATGAGTTCTTTGCTTTCTTTTTAAGTGATTCTATATTATGCATACTGAGTAAAGTACACACGCATTTTATTGATTTGACAGGAAAGTTTGTGCGGGTTTAACCGCAATTGATTTTAAGACATTAATTTTGGGACACGATATCTGTTGGTTAGTCTAACTTGCTTAGTTGTTTGATGTTTAAATATATCAGCAGACATTCTAGTAGTAAACGCGTGGCTATACTTTAAAAAGTAATTAAAAACAGAAGGAAGTAACGTGTGTATCTTTCGCAGCATTATGTTTTGTTTCCTCAAAGATAAAAGTGCAATTGAGACTTAAATAAAAATATATACTATGTATGGAGACAGCGTCGTAAGCAAGCGTACATATCAAAAGTGGTTTGCCAAATTTAGTTTGGGAAAAACATATATCGATGATGCTTTTTGCTCTGCTAAACCAGTTTCTACTGATATCAACCAAATAGTTAATATAGTAGAAAGTCTAAATGTAGATCAATCGACAGTTTCAAAGTAACTACGTAAGCTCGATGCTGTGAGAAAAACTGATATTTAGGTTTCACACAAATTATCGAAAGAAAATCAAAAATGGTTCCATGTCTGCTTGTGATTCACTACACAAACACTGCGAAAACGATCCATTCTTGAAGCGATTAGTTCCGATGACGAGATGATCGTCTATAATAATGTGGACCGAAAAATATCCTGGATCTGGCGAATAAAATCAACATAAAGTTTTCATACAAATAAGGTCATACCTTGTGTTTGGTGGGAGGGAATATGATATAATAAACTATTATCGCACTACCAAAACATAGATGCAAATAAGTATCCTTGTCAGTTAGAAAAATTGTAGACGGAAATAATTAGGAGGCAGCAAATCGGAAAGAAAAAGTGTTCCAACGTAATGTTAAACCACATATCCTTCTAAAGTCGCCAAAAGTTATTGAAGCTGGAATGGAATGCTTAGTTTCATCGCCACATTTCCCTGACACCGCATTATTTGACTACCATTTATGTCAACCTCTGCAGAACGAATTTCCTTAAAGGTATGTACTTCGCATCTTTGAAACTTCTTCAAAACCACTTTGACCGCTTTTTAATGGAAAAACGACTTCTACCAGAGAAAAATCATAAAATTACCACAAAGATGCAAAGAGATCACTAATTGAAATAGCCAATATATAAAAGATTAAGGTAATAATTAATAAAGAAAAATGTTATCTTTAAATTTTACTTCTTTTACTTAAATTCGCACAAATTTCGCTCAGTTCAATTATTTTGCACTTCATTTGAAGAAATAAACTTTTATTAAATACAATAAAAAAACCATTAATCAGAGAACTGAGTATAAGTTTAAATCAATTCTGTGATAGATTAAAGAAAAGTAAAAAGAATTGTGGGTGATGCTAGAAAAAAGTATGCAAGTAAATAATGTAAGGCGCTTCCAAAAGAATATAAAATGTTAAAGAAATTCCAATACCTTGAACGGTATGTAAAACGTAATGATGTTGAAATATTTGATGTAAAAACCAAATTAATGAAATTTCGGACTTTATCTGCAGAGAAATTGATCATTGACATAAGTGTGTATATCATTTATTGGGGTATGAATAAATCCCTTGATAATTTAATAATGTTTATTAATGAATAAAGGAGCAAATCAAAATTAAAAAGATCTAATTAGTTTAGAACACAGACAATCTCAGAACTAAGAATTACTCGTCATGTGTATATGTATATTTCATTGTTTATATATTAAACACAAACCAATAATTGTGTATTTGTATAATTAGACATATAAGTTCTAAAATAGAAGACAAATTATGTAGAAGTAAAATTAAAAATATAAAAATGTTTAATTTTAACGATAATTTTTAAAATACCTCCTTAAGAAATAAAGCAGAATAAATTATATTTCTAAATAATGTTACTTAAATACGTCAATCTCTTGTAGATTTTTAAATCGAAATGTTGCACGAACGTCTAATACAAGGCTGTATTGTGTTGTAATAATTCGTGTGTAAATAAAAATTATTATGAGCGTCTCACAAATTTATGTTAATAAATTGTAAATAAAATACTATTATCGTTTAACACTTATAACAGATTTAATAAATTCTATTGATTCACCTTGATGTTTACCAACAATAACAGCTCTTTGATTAATCACATTGAGAAAAGTAAATATATTTCTGAGTGCAAGTTTGATTATCTCAATTTAAGAAAGTGAAAACACAACACTATAGTATTTAAAAAAGGAATTATATTTGTAAATACGGCTTATATTATTAATTAGCAAACTATTCAACATCGCATGTAGGCGAAATAATAGATAGGTTCCAAAATGGGTTAGTAAAAGAAAAATCGGTTTTTAATATAACAACAAAAAAAATTAATATAATATCTTAACTTATAGAGAAATGTTATAAAATAAATATGTACATAAATAACCCCATCCATGCCTTTTTGTAGATTTTAGACAAGCTTTTTGTATTATGCGAGGGTTTATATTTCTAAAAAAAATTTTATTACCGAAAATAGTTTTATTGCTTTTCAAAATATTCTTGAAAATCAATGCACTTTTCTATTCGTTTAAACCAATCCGAAAAGCATTGCTGCCACTGTGAAGGCGGTATCTCCAAAATATGAGTTTTGAATGCCTCGACTGCCTCTTCCGGCTTAGAAAACCGTTGACCCCGAAGTTTATTCTTCACATGTGGGAACAAAAAGAAATCACAGGGTGCTAGATCAGGGTTGTACGTCGGATGGCTCATCAATTCAATGTTTTGCCCGGTCAAATATTCAATTATTTGAACCGACCTGTGAGAGATCACATTGACATGGTGGAGAATGATCTATCGTTTTCGGTTTGTTTTCCTTATTTCTTCAAAAACTTTTGGCAAACAAATAATTGTGTACCATTCGGAATTGACACGGTTGCAACGTGATCGGTTTTTCAGAAAAAACAGGCGACCATTTGTTTTGATGTGCTTCGAGTGCGAACAAGTTTTGTTGGTTTTGGCTCAGTTTGGAATACCCACACAGTCGGCTGCTGTTTACTATCGAGCTCATACGTATAGATCCAAGATTCATCACCTGTGACGACTTTATAAACGTTCTCTGAAGAACCGCCATTGTATTTTCTGTGCCTTTCTTGGTACCAATGGTCGTGAATATAGTTTCTTAACGGCTAAATGTTCAAGCACGCTTGTGGTACTAATACCTAGAGATGTCTAGATCTCACGGTATGTCACATGACGTTCTTGCATTGTCAATTCAGACACTGCATTAATGTTTTCCGATAAAACAACACTTGTGGGACGACTTTCACGAAATTCGCCGTCCAAGTTTGAATTCACTATACCAACGATATACTGTAGTTTTCGATGGCGCTTCATCACCATATAAAGAATTCAGCTCGTCGATGCATTCTTGTTGAGATAATCCACGCCGAAAGTTATGAAAAATAACTGCACGAAAATGTTCGCGACTTAATTCCATTTATGCGCTGACATAAAATTTTCAAGTTACTGTCAACAATAGAAATAGCGATCGGATAATAAAATTGTCAAGCTAAATATATTGTCAAAAATAACAAATTTCACGATGCACTCATCGGATCGAAGGCAACACTAACAGTGTTGCCAGTTCCTAAAATATAAACGGCTACCCTTGTATTGTATATATTATAAGGAAATGGGGAAAATCAGAGTAAACGCTGATAAGAACCTAGGACTTACATGACAAGAAAAGAAATATGAGTTCTCATTGATTATATTTTATAAATATGGCCACAAAAAACCTTACCTTTATCGAGCATGTGGTAGCTTTTAATCTGCTTCGTCAAGTGAACTTATTTGACTCCATGAAGAGTTTAAATATCGAGGAACGTCGTAAAGTATATGTGTTATACTTGTACGCAAGTTTTCACAAGTTTGTCGAAATTCTTCCCTTTACTGTAAAGAAGTAAAATATAACGAATATGCATAGTTTAGTCTTCCATTTTCAATTTTTTTTATAAAATTTTAAATAGTCTATCAAACCTTTCAATTTTTTTCTAAAATCAGTTAGAACTATCAGCTGTAATATGGCATAACATCAAAATAGATGCAAATGGCTGTAGCACTTGTAAAATTGAACTAGTGCCATCTATTGCAAAAATATGTTACGACTTTCCTGGCGTCATTTGCAAGTGGCTCTACCACATATTATAATTTTATTTTATGGTGGCTGTTTTCATAGTTACCTTTCAATTCTTTTCTAAAATGAAGTTAGAACTGTCATCTGTAATATAGCATAGCACACAAATAGATGCAAATGACTCTAGCACTTATAAAATTGAACTAGTGCCAAAAAATATGTTACGACTTTCCTAATATCATTTGCAAATGGCTCTACCACATATTCTAATTTTATTTTATGGTGTCAATTTTCATAGTTACTGTTCTTTTTTAAATTTCATTCGCCCTGGTTTTTCCTTTCATTTTTCTTAAAAACCCCATTTTGGTGCATACAAATTTTCTCTATCTTTCTGTCGTTGCCAACGATTTGCTGTCGTTTTCATCAATAACATTTCTTATAACTTCCGCTTTTGTTTTTTTCGTTATTGCCTTTTTCCTAAGGAAATCTCTTACCCTTTATTAAAAAGCTTTCCTGTTTCTACTTTTCTTCGTTTAACGACATTCATATTCATTTAACTGTTTACCCTTACGACTAACTCTTTATATTTATTTAGTTATTCCAAACTTACAACAATTAAGTATAATGTTAATGTACGATTCGTTGATGATAGTTTTTGTTTTCGTTCGTTTATATTCAAGTTTTGTGGTACTCTTCATTCAGTTTTCTATATTGTGCAGTAGTCTTTTTTTTTATTTCTTTTGCCACCACCATATTATGGGCATAATGTACTTCAAAAATAGCAATAATTTGAATGATAATAGATGTCCTTGATAATTTTTAATTTACTCAAATATTTTGATACAGTTTATATTTTTATCATTGGAATTATTTCAAAAGAATTTTAAACAAAATCTATTTAAAAAATTGCAGTACTAATATAATATGTATATATATATATTTATATATACGAGTATATATATATATATATGTATATATATATATATATATATATACATGTGTATATATATATATATATATATACGTGCATTATATTAGTATATATGTAAACAATTACAAGGTTTCTTTCTCCATATTATTAACAAGGTTTAGAAAAAATAAAAACAAATTAAAAGATTGAGGACATATGAACTGTTTTGTCTAAACTATTTTGTTTTTAATATTCTAATGTTGTGGGTGTATTTTGTTGCTCTGTCGCAAGAAAACACCTAACATATGTTAACCATCATTCACTATCTTAAATGCAAAATACATATATACTGCAGGCACTATTACGAATGGTTGGAACATTTTCCTTTTATGATCAAAAACAGTCACATCTGTACCTTATTTGTGTTGATCTACTTCTTTTTATGGCGTGTATTTGTATGTTTTTAGGTCGTACGTTTTTGTTTTTTAATGCAAGTTACCATTAATATTAAATTTCTGTTTTGGTGTCTTAGTTAACAATAGGACCTTGACCGTCCTATGTAAATGATTTTAAAAATCGCATGTGAATAAATTTTTGTTGACGAAATGTAATTCAAATTTTAAAATTCAAATTCTCTTTAAACTTCCTCACATATAATTAAAATATTTGGTTACATAATTGTTTAGTACTAAAAGTGACAGTAAAGGAATTTGATTCGATTTACTCTTTCAAGTAATAATATGTAAATTAATATCATTAATCATGGTTAAAATGAAAGAAGCAATTAATAAACGTAGTACACCAAATTTGAATTAATTAAGTATAGTTTAATCTAATCTACTTTAAAGAACAAATAGTCATTACATTTACAAATTATAGTGACCTTGACAATTGAAGGGTAGCATACATTTATTAGCGGAGCTTCCCCAAGATTCGCTTCTGTTGTTAAACAAACTTATTTACCCCCTCGTCGTTTTATGTCATTTCTTTAACGTCGTTCCACAGATCTTTTGCACGGGTAGAGATTTCTCCTTTTCTGCTCTGAACTATACTTAGTTCCATTAACTTTGAACATACGAGGGAGCGTTTTTATATTCGCGGAATGGGGGACAAGGGGTGGAAATAAAAAAACCAAATTATTTTTCTTTTTCAATATATTCACCTGCAAGACGGATACATTTTTCACATCTTTCAATTAATTTATTTATACCCTCATAAAAAAATGATTTCTCTTTATCTGCAAAATACGCCGAAACTGCCTCCTTGACTTCATCATAGGCAGTAAATTTTTTACCCCGCAGCTCTTTTTTCATTTTCGGAAACAGGTAATAATCACTCGGGGCCAGGTCTGGGCTGTAGAGTGGGTGATTCACAATTTCGAAGCCCACCTTATGCAGGGCAGCTAACGCAACGCGGCTCTTGTAGACGGGCGCGTTGTCGTGCAAAAGCAGAACACCTTTTGTCAATTTTCCCCGTCTTTTCTCTTTAATGGCTTCTTTTAGTCGCTCTAATATTGAAGCGTAATATTCTCCGGTTATAGAAACACCTTTATCTTTATAATCAATCAACAATATTCCTTCCGAGTCCCAAAATACCGTTGCCATGAGTTGCCCAGCTGATTGTGACACTTTAAATTTCTTGGGAGGTGCTGTGCCCTTTCTATGCCACTGCATGGAGTCTTGTTTGGACTCAGGTTCATAATGATAAACCCAAGTTTCGTCTCCAGTAACAATTCCACTCAATACACCATCCTTGTCTTCATTACAGAGGTCCAAAAATGCACGCGAACACCCTACGCGCTGTTGTTTTTGCGGCGGCGTGAGCATTCTCGGCATCCATCTTGCGCTGACCTTAGACATGCCGAGATGATCGTGTAGGATTTTAAAAATTGTTGTATCGGATACTCCAACCATTTCTGCGAGTTGTTTCTTCTTTAGTCGAGCATCTTCGAGTACAATTTGTTCAACTTTTTGGATAAGTGGTCACCTCAATGCTCCTGCCCGGCCTCGGGTCGTCTTCAAGGGATTCCCTTCCTTGTTTAAATAAACTATGCCACTTGTACACCATGGTTTTTCCTGGACAAGAGTCGCCGTAAACCAATGACATCTCATTCATTATGTTCGCGACTGATTTTCCTTGCCTGGTAAGGAACTTTATAACGGCACGATATTCGATTTTTTCCATATTTCACTTTTCACTCCTGATTATGTTACTTGGTTGACGATAGCTCAAAGACTAACTGTCTAATAACAATGAAACTTCGTATTTATACTAATCATGAGTCGCTGCACAGGCCACGCCCCCAATGCGCCTACTCACCCCTCTACAACCCGCTCATTCCGCGAATATAAAAACGCTCCCTCGTACATTAATGTGCTGAGTAGTACAATGTGTAAGGAAGGCCGAGAACCAAATAAAACTAACTTCATTTAGTCATAAAAAACAAATGTTTGCTAACAAAGTTATGATTGCGATTGATTTCGCCCAATCCACGACTTATTAAACAATCTGAATCTTGTTGGTACTTATAAACCCTATGTAGGTGTCGAAAGAATAAAATAATATAAATAAGAGCGATCTGTACATCCATCTTTGGTAACCAAATGATCGCTGCTGTTGAATTTTGCCTAACGCATACAGAATAGTTCTGAAACTAAAACAATCAGCGACGTGAGCATACAGATATCTCTCTCATTTATAATATTTTAGTTTTAATGCAGACACTTAAAATGTTACTTATTTAAAACTACTTTAAATGTGCTAAATGGTAAAATAAGATGAACTTAAGAAATATTTTAATGAAATAGTGAATTATTTTCGACTGTACTGACTCATAATATGTATTATTCATTTGTTATACAACAACCAAATATTTATTTACAAATTTCGAAACTGAAAGTAATATTATTTACATGTTCTAATAGAATCGAAATTATACAAATCTTCATCGTTTCTCATCAAACGTTAAATTTCGCTTGAAATACCCGTAATCTAAATAATATACAATATATCACATTTATTTGTTTTTTGATATTTAGATTCTATAGGAAATAGTTTTTCTGCATATATTCGGTCAGTGCATGTAAACTGAATGATTTAAAGAGCAGAATTTAAAACTATTTAGAGTGCATAGAACAAATTTTTATTTATTGTAGTAATTACAAATGCTTTCGCCTTTCAGAAAATTGTCCGAACGGAAGCTGAATACTTAGCAGTACTATTAGGTTAAAGACTTTAGAAACCACCTAAAAAACCAACAATTGGTCTAGATAAGAGTAAGAAAATGTACAGAAAAATCTGAGAGTTATTCCCAAAATATTTATAGACACGAGTGATCAAAATCATTGTAATCTATGGATCAGTCGTATGCTGGTTAAAAATTGAGCAAAAAAGAGTTAGTAGGCCACTAACAGTAAGTGACATACAAAGATTTTCATATCTAACTATCATGCGCGCTAGCCTACAAACTACATGCAAGATTAACCGGCTATAAACCGAATATATGACACTAACCATATTATAATTATACCTATTACAATTTCATAGAAGGCAAATTTGTTATAGGTTATAAATTCAACCTTAATAGAAACTATATTATAATTATAGCAGATGTACAGGATTATCGTTCATATTAGTTTAGATAAAAGTTCTACAGTATTTAAATTAATTGGATAGAGTAGGAAAAATCTAATTGCCATTTTCTACGACAGTCAAGCTATGCTAAAGGCACTAGATAGGGTTCAAATGAATTTTAAACTCGTATGGAATTGCATGCACGTTTTAAATAGTCGCCAGAATGCGGCCCAGAGCACGAAAACTATGCGAGCTAAAGAAATGCCAATTGACCAGACAAACTTTGTCTATGGCCTTTACTCGTATTAGAGTCTTTCTATGGTATTGCAAAAACAAACATCAAAACAACCATGAAATAATAGATTGAAAATAGATCTCGGGAAAGGTGAATGATTATATAATACATACATATGTTCCCAAGATTTTTATTTTTACTGAGTGGGTTTGTGGTTAATTTGAGTAACTCTTTTCTGAAAAATTATTCTGCTTATCTTTAACTTGGGGGGTTACCAAGTTAAAGATAAGCAGAATAATTTTTCAGAAAAGAGTTACTCAAATTAACCACAAACCCACTCAGTAAAAATAAAAATCTTGGGAACATATGTATGTATTATATAATCATGGATCTTCATGTTTATTTAACTGTCTTATATGATTTATTAACTTTTCATCACATGTCAGCCATCAATTAAAAAAAAACGTACACTAGTTTTTTACTAAATAAGAATGATATGGAGAGTACAGGTTTAAGATATCTAACTTTTAATTTTGACTTTGGCATGAAGATGCCATAATATTTTAGTAAGGTTAATATTTAATCTGTCTGGCGGTTTGACTTACATCTTCTTTTATTATAGTACTTAAAACTTTGTTGAAGATATTTTTGAGTTTACCACGAGGTTCACTTTCAAGCGGACTATCTTCACCTACTTGAACCGATGCAACATAAGTTACAATTGCTGTACTATTCTCCAACTGTTATTCATCTTAAAATTATGTGTTAATTTCACAATATAAAAACCTAATTAACTCGTTAACATTGTAAATTTTTCTTCTTAATTGCACACCATAAAAGGAACAATATTATATCGACCTACTATTTGTAAATATTTTATAAAGCTTTATATCTTAATCACGAATTGATTAAACTTGGAAACAATTAAGTTATCTAACTTTCTGAACCCTTGGCAACTACTACAGTGCAGTAACAGTGTTAAATTGGCCTTTTCTACCCACTTAATCACAGTGCCAGAAATTATACTTCTGTTTTACTACATGTAATTTGAATTTTATCTTTAACATATAATAGTATCATGTTTAGAATCTAGGAAGTAGATCGGAGTTTCATAATTTATCCTCTTTGATCTTAGCTTTTATTTATGTCGTTGTGATTTAATTTACAAGCTGTACAAAATAATTTTGTCACATTTAAATGAATGTTTGTATTTTTAACATGAAACTATTGGCAAGAAAGCATCTGCCAATGTCAATTAAAACTTTTTTTCTATTAATATTTCGTTCAACTTGTTAACTTGATTTATTATTTAAAGGATATTTGTAATTGTACACAAATTATTTGATGCCCAATTAATAAACTTCATATTTATTTTTAAATAATTCCACGAATACTAAAAATAGATATGAGAAAATTGGAACATTTAATGGTTAAATTGCATTAAAATCCTACAAAATTTTTTCAATTCTTGACAAATATTATCGAATTATCACGTCCTTGAAACAGAAAAGAAATTTAATGCAACAGTTGATAAATAAAGTGTGAAACTAAGCCTTTTAATTTAGGACTTGTTCAGCAATGTAAAGTGAAATACCTAATATATGTTTAGTTTTATTGTACGACAGCTCACATTTATTTTGACATATTAGCGCTTGTAGGCCGGTTCTGATAAATGTATCGATTCTCAAGCAAGTCTATTAGGTTTAAACTGAACTCGAACTCTATTAACGTTGTTTAAATTAACATCCTCCAATTGTATGAGGAAGGGTCATTAACTAAGTTACAGCCATGCCTTGTTCCTAAACTAAAAGGAGTAAAATAATTTCTTGTAGTGGCGACATTGCTTATGGTATATTGTTGTCTTTCAATTCACCAAACGGCAATGCTCTACCTCATTCAGTGAGCGTGTAACGCTGTCAGCATGGGACGTCATTACGTTCAGTGGTCCTATTTTTGTGAAGTAAAAATTCTAATCTCTGAAGTTGTAATCGTTGTGAAATTCATCGCCAAATAGTCGAAGCATATATGATAAAAATGCAACATCACCTTCAACGATCACGAAATGGCGACAAATATTTGAAAAGCGAAGAACGACTTTTATTAACAAACCGCATCATAGATGTCCTTCAACCTCAAAAACGACCAACAATGAAATTATTCTGACGAACTTTGGTAACCATCACTTAAAAATCAGAGATTATTGGAAGTGCATTAAACACCTCTTATAACAGTGTGTTCACGATTATTTCCGCTCAGCTTGGCCACTAAGATATGTATATGCCATATGCCTCGTTAGTTGACCAACAACCACGAAAATCAAAGATTCGAGCTTTTTCTTTCCTTTCTCCAAAGTTATGTCAGAGATGACAATTTTTGGAGAAAATCATTTCCAAAGATGAGGATGGATTCTTCATTATACTTCCAAGAATAAAGACTCATGGCATTTATAAATTCCAACAAAGTTTAGATTGTCCGATGAGCCCTGGATTGGGCAAAACGCGTTGTAGTCATAATTTTGTTAGCAAATAGTTGGTTATTATTATGTTATAACTGACAACGGTCGTTTATATGTACAGTCGCTGGTTGCTTTAGTGATAGAAGTGTTCCATATGTAGTAGCTCAAATGCGACATGGGTACCTTTACTTCGTTCCGAAAGCCTTATATAAGCTAATCAACCTTCATTTTCAGTGCCGTAACTTCCGCAGCAACAGTATTTCTGAAGATATACCCTATATGAGCAGACGATATATCAGCAAAAGAAGAATCAGAAGAAATGTCAAGGACTCTTGCGAAAAGATTTTTAAAATATATATACATTCAATCTGCTTCTGGGCTTCCGGGCTGAAACCTCGTCATTTGTATATCTGCCGACGTTTCGTATCCATTTGTATGGGACATCTTCAGGGCACAACTACTGCACTGAAACTCAGTTTCTGTCCCATACAAATGGATAACCCAACCCATACAAATGGATACGAAATGTCGGCAGATATACAAGTGACGCGGTTCCAGCCCGGAAGCCCAGAAGCAAATAGCATGGACCACGACCGCATGGACTACGTACCAGATTATATATCCATCCATATTCCATCTTTGTTATATAGTGTTTCTTGTTATTCTTAATCTTAATCTAGTAAAATTCATTAATTTTTCAATAAATAGGTTTTCAAATGAATCACGTAATCATTTAAAATTTAATTTTTTAATTTCAGTAGAACGAAAAGTACAAAAAGGAAGCAGTATCAACGGGAATCGATATTTTTTATCGCCCGTATGAAAGTGCGACTAAGCGTGCTTCAATTACATTTCGTTATAAATTAAAAATAATTGGTGGTTATCACTCGTTGATATTGTGTTCGAATACCCATCCACTAATCAACATTAAGGAAAAGTTATGCCGCTTGGTCTTCGATAAGCTTCCATTCCTTGTCTACGGGTTAAATAAATATTTTGATATTAATTTGTTGTCAAATAAATTACACATAGATTTATGTTGAAATTGTAATGTATTCTAAATTTAAATTCCAATCATACATTGTTAAATTTATTTGGTTTACGCAATATGTTTATTTACGTAATTTTATTACTTACACTGTTATGAAAAACCTCCATCAGAATTCAACATTTTAACTGCGCTGTTTATGTACATCATAAGTGCCACTCATATTTAATTTGATAAAAAATCATCTATAATAAACTGTGAAAACAAAACCAAGGTTTAAAGATACCACCTTCATCTTTACTACATTACCACATTTTCGGAAACAAATTATATTATAATTGTTTCCATAAAAACTTGGTCTATAATTTGCTTAAACTGAACTACAGTATACGAGGGTAGCCATTTATATTTCGGGACTGGCAACACTGTGTTGACAGTATCTTGAGAATTTTATGTCAGCGAAAAAATGGAATTAACTCGCGAACATTTTCGTGCAATTATTTGTCATAACTTTCGGGGTGGATTATCTCAACAAGAATGCACCGACGAGCTGAATTCTTTATGTGGTGATGAAGCACGTTGGTATAGTGACTTCAAACTTGAATGGCGTTCTTTGGACGATGAATTTCGTGAAGGTCGTCCCACAAATGTTGTGTCGGAAAATATTAATGCAGTGTCTAAATTGATAATGCAAGACCGTCATGTGACATACCGTGAGATCGAGGCATCTCTAGGTATTAGTAACACCAGCGTGCATAAGATCCTGATCATTCTCCACCGTGACAATGCGAGCTCTTACAGGTCGGTTCAAACAATTGAATATTTGATCGATCAGAACATTGAATCGATGAGTCATCCGCCGTGCAGCTCTGAACTAGCACCCTGTGATTTCTTTTTGTTCCCCCACGTGAAGAACAGACTTCGTGGTCAACGGTTTTCTACGCCGGAAGAGGCAGTTGAGGCATTCAAAACTCATATTTTGGAGATACCACCTTCACAGCGGCAGCAATGCTTTTCGGATTGATTTAAACGAATGCAAAAGTGCATTGATTTTCAAGGAGAATATTTTGAAATGCAATACAACTATTTTCGATAATAAAAATTTTTTTTCGTTTGCTATTTCCGAAATATAAACGGCTACCCTCATATCATGACTGCAATTCTCAATGTTGCAAATACTAAGCAAAGAAACATCCTTGATTAAACATAACTTCAACTTCAATCATTAATAGACACCCGTTACCTACGATCGTTTCAAATATTTGATTCAATTCTCTGTTACTGCCTTATCTGAAGTAAATAATATATTAGTGCTTCACATTCCTTGATAACAGAAAAATACTTGCACGTACACTCTTAAGAGTTTAATATTCTTCAATCCAGTTTTATCAATTACAAAAATATGAAAAAGCAAAATAAGAAATGCTTTTAATATAAAACTAGATATTTAACTTTTACTAATAATATTTATCAACGTTATTATATAGGAAAAAAATTGGTTACAAACTATTTTGAAAATTTTAGCCATCAAATTAAAATAACTTAGATAATTGAAAAATTCTTTATTCTACAATCTAAATAACATTCCTCAGCTTAAAGACTTTTTTTACAGATTGACATTTACATCTTAAAAAAGTGAAAGTCAATCAAATGCGAACACGTATGTAAGTATAGATATATAGGAACTATCTAAATCTCTGGGTACATATTATAACCAAAATATTTGATAGGTCATTGGTACCTAGCTGAAAGAACTGCTTCGGGATATTTATGTGAGTAAAAGAAAACTATATAATTGTCATGCCAAATCATAATTGATACTTTTACATCAATGCATTGTAGATTGTAGTAAGCTTAAAAGGAAGGTGTTACTTCTTTTTTAAGGTGCAGTTATATTCATGAATGTCACTAAAATGGTCATAAAGAAAGCACGTTATACCTATTGCATTGGATATGAACTATTTTATAAATTAATATTCTTTTCTAGCGTAATTTGATAGTTGTAGCTTAAAAAAACGAACAAATTTAGAAAAGAAAACTAAAAATAACATTGCCTTAAAAATTAAAAAAAAAACATTGTTACTTCTATACAAATTGCTTATTTACTTTAAAAAATTGTAGTTAAAAATTGAAATGGCAAAATTACTATAGAACTAGAATAAATTATTTAAATTGGTTAATTTAATTGTCCTCTCGATTGGTGAATTTATATTCATAGTCGGGTATTAAGTTCTTCTACAAATTTGGTATTATATATATATATATATATATATATATATATATATATATACTTATATATAATTTAAATCAGTAGCACTTGCAGGTAAATTTAAGGTTATATTATTTGGTAAGTTGTAAAGCATTTAAAAATAAGTCTTCTTTGTTAAAACAAAAAATAATTATTGAGTGGAACGTGAAAGGGGATAGGAATAGCAATAATTGACTCACATATGTAAATATGGACGTCCTCCTAATTTAATTTTGAAATTGTTACAATATCTGGGAATTAATCGTCAATTCGTATATCGTACTGTTAAAAGGTATGATGAATCTTTACTGACAACAGCAAAAAACGAGCCGGTCGCGCTCCGTAACAAGTCTAGCACTTATTAAATAGTGAAAACGCGAATTCATTGCAATTCCGTTAGGAAGTAAACAATGGCGGCCCTGTAAATGGGATATCAAAAGTGTTCTTAGAAATGTATTTAATGGAGACCTTCTGCTCTGTGCTTAATGGAAACCTGCCGCTCGTTGATAAGAATAATAGATCATTTTACTGTTGATTTGAAAATATTCCTAGTCCAATACGCAAGAAACGAACATCGGTGTATCCTGTTTTCAGATAAAAAAAAATATTAATGTTGAGGAATATTACAATCAACAAAACGATAGAATATATGTTCACAGCGGTAGAGAAGTTGGTGATCCTGCATTAGTAATGATATGGTTAGGAGTTTCATGGCATGTTCATTTTTGTGGAAAAAATGTTAAAACAAATACAAAAGTGTATCAAAAAACTGTTCTTGAGGACGTTGTTAAATCATTAACGCAGTAACAGACTCCTTTCAAGAGTAAACGAAACAATATCGGGGGGCGCATTTTCAGTTTGGAAATCAAAAGCAAGCTGTGGACAACTAACGCCTAAAGCCAAATTAACGAAGACTTGATTTTTCTACAAAGTTTATTTTACTCATTTAATTACACAGGCCAACACACATTTTGGTGCCTGCGATTTTTTAACTGTTCCTGGGTAATTTTTGGATGCAGAATGTAAAAAAGTTCTCAGATTTGGTCTATCAGATCTAGTTTTTGAGATTTTTTTAAAAAATTGTGTATATATTTTACGTTATAACTGTTATAATATATAATATTACTATTGACAGTTAAAAAAACAAAGACACATGGATTTAAGTATGTATTGCAAAAACTTAATTTACATAATTACATTAGTCACTAATCACATAAAAATTTTCTTTTATACGACTTTCTAGAATGGAGTTTACTAGGGCAGTCTCGCTGAAAGCTCCAGCAGTAGTCCGCCATCATGTGGCTATCCCATCGTCCTTGATAACGATCTTCCATAGTTTTAATATCCTGATGGAAATCTTTCCCCCTGTTCTTCACTACAATCACCTAAGTTTTCTGGAAAACGATCTAGGTGGCTGTGGAGGTAGTGAACTTTTATACTCATGTTACAGCCGAGAATATTAAAATTTGAAAGCATAGTTTCCACTAATTCTACGTAATTCTCTGCTTTATGATTGCCAAGGAAATTTTGTACTACTTGAACAAATGAACACCAAGCGTTAGATTCAGTCTCGTTCATTGATGTGGTGAATTGTGGATCTTTAACAAGTTGCCTTACTTGAGGACCATCAAATATACCAGCTTTTAGTTTTTCCGTGCTAATGCCAGGAAATTTACGTGATAAATACCCAAAACAATTTCCATCTCGATTTAAAGCCTTCACAAATTGCTTCATTAAGCCTAGCTTGATATGCAAGGGCGGAAGTAAGATTTTTCTCTTGCAATCAAAGGTTCGTTGATCACGTTTTGTTTTCCTTGAATCATGACATCTCTTGAAGGCCATTTTTTTTTAACCCAGTGCTCATTTTTATCTCTGCTGTCCCAAAGACACAAAAAACAAGGATATTTTGTATAACCATTTCTATTTTGACGATTAAGTACATATTTATCTCTTTATTTGTTGTCCTTTATCAGAAAAAAATATCAATTAACCTGTAACCTGTATCTCAAAAACTAGAGCTGATAGAAAAAATCTGGTGGCATTTTTGGAATCAGCACATTAAAAATATCTAAAGCCAGATGTTAGATTTCCGGCACCAAATTTTTTTTTTCATTTTGTTACCCTGTGTTATTTGTATTTTCACAACGTTCTTTTATTATATACATATTATATAAATTAACCTTAGTTTTGGCCCTATAATATTTAAGTTACTTTCCTCTGATAGAGCAAGATATTGATTTAGGAAATAAAGTTAATTCTAAAAAATAGCGGTCTTAGCATTTTTTAATTTAATGTTTATGTACCTAACACAGCCCTCTCTAAATATTAACGAAGCTAATGTGAAAAACATGCCATAAATTATGACTCTTATTTGATATGCTATAAATAGTATACTGAATTTTTGAAAAAAGTTTTTTCTTAAGATCATTAAAGCTTTCTTTAAAATAAGTCAATTTGATCGGTTTTTAGAAGTTAATGATTTTAATTCATCATTAACTTCTGATGATGGAAATATTGAGAATTTTCTCCGTATGCAAAGATGCTGCTTTAATCCCGCCATTATAGGTTCTCGACGTATATTAAGATGTATGGTACTAGTAAAAGTCAATACAGGTTTATTTGTTCTTTAAATTTTGAATGTTTTTGTGTTGCTCTAAAGAATGTATTCCATATTACCATAATAAACACTTATACATCTATTATAATGTTTATATTATTTACTTCACACAAAAATTTTAACGCTAAATAATTGTAAATTCTTAAATAAATTTCTTTTTTACCGTCTCTTCAATTGCTCGGTTTTACCATTATCATTTTATATCAACGAAGAAGATCAAGTGATGATTTCAGATCATCGAATGATGATTAGTGCGAAAATAAAAAGGGTTACCTTTTATTGCATACAATACAAAAATAGCAAATGGACTACCCAGACTAAAGTCAATTGATATGAAGTCAGTGTAGTACATTGTTTGCGATAAATATTTACATATTTGGGCACGGAGAGATACAGAAAAGCACTCGAATGCTTAGCGATTGACAAGGCAAGATTGAAAAGAAATATTCGATAGGTTATCAGTCGCCCTATCAAATATTTTTTTTCAATTTTATATTTTTTATGGGCGCGTGATATACCTTTGTACGAGGGAGCGTTTTTATATTTGCGGAATGGGGGACAAGGGGTGGAAATAAAAAAACCAAATTATTTTTCTTTTTCAATATATTCACCTGCAAGACGGATACATTTTTCACATCTTTCAATTAATTTATTTATACCCTCATAAAAAAATGATTTCTCTTTATCTGCAAAATACGCCGAAACTGCCTCCTTGACTTCATCATCGGCAGTAAATTTTTTACCCCGCAGCTCTTTTTTCATTTTCGGAAACAGGTAATAATCACTCGGGGCCAGGTCTGGGCTGTAGGGTGGGTGATTCACAATTTCGAAGCCCACCTTATGCAGGGCGGCTAACGCAACGCGGCTCTTGTGGACGGGCGCGTTGTCGTGCAAAAGCAGAACACCTTTTGTCAATTTTCCCCATCTTTTCTCTTTAATGGCTTCTTTTAGTCGCTCTAATATTGAAGCGTAATATTCTCCGGTTATAGAAACACCTTTATCTTTATAATCAATCAACAATATTCCTTCCGGGTCCCAAAATACCGTTGCCATGAGTTTCCCCGCTGATTGTGACACTTTAAATATCTTGGGAGGTGCTGTGCCCTTTTTATGCCACTGCATGGAGTCTTGTTTGGACTCAGGTTCATAATGATTAACCCAAGTTTCGTCTCCAGTAACAATTCCACTCAATACACCATCCTTGTCTTCATTACAGAGGTCCAAAAATGCACGCGAACACTCTACGCGCTGTTGTTTTTGCGACGGCGTGAGCATTCTCGGCACCCATCTTGCGCTGACCTTAGACATGCCGAGATGATCGTGTAGGATTTTAAAAATTGTTGTATCGGATACTCCAACCATTTCTGCGAGTTGTTTCTTCTTTAGTCGAGCATCTTCGAGTACAATTTGTTCAACTTTTTGGATAAGTGCTGGCGTGGTCACCTCAATGCTCCTGCCCGGCCTCGGGTCGTCTTCAAGAGATTCCCTTCTTTGTTTAAATAAACTATGCCACTTGTACACCATGGTTTTTCCTGGACAAGAGTCGCCGTAAACCAATGACATCTCATTCATTATGGTCGCGACTGATTTTCCTTGCCTGGTAAGGAACTTTATAACGGCACGATATTCGATTTTTTCCATATTTCACTTTTCACTCCTGATTATGTTACTTGGTTGACGATAGCTCAAAGACTAACTGTCTAATAACAATGAAACTTCGTATTTATACTTAACATGAGTCGCTGCACAGGCCACGCCCCCAATGCGCCTACTCACCCCTCTACAACCCGCTCATTCCGCGAATATAAAAACGCTCCCTCGTATGTGCTCAACAAAGAACAGTTTCGCATATTTTTTGGTAAAATATATAATAAATCCCCAGTAAGACATATATTGCAGAGAGAAATACCACATATTCTAGAAGTGCCAGAAAATTGTATACGATCAGAAATTGCGAATGAAAAAAATATGGATTACTGTTGATCAGGCATAAAAAAGAATAAAGTATCAAATGTTTTGACATGTGCCATGAAACCACCTGATTTCAACAGCACTATAAATAAGCACCAATGCTAAATATATATATTTATCAAAAAATACTTTTCCCAAATTATTACATCTAGGATGAATAATTTGCACTTTTCACTTGGCAGAAAATATTACACTCACAGATACTCAGATACAGACAAATTAATATTATAGCTCGAAACAGTTTTTTTTAAAGTCACCAGCACATAGAAGAGTTGCCCAGAGTTTCTCCAGAAATTTCACAATCTCCTGAACCAATCCTATCTAGATGAAGTACTTAACTGAATCCTGATTTCTACTATAATTATTTTTATCAATTCAAATCTATTACTACGAAATTAAATCCTGACGCAATCAGAGAATCCTGGTGAATTATGTATTATGCAAAGAATTATACGCCATTAGTGAAGGTAATTTTGGTAGAGCCCGTGGTTGATTAACTTAATCACTGAAGGTTGATATATAATCCCTTTCCACATTAATTTTCGTGTCCTGTATACGTATTTCGAGAACTAAGTTGTCATCATCAGCAGAAGGTTTTTATCGAATACGAAAATTAATGTGGAAAGGGGTTATATATCAACCTTCAGTGATTAAGCCATTAGTGAATGCAGTAGATGAGTTGCAAAATCTCAGTTTATCATTTGTGTGTCGTTGGACATTTTAGAAACATAAGTCAGCATCTCCACTCACCAACAGATGACTCTGATATACTTGTTACACAAGTTATATAATGTGCTAAGCAAAAATCCATCGTAAACATTGATGATGGTACACATTTATGCTTGTGTACATCCATCATTGTGATAAAATTAACAGATTATTTCAAGTCTTATATATGTATATTGTATATATATATATATATATATATATATATATATATATATATATATATTTGTGTGTGTGTGTGTGTGTGTAGCATATGCATTCAATTTTTCGTAGATAAACCGAATATCCACATTTCAATGTTCACCATTGAAATCTTGGTTATTAGAAGACATAGAGCATCAGGTAAAGGGGGCATGTTTTGCAGAATTCAATACTCTCGGCATTTCAAATTCCAACTAACTTAAATTTTAAGATAATTTGAAAAAACCAAAATTGGCTGATTTCAATTTTCACTCAATAATTAAATAACGCTTAATGTGACCGCTTTTAAAGTTTTACAATGTTGAGAGACTTTTTTGAGAAAATGTTTGTTATGTAAATAGAAATCCTTCAATTTCCATGGGTTTTTTTCATAGACAGCCTATTGAATTTTTAGTTAATTAGTTTTTAAAAATAGGTCTTCAACGATATGCAACATATCCGGCAAATTGTATGAAAAATATTAAGAAAAAAATCAATTAATCTCTAATATGAAATTTAAAATCTATGTACCTAAACACCAATGAGAAATGAAACCGAAAAAATATGTTTAGTAATGCTGTAAATTAACAAAAATATAAGAAAGTCGTAAAAGTTGAAAGAAATGAAAAAATACTAAAAATTCACATGCATTTAAAGAAACTGTTCAATATGATGACTGTTTTGTTCTATACACTTTGTCACCTTATTCTAGCATAATTATACACTCTACAAAGGGTGCTTCCTTTTATCCAGCACTCTTTCTAACAGTTCAAAATATGCTACTTCGTTTTTAATAGTACCCCTAAATAAAAGTCGGGGGGAGAGGTAATATCAGGTCATCTCGCAGGCAATTACATTGGTTGATTATTTGAAACCACTCACTCATTAAAGTTTTTTCTCAGAAAAAATGTTGCACGTCAAGAGTGTTGTGTGTCAGGCAACCATATCCTAACCAACCACATGTCAGAATTAAGAATTCGTCTAGTCTGTTAGTAGCATCTTGTAACCAAAGATGAAAGGACCTATTAAGTGATTATCTAAAACGAGAAAAAAATTTAAATAGCAAAAAATGTAAACAAAATTTTGGAATTCCAGTTTCTCAAGGCACTCAGCAAGCTAACATGCCTAGATTGTTCGTAATATTACGTCAGTACCTTTTTGTTATTTTACAGTATTTACAGATAAATTTATTTTTTGTTTAATATTTTCCCTAAAAATAAAAATTGTTCATATGTTCGACGTGTTTTTTAAGTAAGGGCCGTTTTATTGTATACACTAATAGGTGGTGCTCGCGCCGTAACGAGTGCTTGCATCGTATCCCGGCATTCCTTGGGAACAACTGTGCTCAGTCGCACCTGTGTAGGTAACCTGTACGGTCTGTTCTGTGTCGTTAAAATGTTCAAGATTATCGAATCGTCTGCCCCATGTGAGGTACGGTCAGTGATATATTTTTTGTCGGCAAAAAGGGAAGGGAAAGTGCGTAGGTGGGTCAGAGACTTCAAAGTTGGCCTCGACAACATCCATGATGAGTCCCGCTCCGATCGCCCATCTGTGATCACAGACGATATGGTGGCTTCAGTTAGAACGAAAAGGCTTCAGAACAGACGCTTCACCATAAGCAAACGACTCTCCTGAAATGTCGAGGTCAATGCTGTACAAGATTGTTTCCGAAAAGTTAAAGTTTAAGGAACTGTGCTCGCGTTGGCTCCCTAGACCCCTAACGGAAGACCACAAAAACAAAAGATTTGAGTGATCGCTGAATTTTTTGACTCGTTATAACGAAGTAAGTCACGCCATGTTGAGTCGTATCGCAACGAGAGACGAAACGTCGGTTTCACATACGAATCGAAACAACAAAGCATGGAGTGGAAACGCACACACTCCTGTAAGGGTTAAGACCAAACAGACTCTATCACAGCGAAAGATCATGGCGTCCATGTTTTGTAATAGGCATGGTGATTTGTTGGTCGAACCACCATAAATGCGGTAGCCTACGGCCAGACCCTGCGAAAGCTACGTAGAGAGATTCAAAACAAAAGACGCGGCATGCTGACAGAGGGAATTTTGTTACCCCATGACAATGCAAGGCCTCACACCGTAGCTCAGATTCAAGCTTTGGTGGACTCTTTTAGCTGGGAAGTTTTGAACCACACCCCCTCCCCCCTACAGGCCCAGCCTTGCGCTGGGGATTCCCATATTTTTCGCTATCTCAAACATCATCTCAGGGGCAATAACTACAACGATGACAAACACGTGAAACCAGCCGTGACCTCTTGGTTATCGGAACAGGTGGCAAATTTCTATGCAGAGGGTATTCAAAATCTAGTTGTAAGGTTTGATAAGTGTTTAAACAAACTTGGCAGCTATGTTGAAAATTAGAGAAATAAATTTGGTTTTTGAAAATTTTCTTTCTTTCGATTTTATTTTCAAACGGCCCTTACTTAAAAAACACGCCTCGTATATATCGTTGAAAAGCTCTGTTTAAAAAATATCTAACTGATCAAAAAATAGATGAAAAACAAAAGATAGCACTGATAGCTTGAAAATGGATGACAATCGGGATTACTGTTTGCATAATAAAAGCATCTCAACATTGTAAAATTTTAGAAACGGTTACATTAGGCGCTATCGAATTATTGAGGAAAATTGAAGTCTGCAAGTATTGAATTCTGCAAAACTTTCTCTATTTCACCCTTGCTTTATGTCTTCCAATAACCGACATATCAATAGTGAGCATCAAAATTTGGACATTCAGTATACATATGTTAAATAAATAAATTAATATTATACAGGTATAGTAATATATGTTATATATGTATTTACATAAACAAGTCTCTGGTTTTTACATGTTTGCAATATCATAAAATTTATATTTTAATGTTAAATATTGTCTACAATGAATGACGAACCGGACCTGCAAATGAGAGAAAAAGCCCAGGTCTACTAATTAGTACTCGCGAATGTACTACTTAGTATTGAGTTATATATGCAGTGTATAAACCTCCGCTTTAGATCCATCTTTCAAAACGGTTTTTTGCTCATATAAAAATATTCCACTCGCAACACACAACAGTCGTTTAATATGCGAAAATTATTGCACGTTCTTTAAATAACACCAATCAGCACCATTGTTTTTCATTTTCATAGTTAATATGTATTCAAAACACTCTTGAATTTCAAAAGAGCATTTATTATTGTGTCAAAATCTCCATGTTTATGTAATGCTTCAGCACTAACTAAAAATGTATGCGCAATTTGAATATAATTTGTTGATTTAATAATTTGATATTAAGGTATTATCAACTGAATTAAAAAAAATATAAGATTAGCGAAGTAACATTTCGACAACAATACTCATTTATTATTAAGATATGTGAATTTTTACGAATAAAACGTGTTAAATACAGCATGTTTCAAAAAGAATATACGTACTATAAAGTATTATTTTATCCAAACTATCGATCGCTGCGCCTCGGCTCGGCTATAGGAGAAACGAATATATAGTCTAGTTTATTTAATAGCCGCTAGATGTCAGTTGTCTTCTGTTTTTCTTGGTAACCGTCATATGTTTAAAGCTACTAATAGCTACTCCGCAGCAGAAATCATTTTGTGTTCTCGAGTTTGCGAAGTACAATTCCGTGATTACAGTGCAAAGACGTTTCAGGTTGAGCTAATAAATTCATCCTCCGAATAGGTGAAACATTCGCAAATGGTATCGACAGTTTGTAGATACAGGATGTGTATGTAAAGGAAAGAATACTGGCCGCCCTCGCGTTTCTGAAGAAAATGTTGCACGAATTCAAACTGCTTCCAACGTAATCCTTCAAAATCAACTCGTCGTGCCAGTCGGGAGTTACAACTGCGGGTTATGAAACCGTACAAGTTACAGTTGTTACAAGCTCTGCGTCCTGATGACAAACGCAATGTTCGAATTTGGAGTCTACAGAACCCACATGCAGCCATTGAATATGTACGAGATTCGCCTAAAATCAATGTGTTTTGTGCGACATCCCGATCATCTGTTTACGGCCCATTCTTCTTTGATGGAAACACGGTTAACGGTCAGCAGTATCTCGCTATGTTACAAAACTGGTTGTTTCCGAGACTGCAGGAAGACAACCTCATTTTTCAGCAAGACGGAGCACCCCCTCAATGGATTCGCCAAGTGCATGAATATCTGAATGAAACTACCGAAACGTTAGATTGGTCGTCAAGGAGCTGGCGACTTAGCATGTCTCAGCTGGGCTCCACGGTCACCAGATTTGACACCCTGTCACTTCTTCCTGTGGGGTTTCATTAAAGACAACGTTTATGTACCACCACTCCCACAGAACCTGGATGAGATGAAAAACCGGATCCGTACTGCCATAACATGAGTGACGAAGGACATGCTTGCCTGAGTATGGGAGGAATTTGAGTATCGATGTGATATTGTTCGTATTGCTGATGGAGGACATATTAAACATCTGTAATCTGAACTTGAGGGGTTCGTAAATATGTATGTAAAGTTTCATATTCGTATGGCTTAAAGTGTAATAAATATATGCATTCGAAATACGTATATTCTTTTTGAAACATCCTGTATTTCTAAAATTACGCTTGCAAGAAGATTGAGATATCGCATTTCATTAAAGATTTATCTACAAAGTTCTTAGCTAAAATATTGTCTCTATTTAACTATTGAGTTGTTCGGGAAGTAATTTCGTTTTTTCTCGCGAGACTTATCAGTCGTGTTTTTAATCAGTCAACACATTCTAACGTCTTTTGTACGCCTGCTGTCAGTATGAACGAAATATAAATTTGCCTAACAAAATCTTGCAGCGATTACATATTCTTATGTGTATCACACGCTTCACATTCCTACGCCAAAACGTTCCAATACGAAACGACGTTTGAGAAATGAAGATACTAAAGGCTCTTATTCATTTTCTGTATGAAGAACGCATGATTACTAACGACTTCTATACCAAAAAGGCGACGATTAAAACGACGTGTAATTGTTTTAGCACGAACAATGTTTTGTAATTAATCCCTTTTGTTTTAAGTGGGGGTTGAGTTCCAGGTAAGGCTAAAGTTCGCGTTTCTTGGAACCTTGTACGAAATACAAACCTCCATGTTTTATTAACCCACACCAGATATATTATATTACATATATATTAAGTCCTTTCTGCTGTTATCTGTATAATTCGTTGTCTCATTGCGATGACTTATGGCATAGGTGATCAACCTTCGGCCCACGGGCCAAATGTGGTTTCATCGGATGCAAAACTTTAAAAATTTTAGAATAAAAACATGAAAATTAAATCACTGTGTATAAAAACGTGTATTTTCTTGACCAACAACAACATCTTAATATTCCTTCATCAAATTATAATTTTTACGATGGATATTAAAAATAGTCAATACAAGAAAGATAATAACAGTTATTACAGCGAAGAACCACTTCTAAAGCCATTATTCGCAATAAATTGGTAAGTTTAGTACAAAGCAATAGAAGGAAATTTTAAATTAGTAAATCTGCATTTAATTTAATAATATATATTAATAACTTTCACTTTCTTCGTTATATAATTACAATAATAATATTAATAAACTTAATTTTCCATTCGATATAAATATAGTACGTGGAATCGTCAAAAAAAGTTGGATGTTTTATAATGAAGTATGTGTGAAAGTAATTCGCTATACATAAGTGTGTTCTGTGGTTATTATATAGTGCAGATGACATTAAAATCTAAATTTCTCGACATTTTCTAATACATTCTGTGGCCGAATAAGTAGTTTTCAGAAGGCATTTTTGTATAATTTGAATCTTTTCTCTGTTGATACAGTTATGTTTGGTTTTGTTTTTCTAATTTATTGTGTTGTATTTGTGTAATTAATGTATTAATGTGTATTTTCTATTGTAACTAATATTTAATATATGAAAAGAACTTTTGTGAAAACAACATAGTATGTAACTACGAGGCTAGCCGTCTATATTTCGGGAAGTAGCAACACTGTTAGTGTTACCTCCGAACTAATAATTGCATCGTGTCATTTTTCACAATCTATTTACCTTGACAGTTTTATTATCCAGTCACTACTTCTATTGCTGACAGTAACTTCAAAATTTTATGTCAGCAAATAAATGGAATTAACTCGCGAATATTTTCGTGCAATTATTTTTCATAACTTTCGGCGTGGATTATCTCAACAAGAATGCACCGACGAGCTGAATTCTTTATATGATGATGAAGCACCGTCGAAAACTACGGCAATCGTTGGTATAGTGAATTCGAACTTGGACGGCGTTCTTTGGATGATGAATTTCGTGAAGATCGTCCCACAAATGTTATGTTGGAAAACATTAATGCAGTGTCTGAATTGATTATGCAAGACCGTCATGTGACATACCGTGAGATCGAAGCATCTCTAGGTATTAGTAACATCAGCGTGCAGAAGATCCTGCATGAACACTTAGCTGTTAAGACGTTCACGTTGGATACCACATAATTTGACAACCGGTCAAAAAAGGACTCGCGTCGATTGGTGCCAAGAAATGCACAAAAAATACAATGGCGGTGCTTCAAAGAACATTTATAAAGTCGTCACAGGTGATGAGCCCGATAGTAAACAGTAGTCGACTGTGTGGGTATTCCAAGATGAGCCAAAACCGAAGCACATCAAAACAAATGGTCGCCTGTTTTTTCGAAAGAACCGGTCACGTTGCAACCGTGCCTTTAAAGTGTTGTAGAACGGTCAATTCCAAATGGTACACAACTATTTGTTTGCTAAAAGTTTTTGAAGAAATAAGAAAACAAACCAAAAACGACAGATCATGCTCCATCATGACGATGCGAGCTCTCACAGGTCGATTCAAACAACTGAATATTTGACCGGACAAAACATTGAATTGTTGAGCCATCCGCCGTCCAGCCCTGATTTAGCACTCTGTGATTTCTTTTTGTTCCCACACGTGAAGAATAAACTTCGTCGTCAACGGTTTTCTACGCCGGAAGAGGCAGTAGAGGCATTTGAACTTCATATTTTGGAGATACCGCCTTCACAGTGACAGCAATGTTTTTGATTGATTTAAACAAATGCAACATTGCATTGGTTTTCAAGGAGAATATTTTGAAAAGTAATTAAGCTATTTTCGATAATAAAATTTTTTTTTGTTTCCTATTTCCAAAATATAAACGGCTACCCTCGTAATAATGTTTCTAATATGAAAAATTTCAAAAATTTTCAAATTTTCAAAACAGTAATTTTTATACTATCAAATGTATTTCACTGCGAAAGAAAATACATTTCATTTAATTAAATCTACAAAATGGCCTTCTATTTAAGAAGAAATGCCTTTTATTTACAAAATTTTCCTTTGCAAATATATTCCTGCTGATATAGCAGGCAGTTTTACTTTCTTTTTTGTCATTATGTGTTCCACAGCCCATAACAAGAGATAGTTTATGAACTTAAATAAGAAGTAAAATTCCAAAAATAGTAACACACTGTAGTTTTCAAGTTCACTGAGACATATAACCAGGTTGTCAAGATTGATTGATAAACAATAATTAATCGAATGTAAATAAAAATGGCGGACGAGATACGAAGTAGATAGAGGATTTAGATAAATTATTAGCCATTCATAAACATTCAATATAATGTTCATAAATAATCAAGCACGTAACATATTTCTTTAATATGTAATAAATTCTATAATCTTTGTTCTTAGAATTTAAAATATATATTTCCAATGTGTCTTATTATTTTGAGTTTAGACTGCACACATATGCACTTTAAAATGTTCGAAACTTAAGAATGACTAATACTTAAATTATTATTCTAAAGGCCTACTCTCAACATGGTTATCCTAAAATTTAATATTATAATTACATCTCAATATCTTAATACACAAACAATATCTACAAATGTATGTTGGAAGACAAAGATCGAATACAAGATGAAAATATACACGAGCCACTTGAATTAATACTATGTAGTCGAGTACATCCGGCCATTGTCCAATAATAATTTTAGCCACTGGTAAATTGGTAGTCGGATATTTAGGCGCCCGCAAAGATGACATGATAATGTCAAGCCTGTGCACGCATGGCGAATCCTAAGCGTTGATTTTGAAATGGAAAACCGAAATCTCGTTTGTTGTGAGCTTAAATTTAGTCATGTGTTCCATCTATCCGTGTGGTCGATTTATTTATAAATGGGCGGCAGGTTCACATACGAAAAGTCCACCTTGACCGTACTCAAGTTGGCTTTCCACTGTCCAATTTCATTGCGTATAAGAGCGTAGGTGTGTGTAAGTTCTGACTGCAATGCAGTGTCACCTGTCTAAAACGGATCCGTTTTTTATTTAAAATAAACAGTAAATAAACACCTACGCGTTGTGCGAAATCTCTTACTCGGAACTGTGACCGCTGAAAATTATAAATACTCGCTTCCGAAATGATTCAGAAGCTCATAAGATAATTAAATGGTTAAATATAGATGCACAATACTAGAATTTCATTAAATTAGAGTAGAAGAAATATTGGAATTAAAAATATTTCTTCATAAACCATTTACATCGTCAGCAAAATAGCTGTCATATTGTTGCGTGTTCGTGCGAACATTATGAAAGAACAAGAAATTTTTGTATTGACTTTAATATACTGTGTGACAAAAGACGACTTGCTCAGTAAAAAAGTATACATATTTAAACCAAATTTTGTGCAAATATTTATTGCTGTTGAGAATAATAAATGATTAAATTTCCATTGAAAAATTCATATTGTTTACAGAGAAAATTTATTAACGAGTTGCTTTTCCTCGTAAACGAAAACATTCTACTTTTCGCCCGAACATGTTTCTAAAAAGATGTTCTATAGACTCCTCTGGAAGCTCATTCCAAGGAACTTGTAGGACATCATGTAGCTATTGAAAATTCATTCAGAATAATAGATGATTAAACCTTCATTGAAAAATTCGTAAACCTTTGTGTTGTTTTTTGCCGAGATCTAACCAAAAAATTCATTTTTCTCCGACGTGTATGAAGAATATAAAAATTCGTACATACCATCCAAGATCCAAAGTTTTTGACAGGAAATAAAATTTATTCGTGATATCGTGCTGTCATAATGAAATGCCGCTCCTTTAAAATTAATGAACATTGGATGTATCTGGATGATGAATTCGTTCAAACAGTCGACAGTATACACTTGAAATAATTCTTTCTTTCCTTGATGGGAAATCGAAATCACAATAACATGTAATTTCGACGTTTGAAGCATTTTTTCACCACGTTGTTATGAACAACCCACCTTCGATCGCCAGTTATTAGCCGATTCAAGAACGGATCGTTTTCCTCACGTTTAAGGAACTTATCGTAGATGATTATACGCGCTGTCAAGTCCTTTAGATTCATGGGGAATTTATATATTGAGGTTACATCAAAGGTGGATTAACGTTTCTACAAATTCTCATTTACTGTGCCGTGCGTTTGATTCGATCAACGCTATTATTTTGTCACTCTTTAACCGAGCAATGTCGTTAATATTAAAACTACCAACACAAAACTTCCTGAACAGCATTGATATTCTTCTAGAATACTGTCACTGTAAACTTTACACAATTCTTCAGAAGCTTGACGCTCTTTACGAACTCAAGTCGCTCAATTCTTTTTGCCAGAATGAGGTTAGAAATGTCAGCTGTCATATGGAATAGTATAAAGATGATCGCAATTGCAAAAATAAACTAGCGCAGCGCCATCTATTGAAAAAATGCGTCATAAATTTCCCGGTAACCTCGTACATTGAATTGTCAACGTTCAAATCATAATTTCTATCTTGACTGCAGACGACTGAAATGCGTTAAGGTACAATAAAAAGATGAAGGTACATTTTTAAACTACAAAGTGGTGCGACTGTTAATTGCAAATATTATTTTAAACTGAAAGTAACTAAACAACAGATTTAGATTGCAAAATTTATATGTAATAAAATTTAAATTTATGTTACAGCACTCATATAAGCATGTATAAAAATATTTGAAATTCGAAGAAGTATATAGTTTAATGAATGTTTGCTACAAATAATAGAACGTTTTATCTATTTATTTACCAATTTATAATATATAAAAATCAAAATATGCTGCTCAGTTTTACAATTTGCTTTTATTATAAATTTGTTAAGAAATACAAGGGAAGAGAAACACATTTTTACGTTTTTAAATATTTCAAAAAAAAGTTGATTGTTGAGGTCATTACTTTATATGAAATTCCATTACACTAAGGAATTAATAAAACTTGTCTAAATTTCACACTATATATTAACTCGACTAGTTTCATCTATTAGATCATCCATAATGTCCTAACAAACGAAATTAGTCGTATATAATATAGTATGCAATTTAGACAGTATTTTATTTATTCCTTATGCTTAAATATTTCATTTATTCAACTATTCAAGCTGTTAATGATGAAATTAGCAATCAAAGAAATGGTGTATTCATTTATCCCTAGTTAGTACTTGTGTGTAGATATTTCTATACTCTTGAGACTGTCTGCTGTTAGTAAACATCCTTTAAACTAAAACAAAGAAAGTCATTTTAGAAAATAGTACGTTGCTCTGCACTTAGTTTAAATATTTAATCTTCTTCTTGACAGCTTAAAAAAAATTGCGAAACTATTTAACTTTATTATTATTTTTAGCAGTTCGTTCAAGGCCATCGTAGTAAATAAACGCATTAAAGTCCATGTTCTGGTTGGCTATTGTTTCCAGGTGTCTTATTTATTTATTTATTTTTGTTTAGTTCTTATTACATCCTGAATACGTTTTTCTCTGGCCAATTACACAGGAACGTTTGCGTGAAGGTCAGGACGATAAAGCAGAAAAAATATCGAGAAAGAGCGACTTTTAAATATAATCACATAGTGTGTCCGTCCGGTAATAAAATGTGGTTATAATTTTTACGACTTTTCATACGCGAACGTCGGCCATTCTCAAAATTTAAATCGTTCTGCCAACATTAGAACGGCAATATCGTGTGTCTAATGTCCTTCAACTGAACTATAACATACAATTTATAATATACAACTTTCGTAATGCACAGCTTAAGTAAAACAGTATCGGCTCTTATAAAACATTAGAATTATTTTACATTTTTAGACACTTTGTTAATATTTCCTTTACTTCAGTGTAAATAGCAATAATTAAATTTAAAGTTATTGTGAAAATGAAATTAATGTGATCAAATATATCCAAATATTTTAATTGCGTATTTTTGGTATTCTGTAATAAGCAGTGTGTGTTTATTCATTATATTATATAAACACGCGTTTTCTTAATATCCTTTCACATTTTCCTTCTAAAGTGGATAACATTTGAAATATTTACAATTAAATAGCGCAAGCATTTACAACAATTTTTAAATAAAAATCATAAAAGTAAAAATAAGTTGACATACAAAAGCTTTCGTTGCTTTTGAACCGAAATATTTTAAAGAACTATTTTCGAAAACAATATTTTTCGTTTTTTATTGCATCAAAATATTACTTACATAAAATATAAAGCAAATTAACATATATGATTTCATAAAATGAGGAATTAACTGAAGGATGGCAATTAACACTTCGTTTTTACATCAAAAAAATCTGCGTACAAGCAGGATATGGAAAGATTAACTATTCTATAGTTCTTTTTCGTGTTTAGCTGCAAAGAAATAAATAATGTGTATCAGTTCTAGTTTTGGAGTCTGTCGATGTAACTAAACTGTGCAGTGAATCGTTATACTACATTTTTTATAAAAAAAGACTATAATAACAAAATGTGCTGAAAAATATGATATTCTAATAGAAGTTCGCAACAGAATAACAAAAGTTCGTGTGAAAAATTAGAGAATTGATTGGAAAAATTTGTTCGTGTGTGCAAAAAAATAATAAAAAAAAAACAGTTTCGGTTTTAAATCAAAAGAACGGTTAGAACGTCCAAAAAAATTAATGTCAATTAAAAAAGGTCTGATTCGAAAACTAGTGCTCAAAATTTAGCAGCGAATATAAAAAAGACTGATATTGGTATCAATCCAGAAACAGTCAAAGTTTTTCTAAAATGATTTAATTTACATGGACGAGTTGCCAGAAAAGTATCTCATACCTCGAAAATTACCGCCCAAAAACGTTTTGCTTTTTCTAGAGAATGGCTGAAGGAGTCTACAGAAATTTGGAATGATATAATATTTTGCGATGAAAGCAAAAGAATAAATAATTCAACTTTAAAAATATTAGTAACACGGGGGAAAAATTATAACGATTTGTGGATGTACGAGTGGGTACGAAAGTTTTAAGAAATACGAAATTCACTCACACAACTATAGACAAGTATAAACACTTGAACATTTTGCGCCGAAACATCAGGAAAAAATTAGTTTATTATTCAATTTCATAATTGGTCATCCCTAAGCATAAACCACACCTTCTCCAAAAATCCCCCCCCCCCCCGCCACAGAATTGCCCCACCTAAATCCAATCGAGAATATGTGCAGAAGAACCAGGTCTCATAATATTATTTCAATAGCCACCTTGCCGGAAACCTTAAAGCAAGAATGACAATGAAATATTTTCGAAAGGCACTGAAAGCTTTATCAGAAATATGAAAAGTCGACTAGAATCTGTGAGCGCTGCAAAAGGTTACCAAATTAAATATTAAATGTGTCAAAAGTGGTTTTACTTTTTCTTGAGTTATTTTCCTTTTTGCGAATTGGTATATATTAATTTATTTTATGTAAGTAATATGTTATTTAAATAAAAATCGAAAAATATTGTTTTCGACAATAATTTCTTAAAATATTTAAGATCAAAGACAATAAAAGGCTTTGTCTACAGCCTAAATTGACTCACTGCATATTACATATTAATGAAAAGCTTTGTATGCAAACTTAATTAACTCACTTTGAACCAGACTAAGAATACTTCTGACTTTCCTATTAGTGTATCTAAACCTTCAGTTTCTTTTCCATGCTGTTTTCACAAATTAAATTAATGGTGTATGCAAAACAATATGTACATGTACATGTATATTGAATTTATTATGAATTGCTTTAACAATATTTGCAACCTTATCTATAATAAGTAAACATAATAGAATTAGTATTAATATCCCAATTGCCTAAGATCCCAATTAGTTGGAAACTAATGGTACATACGTCTGTCCTATCATCATTAATTAAAAGTTTGAAAGTTTATTCTTTGTAGAATTTCTTTAAATTCATGAGAAATTACATCTTATACTCTGTCAACATTATTCTTCTATATCTTTAAAATATAGATAAGGTATCATTTGTTGTTTAGTGTATCTGTTGAATTGATTATACAGGCGGTGTATGAAAAGTAACACATGGATCAATAAGTCCCGAGACTAACCCATAGATGGCGCTCGTAGTAAACCAGTAACCACGTCTTTCTAGAGTACTAACCTTTGCTTGAAACGTGTCAAAATTTTAAGTCGATCGGACCAGAAACAGCTGAGTTATCGAGGTTGGAGTAAAGTCGTTTTGTAGTTTGTTTAAACAATGGAAAAAACCGAGTTTCGTGTTCTGATAAAACATTGTTTTTTAATGGGTAAAAACACCACGCAAGCAAAACAATGGATTGAAAAATGTTACCCGGACTCTTGTTCATCAAAAGCAACGATTTGTCGGTGGTTTGCCGAGTTTAAACGTGGTCGTACCGACACAAATGACGCGGAACGCTCGGGTAGACCTGTGGAAGCCGTTATACCGGAAAATGTGAGTGAAGTGACAAAAATTATAATGAAAGATCGTAAAGTGAAGCTCCGTGAGATTGCTAAGACGACACAGATATCATATGGAAGTGTACTTACTATCCTTCATGAAAAATTGAGCATGAAAAAGGTTTTTTCCAAGTGGGTGCCGCGATTGCTCTCGATGGAACAAAAACAGCAAGGAGTCGATGATTCAGAAAGCTGTTTATCGCTATTTACTCGCAACAAAAAAGATTTCTTGCGTCGTTACGTGACCATGGACGAAACATGGATACATCACTACACTCCAGAGTCGAAGCGGCAGTCATCTGAGTGGCGCACAGCTGGCGAAAGCCGTCCGAAACGTCCGAAAACGCAGCAGTCAGCTGGCAAAGTCCTGGCGTCAGTTTTTTGGGATACACATGGCGTGATTTTCATTGACTACCTCGAAAAAGGTAAATCGATCAACAGTGATTATTATATTGACTTACTGGTGCTTTTGAAGGAGGAAATCGCAAAAAAACGACCGCACATGCAGAGAAAAAAAATCCTTTTTCACCAAGACAATGCACCCTGCCACAAGTCGATGAAAACAATGGCAAAATTGAACGAATTGGGTTTTGATCTGCTTCCCCACCCCCCATATTCGCCAGATTTAGCCCCCAGTGACTACTGGCTCTTTGCTGATCTTAAAAAAATGCTCCAGGGAAAAAGATTTGGCTCAAATGAGGAGGTCATCGCTGAAACTGAAGCTTATTTTGAAGCGAAAGATAAATTTTTTTATAAACATGGTATTGAAAAATTGGAAAAGCGTTGGAACCATTGTATCACCCTAAAAGGTGATTATGTTGATGAATAAAAAAAAATTTTGCAAAAAAAATGTTGTTTTCATTGTTAGTCTCGGGACTTATTGATCCATGTGTTAAACGGAGTACCTTTGAGCATTAATCGAGAATGAAAGTCTATTATCGAAAACAACTTTAGAAATTTGAGTTATTTGGAAATTTTACCAACACATAGATATACACACAAAATTCGTGTTTGAGCTAGTTTATAATTTTGTGTATAGAAAATTAATGTTTTTTTAAGTAAAATTGAGTAAAAATTAAATAAAATTTTGAATGCATATTTCACAAGTTATCAAAACAATCATTGCTTGAAATTAATTATTGCTAATGATGTTTTATCAGTTTTTGATGAAGAGTATTTTTGTAACTAAGATAAAAAGTAAAAAATAAGTCTCAATTGTATTTTGCACAATGATTAGAGAAGTGCAAAGAAAAGTATATAAGTTCATTGAAACCAATCACCACTACCCATAATACCATAAAATACATTATCCATTATTTCCAATTATTTTTATGTTGTTCGTAATCAACAAATGTGTAAATTAAATTTACTTATATGGCTTTAATATAAACTTTTTTAAGTAGAAAGTTTATATGTAGGAATCTCGAAAACATGGTCAAGGTTCTTTCGCATTTCGGTGATACAGATGTTGCATTTTAGAGGCTCCTTTTAGGAATCATCCTTTCTCCGGATCAGACAGGTATATTTAACATTGCACCTACATAAAATGACTTTAGCGAATTTATTTGTTATGTTTACTTTTTTAACGCTATAAAACACTTTTATACTGTTACGAAAAATGTTACGTCCGATATAATATAAGCAATGACTTTATAACATATTAAATATTTAACTAAATTATATAAAAATATTTACGGCATAAATTAAAATATTTATTCCAACAAAGATCATCATATTTTAATGATTTCATTATTAATATTGTATATTTAATATATATTATTATTTTAATATTAATTTATATACAACTAAAAATGGCCGATTTTGCTGGCACACGATACGAATTCGGGTTGCGTCAGTCGGGGTAATTTTATTTATAACTATATCGCACTATTATGAAAATGTTACGTAAACGAAAACACAAGTTAAAAAATAATTTTATAACATTTTTTAAAATTTTCTCTTTCATTGATTCCACATGTCGTTTTGCAGTCCCGTACTTCATTAACCAAGCATCACATTTTACGAAGGTGAGCTGATATATTAAATCAGGATAGCGATGTATGTATTTAATAATTTAATATATGTAACCTGTATTTTCGTTTGCGATATATCTATAAATAAATACATATACAATCTATCATTAAGGCATTTGTGTTAAATTTGATTTCAATGAGCTCATATGCTTTTGTTTATATATATAGAAAAGCATGTGATGATGGGGGTGGCGTATTGACTGCATTTAAGGTGCTGTGATAGACTTAGTAATAAAAATACAAAAACTAGAAAAACATTTGTTTTTTATACGTGTAATGAAGTTTTATTTTTTTAAATAACATTTTTCAAATGAATACCATTATTTTGTAGCTTTTCTTGAAGACTTGTTTGAGAATTATACATAACTCTCTGTAACCTGACCCGGTCTATCGAATTAATTTCTTGGGTAATCTGGTCCTCTAATTTTTTTGTGTGGCGGAATTGTTTACATACACCTTAGACTTAAAATATCCCTATAGGAAAAAATCAGAGATTGTCAAGTCTGGTTATCACGACGCCCAATTAACATCACCAAATCGTGAAATGAGTTGGCTAAGAAGCATGGTTTACAGCGTTGTCATGTAATTTCGTGTAGTATGGCTCCATCTTGTTGGAACCATACATTGTTACTTTCTATTTCAAGTCGTTGCAGCCCACCAGGAAAAAAATTCTGGATCAGATCCAAATATCGCCTCGAAAAGACATTAACTATACGTTGATTTTCTTCGAAAAAGTATGTACTACTGTGGGCAAAAAATAGTAAGACTTTTTAATTTAAATTTCGCGCGAAAACCCATTCGTCGAAATATTTTTTTTCTTGGTTGGTATGACTGTCAGTGACATCTGTGCCAAATGTCACATCAAAATAATCATTAGTGTTTAGTATACGCTTGTCTTTCTGAAGTACAAAAAGTGCATTCGGCGATTTTTACAATGAGTGAAATTATTCAACAAAGAAGTTCCATTAAATTTTGTGTACGGAATCAAATTTCTGGTACCGAAACGTTCAGAATGTTGCAAAAGGCCTTCGGTGATAATTGTTTGTCGCGAGCAAGTGTTTTTGATTGGTAAAAATTATTCAAAGAGGGTCGAGAACGTATTGATGACGAACCACGTCCAGGACGGCCATCAACATCAACTGATGATCAACATGTCAATAGAATCAAGGAATTGGTGCTTGAGAATCGACGATTAACAGTCAGAGACCTTACTGGCATCGTTGGAATATCGAAAGGATCAGTGAAAACCATTTTGAAAGATCATTTGGGCCTAAGAAAAGTGAAAGCACGATTTGTTCCTAAATCACTCAATTTTTTCGAAAAACAGCGTCGCGTTGACGTCTGTGAAACAATGCTTTCCGACTATCAAGACTAAATGAAAGGCATCATAACTGGAGATGAGACTTGGATCTACGCTTATGACCCGGAAACAGACCGTCAATCGGCCGAATATCGTATCAAAGGTGAGCCGAAGCCCAAAAAACCACGTCAAAGCAAGCCAATAATCAAGGTTATGTTGACAGTTTTCTTCGATTATCGAGGTGTGGTGCACTCCGAATTCCTTCCGACCGGCCAAACTGTCAACAAAGAATACTATTTGAGTGTTATGCGTCGTTTGCGCAATGCTATTCGTAAAAAGAGGCCAGAATTATGGGCCGACAACTTTTGGTTTTTGCACCACGATAATGTACCGTCGCATACTGCATTAATTCTTCGTGAGTTTTTCGCCAAATTTTCAACCAATATCGTGCCACAACCACCGTATTCGCCTGATTTAGCTCCGTGTGACTTCTGGCTATTCAGCAAACTCAGACGACCGCTCCGGGGAAACCGTTTTGAGTCAATTGAAGACATTAAACGTGAATCGCTACGCGCATTGAAGGCTATTCCTGAAATTGACTTTAACAACTGTTTCTAGAATTGGAAGAAACGTTGGCACAAGTGTATTGGGGCCAGGGGGGATTACTTTGAGGGGAACGAAATAGATTTGGAAGAATAAATTTAGAATTTAAAAATTATTAACAAGGTCTTACTATTTTTTGCCCACAGTAGTATATTCCAATTGTAGTCACACCACATCTCACGGTCACTTTAAGAAAATGAAATGGTTGTACGTAAATTTCTTTAGGCTGTTCGTCAGAGCATCACCGGTAATTTTATTTGTTAACATATCCTGATAGGTGAAAATGTGCCTCATTAGACCTTTAGAGATTATTAAAAATGTTTGAGTCGTTGCCCAGTAAATTAATAAATTATGTACAAAATTGCCTTCTAACGGGTAAATCTGGTGGTAGAATTTTATGCTCAATCTAAATTTTGTACGGATGAAATGATGTTAAGTGCTGCTACGTGACGCCTTGCTCTGCGATTAGGACTTCCCGTTACAGCTTAACGTACGCTTGCACACTTTCTGTATCATTAAACTGAGCAAGCCATTTTTCACCCTCCTTATTAAAAGTATTCCGTTGTTCTTCTATTTCTCTCTCTCTCATCTGAAAAAAGGTAAGAGATTTTAAACTGTTAATAAACTACTATTCATTACTTCATAATATTATGAATTGCAGTATTGTTTTGTAAGGAGGTTCCGTGTACATTTAAATATTTTTAACACCACAGAAACGAGCTACCAGATCGATGCTAAATAAAAGAAATAATAATTCATGTCGACCACTGTTCAAAATTTTAGAAATTATTGATGCGTTGGTCAATATATACTTGATTGTATTATATATGACAAAGCAGACCATCTCTAAAATAAAGCATAGCGTTTTCAAAACAGCCGCGTTTTAACTTATCTCGAAAAATTAATCGTTTTGGAGATCACTTCATTAAAACTATTGCCAAAAACTTGGAAAAAAATAAATGATAAAAATTTGTTTTAAATTTTCCTGAAAATTATTGCTATACTCAAATGTCTACAAATTACGTTCATGTTATTCTTTATATTTATTTATTATTTATTTTATTATTATCTTCAAATTAAGTATATCAAAGATTGGTTAGTAATGTGTGGTTCGGGTTGAATTGCTGCAGAATTTCCAGTATGTATTTGTGTAAAATGTATGTATGTATGTATGTGTATGTCCCTTCTTTGTATAGACTACCTTTCATTGTATTTACCATTTCTGTTGTTACGCTTTATTATTATTGTTTTACTATTTATACTTCACACGCCAACGGTACTATGAATAAATATTATTATTTTAATATACATTTATTTTCAACATGAGATTAATTATTCATATGTATACCTTGACCTATGTATATATTTATACACATACAAGTTTTACTTGTCCACATGAAATATTATTATACATTTAAAAGTCACATTCGTCAATGAGCCCTTTCACACGTTAATCAATTCTGAGAACCAAGAAAACTGCTGGCTTTATTCCAATAATGATGCTGAATATATGGTAGATGTTCCTTGAATTTACAGATGACTTGTAAGTTAAAGCTTTATATATATAGTCTTTCAATTCATTAATTACCTTATTTAGAAATTTTTTCGATCAAACGATAATCACCTGACTAAATACTGTACTCAAGTTATGCATCTGTTAATGAAATTTCACAGATATCCTGTTTAATGATTCGTTTAATTTTGCTCTGAAGAACTTGTTTCCACAATTATTATTACAACACAGTTTTCTTGATTGTTGTGGTTATCTTTATATAATATTAAAATTAACTGTAACTTGCGGTTATTTAGAAACATAATCTATGATCTCTATGCCAATATGTAAATTCTACTGTACGCAAAAGAAATATTGGGTTGACAACTAAGTACTTTCGGTTTTGTAGTATAAAATAAAACACTTTTTGTTTAAACAAAGAATAGTTTTTAATCAATTATATATTTTCCATTTTGCTCAATGACCTTTTGCCATCTTTCTTTCAGCTGCATGATTCCGCGCTATTAAAATTTCTGGTCCCTATCAGCAAAAAGCTGCCAAGCTCCAATAGTTTCCCACGAGTTGCCAAAGATGTGTGAGGCCTTGCATTATCTTGGTGGAAAACTATACCTTTCCGGTTTGACAATTCTGGCCGTTTTTCTTTGATCGCTTCATCCAGTTTTATTAATTGTTGACAGTAAACATCAGAATTAATCGTTTGGTTCCTTGGAAGCAGCTCAAAAAACACAACACCTTTGTAATCCCACCAAACTGACAGCATGATCTTTTTTGGGTGCAATTCAGCTTTCGATGTGGTTTGAGCTGGCTTATCGTGTTTGCGCCATGATCGTTTTCGAACTATGTTACTGTACAGGACCCACTTTTCATCACCAGTAATGATTCTTTTTAAGAAAGGGTCGGTTTCATTTCGTCTAAGGTGCATATCGCAAAAGTTGATTCTTTGTGTTAAATGAATTTCTTTCAATTCGTGAGGTACCCAAATATCAAGCTTCTTAATTAGCCCAAGACATTTTAAATGTTTTTCAATTGTTGTGTGCGATACATGTAGCCTCTCCGCAACCTCTCGAACAGTTATATGACGATCCTCTTTAATTATGACTTTGATTTGGTCATCATCAACTTAAGTAGGCCTACCAGAACGTTGCTCATCTTTGAGGGAAAAATCTCCAGAACGGAATGTGTTATACCAATTCTGACACGTGCGCTCTATTAAGCAATTAGCACCATAAACTTCACATATCTTTTTGTGAGCCGCAGCAACTTTCTTTCCTTTACGGAAATGAAATAGTAAAATATGTCGAAAATGTTCGTTTCTGCACTCCATTTAAAATTAACCCACAACTAATAGCTTTAATAAAAATCACGCACTACTTGCTTCTGAAGTTACGCCAAAATGACTAGTATCACGCGACAGACGGTAAAGTACAGCACTAACATATGTTATATCAGTAAAAACCGAAAGTACTTAGTTGCCAACCCAATATATTATGAGCTATTACTTCCTCCTGTAATTTCAGTAATATGCGATGTTTCGCTTAGGAATTTCGAACACAAATCTTACTTTGCTTTTTGAATTACATGAGCAATATTCAGGCACTGGTAACTAGAGAGAATTATCTTTTGATTCAACGTAATTTGAGCTGGTAAAATTTATTACAGTGGGGTTTCTCCAGGCTGCTCCAACAGTACGAACATCTTCCTCGAAATTTTACTCAACGTAATAAATTGAGCGTTTGATGAATATTGTATTTATCAAAAATCCGTTGTTCCTCGGATTTCTTCTAACTTGAATCTTTCTTCATCAATAATTTGACATTATAAAATTAAATTTTAATGGAGACTGTGGATGATTTAATTAATCCAAAGTGGTAAATGAAACCCCTTTCCACAATAATGTTTGTATTCTGCATACCCATTTCCACAACTAAGTTGTCATTATCAGCAGATACTTAATTACAGTGTGACACCTAGATCTGCGGCAAAGCTCGCACAGAAGCAAAACGCCACTGACTAATAAGTAACGCAGTAGCAAGGTTAAAACGCAGCTTAAAGTGTTCCACATACTACGCAATTTCAGTCGCTGTGCATGGACCGCACAACATGCGTGTTTTGTGCTAAGACATTTCACCGCTAGGAATCTGTAATAGCAATACAGAAACAATTTCGGCTTGAGTATAATGTTCCCTGGTGTGGTAGAATGCCCTCACGTAACAATTTTAAAAAGGCTTGCTCAATTTAGTGAGACGGATAGTAACAAGCGTACGTTAAGCTGTAACGAGAAGTCCTAATCGGTCAGCAAGTCGTCACACGGCAAGTACTTACGATTTCATCCGTATAAAATTTAGATTGAGCACAAAATTCTACCACCAGATTTACCCGTTAGAAGGCAGTTTTGTACATAATTTATTATTTATTGATTTACTGGACAGCGACTCAAACATTTTAGTATATATATATATATATATATATATATATATATATATATATATATATATTTATGTGTGTGTGTGTGTTCTGGTAAGTTTATTCGAGTGTTTTGCCAAAACCCGCTTGCACAATAATGTTCGTATTCTGAATATGCATTTCGATAACTAAGTTGTCATTATCAGCAGATAATTAATTACAGTGTCGCACCTGGATCTGCGGCAAAACTCCCTCAGAAACAAATCATTCAAAAGCCAAAAACGCACTGTATATTTGGCTTTTGATGGTGAATGTCTGTTACAGATTTGATTCTGTGCTTTTTTTACCGCGGATCCAGGTGTGACACTGTGTTTAATTATCTGCTGATGATAACAACTTAGTTGTCGAAATGCGTATACAGCGTGTACATGATCATGATCATGGAAAGGGGTTTTGTTTACCTTTTTTCCAAATAAATTAACAACGTAAAATTAGCACTATCCACTACAAGAAGGCACACATAAGAGATTGTACAATATTGTGCAGCATATAATATTGGTCAGTTCATATACGAAGAGAAATACCTTTGAAACTATAGAACTATAACGATATTTCTGCTAATAATGAGTTTTTGTTTGAAATTCTATGGACTGATATGCTGTTAACTTTGAAATGTACAGTACTGTATATTTAAATGCCAAATAATTGAAAGAAAAGTTTACTTTTTTATGTATAGTGACAATTCAATATGACACTACTATTCTTCACTAAAAACCATTTTTTATTTTTCAATACTTACATATTAGTGTGATTCTTCACTGTGATTATTTTTGGAAAATCCATGTGTGTGGTTATGATTTTAAATAAAAATAAACGCCCACCTATTGTGAACAAAGAACGAAATTACCATTCAGAAAAATTACTTCTCAGCACAAACGAAATGTAGGTCGTCTTGGTTAAAAAAAAACAGGGTGTGATAAGGAAATGGTGTTCTTTGTCGTGAAAGCGGCGTCGCTGATTGTTTGGCTTGGCCAAGAATGAAAGCTTAATAACAATAACACAGAAAATGGCATCAAAGGCACGCATTTCGCATTTTAACAGTTATGTTTTTTTTTTATTGTGTTCATACGTGTGTTGTTATAATGTATGCACACATTGCATACTTGCATTGAATTGAATGTATCAACAATATACTGTAATCACTAGATTAACACTGATAAGCGTGAAGTTAATAATAGACTACAAGTTTTTAAAATAAAACTGGAATACATTAACATACTAATTGGGCTCATTTATGCCGACAGCAACAAAATTATAAATTTCAAATATTTTATTTTTTTTTTATTACCCATTTATTCTTATCTACAAAAAGATCGGATTTATTATTTAAAATTTATACAATTTTTGCTAATACAACAACACATTTTTATAAATTATGCAGAGTTTATAAACTGCGCAGACAACTAATAAGATTTTATAATTTTGATTTGTGTTTAGCTTATATTTTTATTAATAGAATATATGATAACAATAGGCTGCTGCTAATTTAAAATATTGTGATTTATATAAAATAGGACAATGGTAAAATTCGCAGCAGAAAATTTTTGGAATAACAATACGTGGGTTGTCTTTTAAGTTTTGCATATAAACCTGGAATAAAACAGTAGATAGCTTTTAAAGACTTCATTATTATTCGAAGTATTCTTCACGAAGATTAATCCACTTTTGCATGCGCTTGAAACTACCCTGAAAGCAGTCGTTCCATACGTTTGTTGATACAGTCAACATTACGTTTTTGAAGGCATCGACTGCTTCTTGTCACGACTGAAACCTTTGACCGCACAGCCGTTTTTGATTTTCGGATAGGTAAAGAAATTAGATGTTTTGTTACGTTAAAAACTAAATTGTCTTGCATACTGTGTGCGAACTTGCATTATCTTGGCGAAGGATGATTTGTCTTTCGAGGTTGGTTTTTCGAAGTTCAGCGATGACTTGCGGCAAACAAATGGTTATATACCAATCGGCAGTAACAGTTCCTTGATCTTGTAGAGGAATTGTTGCTACATGACCTGCTTTCGAGGCAAACGTCGCGACTATATTCTTGGAGGCAACAGGAGCGTTTATTTTCTGGCTCGTATGAGTAAATCCAAAATTCGCCACCACTGACAATGTTGTACAAGTTTTTAGAGCTTCCGACATTGAAGCGATCTAGAGTTTTTGAACACCAATTCACTCTAGCTGCTTTCTGCTATTCGGTCAACACATCCGGTATCCAACGGGAACCTAATTAATAACACAATTCCTTATGCAAAATTTTTAAATTGGGGTCTTTGAAATCTCCAATCCCTTCAATTTGCCAATTTGTCACATGTCGATCTTTGCCCTTGGATCGTCGCTAAGACTAATCCGTCCACGTTCGAATTCTCCATACCAACGAGAAATTGTTGACTGATGTAGTGCTTGATTGCCGAAAACGAAAACCAACTTGGCGAGGCATTCTTGGCGAGATAATTGTCTTCTAAAATTATAAAAAATTATTCCGCGAAAATGCTCTTGGTTTAATTCCATTTTTCAAGTAACTTGCCAACTTTGTCAGTTCGTTGTAGCTACAACACTACACGTATCGCACTGAAACTTTAGATTTGGGTTAACTAAAGCAGATTAATTTTTAGTACTGACATTTGAGTAGTGGCGCCCTCTATGTTCCACTATGCAAAACTTAAAAGACATCCCATGTATCAAGGTCAATCAAAAAAAGTAAACGAAACCCTTTTCCACGTTAATGTTCGTATTATGTACACACATTTCGAAAACTACATACGTTGTCACCACCAGCAGGCAGTTAATCACAGTTCCCAGGTGTGTTTATAAACAAGTTCGAGGTTATCATAGGAGTCGGTGTAAAATTAAAGCAAATTAAAATCACCAAGTATAATAAGTCGTTTGTTCAGAAGAAATAAGCACAGTGCATCAAAAAAATACCGTGGTCGTCAGCGCTAATATCAGATGGAATGTATATATATATACAGACTTGTTCATTCTAGAATTAGATATGCGCTGTCCACAAGTGGAAAGAGTGCAGTTAGGTTAAAGCGCGCGAGAAAGGAGGATAGAATATCTCTCACTGGCAGTTTCGTTTTCTCCCACTTTTGTATTGCAAACAACTTCCCCTACTTTCTCGCGTGTTACGCGTGAGAATGTCTGAAATCAGTCTTCACCAGCGACATGATGTGTGTAGGTCGGGGCTGTAAATCATTATGCATTGACAATACGTACCTACATTTTTGAATTGTATAAATTATTTGATGCATTTTATTTGAATCTTTTAATAAAATGCAACATGGCTATTTTCTTGAAATGTTTTGCCGTTTGGCGTGAAACTAATAAAATATTCTTGAAATAAATGAAATAGAAAATTCTAAAAATTAAAAAGATTTTCAAACATGGCTATTTTCTTGAAATGTTTTGCCGTTTGGCGTGAAACTAATAAAATATTCTTGAAATAAACGCGAGAAAGTAGGGGAAGTTGTTTGCAATACAAAAGTGGGAGAAAACGAAACTGCCAGTGAGAGATATTCTATCCTTTCTCGCGCGCTTTAACCTAACTGCACTCTTTCCACTTGTGGACAGCGCATATCTAATTCTAGAATGAACAAGTCTGTATATATATATATATATATATATATATATATGGAAAGAAATTATGTGCTACTAGCTTATCCACAATTTAAGTAATACCCAAAAATAGCATCGTATGAAATGGCACAAGAAAATTCCCAAAAATTCTCAGAGAATTATCCTGATTAACAGCATCGTTATAAGCGACGCAGTTTACATTTATTCCTATGAACCTGAAAATAAGCGAAAACTGACTGTTTGGATTCTCCTAGATTAACTGAAACCAAGAAAAGTTGCTTGGTCAAATGTCTTCTAAGAAATAATCTCTTTATGCTACTACTATTGTATTAGAAGATCTAAGGATATTTAATACTACACGATATTCATCAATTTGTTTGACAGAAGACGTTGCTGCTAAAATTATATCAATAAACGTCGATTTATATACGCACACGCAATGCAAGTTCAAATACAGCAGACCATGGCAGTTATTTCAAGCGTCTCATTATCTTTGCAGCCTTGCTTTATTTTGTAGCAAGTTTTTATTACGTTTATGTATTAAAACAAAAATGAGTGTTATATAAATATTTAAAGAAAGTGTTATAGTACATAAATATAGTATATAAATTTAAAAAAAATTTCAAAGCTAATTTGAACGTATATAAAAATATATAAGCGTTAAAGATGAAAATTTTGGCGAACAATGAAACTATTTATTTGAAGTTTCCGTCTAAAGTCCTACCGTAGATTAGCGTAAAACCTCGCAAAAACTTTGTTTACTCTGCTTGAATATGTGTGTCAAAGAATAAATAGCACAAAATCAACAAACTATTAGCGAAATTAATCAAATCGCATTCACCCAAAATAGATGGCAACTATTGTATATTACATAATTAGCATCTTAAAATTCAATTTATCAAAGACTCAATTGAATAAACGCACATATTTTGAACGGAAATATTTTACACAAGAATTTTTCTGTGATATGAATCTCCAGATACCTTTCTATACTTTCGTAATCATAATGCAGTAGTATTTATTTAAACAACAAAAAACAAAAAATAAATCATATCAACGAAATTGAACAAAAATTAATATTTATTGATTAAAATTACAATTCATTATACCAAATATACTTATATATTATATTAATTATACTTTCTTTTCATCAAAGAAACCACTCTTCGTGGCGATTACAGATTTTGTTATTCGGGGCATTCTTTCTATTAATTTTCTTATTACATTTGGTGTAATGTTATTCCATTCTATTTGTCAAATATTCCAAGGTTTTTCCTTCGATGGACATTCCTTTCTAACTCTTCTATCGGGTTCATCCCATAATAATTCAATGGGGTTGAGGTCCGGACTCTGAGGCGGCCATGTCATTACTTTCAAGATATTTTCATTTCTCTCCGCCTCAAGGCAATTTTTACACAACAACAACGTGTGTTTAGGATCACTATCATGCATAAATTTAAAATTATTATCGATTAATCGCAGGCCTGGCGGTAAAACGTGATTTTCCAACATTTCTTGGTAATTCTCCTTTCTCATAATACCATATATTTTTATCAAATCTCCAATTCCGGCTAATGAAAAACAGCCCTAGACTATAACAGAACCACTCCCATGTTTTCACCGTTGCAATCTGGCAACATTTTTTCTCGCGCTGATCGTATGACGAAAATTCTTCTCTTTTGCCCGAATACTTCAAATTTCGATTCGTCACTCCACAGTACGTTCTTCCACTCATCGATTGTCCAATTATGGTGTAACCTTGCCCATTGAAGTCATTTCTGCTTATTTCCACGTCGTAATAATGGTTTCCGTGAGGCAACGCGACCGCGTAAATTTGCTTCAACTAATCGTCGCTCCACTGTACTCACAGAAATATTTGTAGCACGGCCCTGATTAAATTCAGCTGTTATTTCAGGTGCCGTTAATTTTCTGTTTCTTTTGCTAATTAATTTAATTCTTTCGTCGTCAGCTTTGGAAGTACCTCTCGATGGTCTCGGCCGCTTACGGTCTTCCAGACTGTCAGTTTCTTGAAATCGACGAATTGTGAAATTCACTGTCGATTTTTTCACTTTTAATTTTTCGCCAATACCGCGAACTGAATACCCCTATCAAGCGGCTTTCCCCGTGGCATTTCGTAAACAGAAATTACACTATTCGCTTACTAAATAGGCAATTTCACACAAGCACGTTCAGTGAATTACTGATGGGCACAAGGAGATAGTAATAGGGTAACCGACTCATTTCAGGTAAATTTCTAGACCTTACTCCCTTTTTAATGACCGTACCACTAATCCTGGTTATATATAGTTGGAATTATCGTACAGTGCTACTGAGATGCAATATCAGGTAATTATTTTTAGATAAAATCGTTGCTATCCTATTATTTGGAGAATATATACAAATACAATACCGATTTGAATTATAAACCTTCTTAAGAATAAGGTATAGTAATACTATCGCTATTTATTGGCATTAATATTATTTTTATGATCGTTATATAAAATTTAATCAAGTGTCCATACTTCCATGAGCGGGAGTGTATGTCGTCAGATATTCGTATAGACTTGGCCTGAAGGACATTTCGCTCAAGCAATTAGAAATACTGTCTCTGAACATTAATAGTAAATAACCAAAAGCAAATTCACTGATTATTTACAATTGAAAAATGTATATGCATATGTTAATATTTATCTCTTTTTTTGTAATTTTATACGCAGCCTTTACTGAACTTCACTAAAGGAAGTCAACATATGTACATTTTTATTTTACCCACGTATCACATTAAAGTGTCACAATAATTTTTAAATATCAAACACCCAGGCAGAAAGTTCTATTTAACTCTTAAATAGACATACATATTTCTTTTGATAAATCTAGAAATCATTAGTGTCTACTTTCTTTTGCAGAAAATTAGCTTTCTATTCGAATACATACTTCGCCATCCGGTGTAAAATACATTTTATTTTTATGTTTGCAAGTATAATTGATGTGTTTTTTTTTGTTTAAGAAAAGTAAATCAAACTCTTTCTCTCTCAATAATAAATTTAGAATATCAGCATTTGAATACGTGTTTCATTTTCCATTTTTAAATAAATAATACACAATTAAACCGTCGCTGTGGGTGTTAAACGGACAGCAAATAACTGCTAACAGGCAGATTAGTTGCTTGTTTTGAAGTTTTGCTAAGAATTTCACAGGCATTCTCGCAAAGAATTAAATGATTTTAATCGATTGCACAAAAAGAGCAGATTGTATTGAATTAGTAGATAAAAACTGGAAGAGATGGGTATGGGAAACTATAGTAACATTCGAACGAAAATAAAACTATGTCAGAATATGGAAAAATATACAATTTTTTATTTGGGAAAATTTACTTAAGATGGTTTGTAGTTAACCAAACTAGGCATTAAATTTTCACCACCCTGTATGCAATTAGGCCACCTAATATAGGTATAAAGCTTGGAGATCTTGAAATCCGACCTGTTAATATTATCTCTCTGTCCTACTGCAAAATATACATGGTTCTAAACCGGTTACTGTTTTTTAATTTTCTTGAAAAAAATTAATATATTTATTAACATTCCGAAAACTGCTTATTCTAGAAACAGGGAAACCTAATAAAGTCCAAAATTGCAAGAATATACAGGGTAGTTTATTTAAACTAAAGAAGATTACAGCAACTTCCGGTCTAGCTGTGCCATGTCATGTCTTCGGGAAAATTTTCAAAATTCAAATCGAAGTAGTCTCTGAAATATAATAATAATAATAATAAATAATAATAAATCTATTGTTCAACAGAATTTCCCAATAATAGGACAAAAACATTAAAAGTAAATACAAATAAATAAAATAATTATAAATGTAAAACATAAGGCAAGAAAAAATCAAACACTAAAATTCTATTAAGTGCGCAACTAAGTTCTCGCTATTTTTTTGATGAAAATGCAACTTTATTGTGAAAAAATGTTTACAAATGAATCATTCAAAATATTGCCCATCGCTAGCCACAACTTTTTCCCATCTTTCTGACAGAGCTCGAATACCGTCAGGATAGAAGTGTTCGTCTTTTGAGGCTATTTACGAATCAAGCCATTTTGAAATGTCTTCATATGGACGGACGGCGCAATATCTAAGTAAGTTTTAACGGGTTTGGCAACGTGAGGCCGAGCGTTGTCATGCTGTAGAATCACATTTTCGTGCCTCTGCTCGTATTGTGGCCGCTTTTCGCACAGTGCTCAGCTCAATCGCATCAATTGAGTTCGATACCGTTCCCTAGTGATGGTTTCGTTCGGTTTCAACAGCTCATAATAAATAACACCACCTTGGTCCCACCAAATACACAGCAAAACCTTCGCAGCGTGAATATTCGGCCGAACCGACGACGTAAAAGCATGACCGAGCAGTCCCCATGATTTTGTTCTCTTTGGGTTGCTGTAATTAATCCGTTTTTCATCACCCGTAACCATGCGATGAAGAAAACCCTTCCTTTTTTGCCGCTGGAGCAATTATTCACAGGCGAAGAAACGACGCACAACGTCTCTTGCCTTCAAATCATAAGGAACCCAAGTTCCTTGTTTTTGAATCATTTCCAACGCACGCAATCGCTGGGAAATGGCTTGGCGGGTAACTCCTAATGCTGAAGCAAGCTCTTTTTGCGTTTCGCACGGATCCTCATCGAGCAATGTCTCCAATTCAGCGTCTTCGAAGGTTTTTGGTCTTCTTTCACGCGAACGGTCGTCAACATCGAAATCACCGTCTTTGAAGCGACGGAACCAATCACGGCACGTTGTTTCACTTAGAGCAGCATCTCCGTAAACTTTTTGGTGTTCTCGATGCGCTTCAGCCGCCGTTTTCTTCGAATGAAAGAAGAAAAGCAGCATGTCCCGCAAATGATGATTATTTGGCACAAAATCAGACATTTTCACACAACCAAAAGCATATGACGCAAAAACAAAATCACTAATGTGTCAAAGCGGTTTGTTTACCATATGTCTAAACTTGGTTCATGACGTTTTGGTTATGTCACAATCGACCGGCACTTGCACTTACTACAGACATCTCTTGAAAAACAGCATATCAATAATAAAAAATTAGACGCTGATTTTAGATAATAAACAAATAGTAATATTATTGGAATATTATTGGATTCCAAAAAAGTGTCTGAAAGAAATCTATCAGCAGTGCAACATGTTAATGTTATAGGCGCTCTTTATAGGTAGAACATTGGTATTTGCTGACGTAAGCTGGAATGTGCTTTCATACCTGTCAGAAATCCTAGGAACGCGAAAAGACACTCGTGAATCTCACAGTTAATTTTGCCATGTAATAAATTCCACAAAAAATTTGCGCAATGTAGATTTCATCTGTCCACAAGAGATAGCATTCCATGACTGCAGAGCAATTCTGCTTGACTGTTCCAACGGGTGGAAACATTCCATCCATCTTGTAAGACAAAAATTTTAGGAATCGTCTATGTATTCAACCAAGCAATAAGCAGTAAGTTAGAAGCGAAAATAGGGTACTGTATAATATCAGCATATTTCAGCCTGCTAATGATAAGAGCGTGATAGACATTTTAATACTCCGATATCTCCAAAGTACCTAGAAACACGCACTAAAATCCTAAAGATTTACATGCAGATGCAGAAAGCGCCAGAATATGTTGTCTAAACGTCAGTTTATGGTCGAAAGTAACACCCAAGTCTTTAATTTGAAACTACCTGTTAAAAACTATATCACCTATTGTGTAGTCTAACAGTAATAGTGCACCTATTCCTTATATATGTCACTACGCAACATTTGTTCACATTCAGTCTTAGTTTATAAGTGTTACACTATGCTTCAATGTATTCCAGACCTGATTACAATTTATAAATATCTTCAACAGATGCTGTTTTATAATAAATCTTAACCCCATCAGCATATGCTAGCACAGAAAAATAAATGTTTAATAAAAGATCATTGATAAATAGGACGAAAATTAGTGGGCCTAAATTCGATCCCCGTGGAACACCAGAGCCAACTACAATTTCGTGCAATGAAAAGTTTGGAAAGTAGAACGTTGTCACAGACAATATCAAAAACATGTGATAGATCAGTGCACAAGACATCAACTTGTCCAATACTTCGCTCACATACTGAGGAATAGTGCAAAGATTTGTCATTGTTAAATGATCACGAATTAACCCGGCGAAATCCGGCAAAGGGAATGATCGGATGTGGGAATATAAGGAGGTATGCATAGCTTATGTCTTGTTACCTTTTTTATGGACAGAACAAATCAAAGCAGATTTTCTAACATCAGGAAAGACATCTGTTCGTAAGTTGAGATTGATAATTGTGATTAATGATTTCGCGAAAACATATCGACAATTAGCAACAAAGAAATTTGGCAGCAAATCATCTAGTACGCTTATTGGCAAGTCTTGATAATAGGTACAATAAATCAATCTGCACTCGTGCAACAGTAAAGGAGGGGCAATCACTGTGGTGTTCAGAATAAGTTGCCTGGTTATTTTCTAAACAGACACGAGAAAATGTATCAGCGAAGGCATCCACTATACCCACAAGATCAGAAAACTTTTCAGTGCTATAACTACTAAGTGCTAAGTCTACCAGGTATTCTTGTTACATTCTTTCATATAAACATTTCCATAAAGCGGTCAGATTAGATTTTACATTAGCTTCAAAGCTGGATGAATAAGCTTGCGAAATCAGTATTTTTGTTAGAGATCCTAGTTTTTTTAAATTCATAAAGTATATTTCCACTAGCTATCTATTTTCTGTGATAATATACCTTGCTTTTAATATCTGCTATGATCTCTCTTGTATACCACAACGGATATTTTGAGGTTATCCCAATTATAGACGGTACATACATACATACGAGGGAGCGTTTTTATATTCGCGGAATGGGGGACAAGCGGTGGAAATAAAAAAAACAAATTATTTTTCTTTTTCAATATATTCACCTGCAAGACGGATACATTTTTCACATCTTTCAATTAATTTATTTATACCCTCATAAAAAAATGATTTCTCTATATCTGCAAAATACGCCGAAACTGCCTCCTTAACTTCATCGTCGGCAGTAAATTTTTTACCTCGCAGCTCTTTTTTCATTTTCGGAAACAGGTAATAATCACTCGGGGCCAGGTCTGGGCTGTAGGGTGGGTTATTCACAATTTCGAAGCCCACCTTATGCAGGGCAGCTAACGCAACGCGGCTCTTGTGGACGGGCGCGTTGTCGTGCAAAAGCAGAACACCTTTTGTCAATTTTCCCCGTCTTTTCTCTTTAATGGCTTCTTTTAGTCGCTCTAATATTGAAGCGTAATATTCTCCGGTTATAGAAACACCTTTATCTTTATAATCAATCAACAATATTCCTTCCGAGTCCCAAAATACCGTTGCCATGAGTTTCCCAGCTGATTGTGACACTTTAAATTTCTTGGGAGGTGCTGTGCCCTTTTTATGCCACTGCATGGAGTCTTGTTTGGACTCAGGTTCATAATGATGAACCCAAGTTTCGTCTCCAGTAACAATTCCACTCAATACACCATCCTTGTCTTCATTACAGAGGTCCAAAAATGCACGCGAACACTCTACGCGCTGTTGTTTTTGCGGCGGCGTGAGCATTCTCGGCACCCATCTTGCGCTAACCTTAGACATGCCGAGATGATCGTGTAGGATTTTAAAAATTGTTGTATCGGATACTCCAACCATTTCTGCGAGTTGTTTCTTCTTTAGTCGAGCATCTTCGAATACAATTTGTTCAACTTTTTGGATAAGTGCTGGCGTGGTCACCTCAATGCTCCTGCCCGGCCTCGGGTCGTCTTCAAGGGATTCCCTTCCTTGTTTAAATAAACTATGCCACTTGTACACCATGGTTTTTCCTGGACAAGAGTCGCCGTAAACCAATGACATCTCATTCATTATGGTCGCGACTGATTTTCCTTGCCTGGTAAGGAACTTTACAACGGCACGATATTCGATTTTTTCCATATTTCACTTTTCACTCCTGATTATGTTACTTGGTTGACGATAGCTCAAAGACTAACTGTCTAATAACAATGAAACTTCGTATTTATACTAATCATGAGTCGCTGCACAGGCCACGCCCCCAATGCGCCTACTCATCCCTCTACAACCCGCTCATTCCGCGAATGTAAAAACGCTCCCTCGTACATTAATGTGCTGAGTAGTACAATGTGTAAGGAAGGCCGAGAACCAAATAAAACTAACTTCAATTAGTCATAAAAAGCAAATGTTTGCTAACAAAGTTATGATTGCGATTGATTTCGCCCAATCCACGGCTTATTAAACAATCTGAATCTTGTTGGTACTTATCTATATCGATCTCGTGAAAAGCAGTCACTGCTTCATTAACATTAAAATAGTGCTCAAGAAACGACAAATCCGCTATACATAGACTAGCATAGAGAGAAACATAATCTGCTTTGGAAAAGTTGTATTGTAATTTAGGTTTTGGGAATCGCAGAGGTTCAGGTGACATTAAGTATTCAAAGGTTATAGCTAAGGAGAGATAGTATTTGTCTTCCGTAACCAAGCGCGATAAATTACAAATAATTAAATCCAAAATGTTATCCTTCGAATTCCGCACATTATTTGGTTGTGATTGTGCTGTGTTTAAAAAAAATGTTAAAATATTAGCTTTACTTATTTACTAATGAGTAGTCATCGTAAGACTCCATTTATAATTCATATTTGTCTTATTAGTTTTAGAAGTTTCTTTTTATTTTCGTTTTCATTTAATTTTACTTACTATAGAAATGTACCACTGTAGTGGTTTTAAAATTTTAATGAACTTTCATTTTCTTGGATATAGCATTTCCACATTCATGCTTTGTTTCCCAAGAGAGTAAGTATATTTTAGTTGATTATTTTAATTTTACAAATTATTTATTCTATTTCGCATAAATTGTAACTTGCTGAAATGTTAGTTATTTATTTTCAATTAGTACAGATTTATATTTTTCGTTTATTTATTTATAATTTATCTAAATTCGGAGTTACTTTCTGTATACTCGTAGTATCAACTTCAATATGTACATACATATAACCGTTCGTTTATATTAATTAATTTTCATGTTTTTTTATTCGAGCTAAATACAATTTATTAAATGTTTTAAAATACTAACACTCGTACCACATAATCGGAGTTCTAGCGTACTAACATTATTTTGAGGCATACGAGACTACCCAACTAAATATTGTTCTGAAGACTTCATAGAGTATGTACACTACCGTCCATATTAGTTCGGACAGCTAGTGACACAGTAAACTCTTCTATAAAACAATATAATTGCGTTTAACTATAAATAATATATTTACATTAGGTCTTTTACCAGATTTATAACCAATTTCAGGCAAATAGGTTTATTAGAGCACCTACCAATAACTATTATATTTTATGACTCGCTGCGGTAATTCCTGGAATAATCTGTGTCGCTATAATGCGATTATTTTTGAGATACTATTGCAAGCAAAAAACTTACGAAACTTACCTGCCCTCACCCAAGAGAGTTTTTTGTACCGAAATATGCATTAGTTTTCAAATAAACTTGCTAGCGTGCGCGTCACTGATAAAACCATATTTTTTATGTGAACTTCTTAAAATGCCGAGAGGAAAACCAACAAGTTTGGAAAAACGTTCTGTAATTATTGATTTTCATGAAGGTTATTCAGTGTATCAAATTTTCGAAAAGACACATGTTAATAAATCGACTGTTGGTGTTATTCGACGACATCAATGCACGGGCAGTTTAAGAAATCCGGCAAGTTCAAGTTGTAAGTGAATAAGCCTTGAGTAAACGAAATAGAAACCTGACAGCACCCGAAATCGCCGCAGAAAATTTCTGTTATTTCGGTGAAAGGAAGATTAAAAGCTGCAAATTTTCACGGACGCATTACTGTAAGAAAACTCTTACTTCGATGGGGAAACATACAAAAACGACAATGGGCAGATACACACAGAGATTGGACACTGGATGACTGGAAAAGGGTCTTATGGATTGATGAATCGAAGTTTTAAGTGTCTGGGCAATCAAGGCGAGTTTTTATAAGAAGAGCGAGTGTTCGAAGAATGCTGCGGGATTGCATAGTGCCAACCGTCGAACAAGGGAGAAACTCTGTGCCTGTGTTTTTTGCTACGCAGGCACAGGGGCCTTGAAGCGAATCGAGGGTATTTTGTGAAAAGAGGGTTATTTAGAAACATTGCAAGAAAATGCAATACCAGTGGGGCTACGTTTAATCGGCGAAAATTTTGTGTTTATGCAGGACGACGACCCCAAACACTCAGCAGTAATATGTAAGAAAACAATAATACCTTACAAATAATAACATGGAATTCGCGAAGCCCCGACCTAAACCCCATAAAATTGTTATGGTGTAAATTGGGCAGGAAAGAAAAGTGTGTCCTATCTCAACAAATCAATTGTGGAACATATTACAAGAAGAATGGAATAGTATACCGAATAGAGTCCTTGAAAAACTAGTGAAGCCGATGCCTCGAATAGTACGGGCTGTTCTTCCCGCAAAAGGGTTTTTCTTCGATGAGCTTAATGTTTAAGATATCTTTGTATATTTAACGTTAGAATTACTTTAATTTTTATTATTATATTATACTTTATAAACGTCTATAAACAATAAAGCAATGAAAATTTTAAGTTTCGACATAAATTAGTTCAACAGTTTTCCTTTTTCTAAATTTATTTGAGTGTCCGAACTAATATGGACGGTAGTGTATATATGGTTACCATTAAATAATTTTGCATTATCCTACTCACATGCCTGTAATTATAGCATTCAAATTTATGTGTTCTTCAAGCAAAAAAGTGATAACGTTAGAAAAATGTATAATGTCTAAATTGCATTCACTTCTAATATAATAAACATAAATTAAGTAAGGAAAAAAAATCTGTTCGCCTACGTGATATTAACACAGCTAAAAAAATTAATAGTAGTTTTGCATTCGTTTAGATTCTAGGCGCGCATCGGAGAATGGCGCAACGCATTTACTTAATTAAAGGTTTGGAAAAATTGCACACATGCTGCTTTTTTTAAGACACCCAAACTTTCACTCTAATGTGATTCAAAGCAACGACTCTCATGCGAGCACAACCGGCAATTATCAAAATTAATCAGATTTGTAGAGAAGTACGCTGTCTATCACAGACATGCACACATGCAATTAATAAGTCTATAGAACCGCGTTCGTGTTACATTAGGAAAATCAATTAGTATATGTGCTTTTGTGAGATAACAGTTTCAACTATTTTCGTAATTAATCTTCTTTAATATTTAGCTAATAATTAATACAAATTCCCATATTTTAATTGCAATTAATTACAAAAAAATTTAATTTTCATCAAGTAGTTTAATTGACTTTTATTTTCCTTCTCGACCTTATAGTACACACTTAATACCGACCCATTTTCCTGTGAACTGCACATGAAATACAACGGGTTCTAGGAAAGTTTTGCAATACAACTTTGTTTATTTAAGTTTTTCAAAGTAATTTTCCCTACACTCAATACACCTCTCCATCCTTCGAAACCAATCTTTAAACCAGTTCTGCCAAGTTTCACTAGGGAGTAAAGCACACTCGTTGTCCCAAGCCCGCAGAAGGTCCTAATCACTGGAAAACCGTCTCCCTTTTAACTTCATTTTCACGTGCTTCATTTTAACACGCAGGAACAGTGCAAAGTCGCACGGAGCAAGATCTGGACTGTAAGGAGGGTGCTCGTGAAGTTTCAATCCTTCCGTGGTCAAATATTGGTGCAGGCTTTGGTGCGGTCAGCTGGAGCATTATCGTGATGGAGGAACCAGGTATCCATTCTTGACCTTGGCCGCAGGTTCTTCATAGATTGAATGACTTTAGGCAGGCACTGTTCAGTACATCACTTAGCTGTGACTGTCTTCTGTGTCCAAAACGACGCGTTCCACAATTCCATTGGATTTGAAAAATACAGCTATCATTTTCTTCTTTACAGATGGGGATTTTCTGACAACTACGGGTGTATCCTCATCAACAAAGACAAAATCTTTGTTTTCAGCTTTGGTCTGCACATCATAATATTACAGCTAAGTCTCGTCACCTGTCACGCTGTTGTTCACAGACCGAGATTGTCTCTTATTAAACTTTTTTAGCATCTCCCGGGACCAAGTCACACATCGTGTCATCTACTCTTCAGTCAGTCGATGCAGCACCCAGAGAGAACAAAGTTTCTTCACGTGCAAATGATCATGCACAATCGAAGGAATTGCTGGTGCATTTAGGCCTGAAATAACCTGTTGGTCACTCGTCTGTTCTCGCCAAGCATTTTCCTCACAGTAGTAACGTTTTCCTCCGTAACTGACGTTCGTGGCCTTCCCGGCCTCTCAACATCTTCCACAGTTAAATTTCCCCTTTGGAATTCTCTATACTACCTGAATATCGCTGTGCGATGTGGAAAGCATCATCTAGTGCAAGAATCATTTCTTCGAAGCACTGGTCTATGTTTAAACCACGCACGAAATTATAGCGCAAAACTGCCTTTATCTCGTGGTAATTTTAATTTTCCTGATTTTTTTACAAAGGAAATTAAATTTTTCAATACAGCTGTACTTTTCATAATATTTTAAAGTAATTTCCACCACAATGTTAAGTCGCATAGGTGTTCCTACACTTTCTGGCCAGTTTTTGCTAAATACTAATTACAGACGTTGAAACGATGAGCCACAGCGTTGTTGTGGTAAGAAAATTAGATGCCTCATTTCGAGTGAGTTTTATGCGCTTTAACGACACTGGACGGGCACTTCTGGGTTAGCGCTTTATGTATCGCCTTTTGTGTTTCCAGTACCATCTGCTCCACAACATCTTTTATGATAAATAAAATGACCATCATTTTCTTCTTATCGGATGGAGTTCTTCATACAAAGACGAGCATGCCATCACTTTCAAAGATCCATATTTTGTTCTATAATTCAATGGCCACATCTGCTTTCATTACCCAATAAGGGACTGTTAACATACGAGATGTTCTATGTTCAAATTTCTCGAGCATTTCACGGCATCAAGAAACGCGCCGAGACACCTACTCGTCGTTTAAGGTGTGGTATACTGAAAGAAGACAAAACTTCCTCACATGAAGGTGTTTGTGCAATCTGGTACGAATTGCCGATGCACGAATGCTCAAACCTTCTTCTGTTTAACAATAACTTACATTCTTGTAGGAGCCGACATTTCTCTCCCTTGTTCCATCTGAATACGGTCTTACGATGTGCAAAATCATCTTATAATACAGGAGCGACCAAACAATAATCACATTGAATTCACTGGCAAAGTTGTAGCATAAAATTGTCAATAATTCCATTTCTGATCGAGATAACAACAATACATATTCATAGTTCGAGAGCAACTAAACAGAGTGCCTGACCTCCAGCTACAGTGCAAATTTATATAAATTTCAGTCTATACTGAACTTGCCACAGCGTCCAATAATCAGTTAAGCTATAATGCCAAAAATTGTGTAGTGTTCTTTGCACATACATGACAGAAAATGACATTGAAGGGCATCGAACTAGTAGCAAGTACTTATGAAGTTCTCAGTATGAACAGTCATTCATTAGTTGAAACAACAAACATTCAACGAAATTTAAAAACTTCTAGCCTACTTATTTGTTCCAGTTCTTCAATTTACGTAGACGCAACATTCATTGTATTTGTTATTAATAAAGACATTATTGCTACTGTTTGCATTTTAATCGAATTTTAATTTCAACGGAGTAGCATATCAGTATAGAGATAAAATGTTGAGGTTATTTTATTCTGGCAATGACACATTTTAATGTGAATTCCGATAAATTAGACGGTTTGTTTCGTATTATGTGTTAAATAAATAGTTCAAAATTGATTCAGACATTCAAAAAAAATATATACCATATTTACATACACTATCATCAGAAAGTTTGGAAGCAGGATCCAATTTTACAAAAATAAGAACTAGATCAATAAGGTTGATATATAACCCCTTTCCACAATTAACTATTTGTAAATTCTGTATACGCATTTCGACAACCAAGTTGTCATCATCAGCAGATAATTTCAAAGTGTCGCACCTGGTAAAACACGGCGAAAAAAGTGTACGAAAAAATAAACTCCGTACGCGATCCGCACCGTTGAAAACCAAGATGTGCACTGTGTTTTCAACGGTGCGGATCGCGTACGGAGTTTATTTTTTCGTACAACTTTTTTCGCCGTGTTTTACCAGGTGCGACACTTTGAAATTATCTGCTGATGATGACAACTTGGTTGTCGAAATGCGTATACAGAATTTACAAATAGTTAATTGTGGAAAGGGGTTATATATCAACCTTATTGATCTAGTCAATCAACCACAGGCTCCATCAAATTCAACTCAAATAAGAACTATTTATCGATTAATATAATACATAAAGAAATACACATATATATACATATATATATATATATATATATATATATATATATATATATATATAATCGGTATCCCATCTACCTTTCGGTATAGCAGTTAACATTACAATATACATTATGTCTTATGTACAAAGTCTCTCCACAAAGTCCTATCCTTGGCTATCTCTCTAGTAACAGACATTGATTGTTCGCTTCTGTGTATGGCCTTTGTTATTAACTTTTCCCATGTTTCTTTTGGTCTTCCTGGTCCTCGTTTTGTTTTTATTCTAGCTTCAATAATCCTCCTTGCTGGTATCTTATCTTCCATACGTTGTAAATGGCCCCACCAGCTCAGTTGCTTTTCCTCAATATATTCCATTATAGAACCTATATGTAACTCCTCTCTTACGTCTGTGTTTCTTTTTCTATCTTTCCGTGTTATCCCATTACTGCCTCTGAGGTATTTCATTTCTAAATGAGAAAGTTTGGAAGCAGGATCCAATTTTACAAAAATAAGAACTATTTATCGATTAATACATAACAGAAATACATCCAAATAGTAAAGTTTCTAATCAGTACCTTTGTGCTTTCTGTTAGAACATCCAACAACTGGACAGGATATTGATGAATGTAATCATTTTTATCAATTTGTCAATTTCATTTGAAATTTACTTTTGTGTAGATGCAATTTTGTTAACATGCGTGACAGCATGTATGTAGAAACTAAACTATGCACCAATACTCGATGATTGACCCAACTCGGGTTTTACATAAATTAAGCGCGAAGAAAATATTACAAACATCAATACAAGTTCTTTTAGTAAAGGCAGGAAATATGACTCAATTGTCAGAAAAAGCACTGAGAATCACCGGCAATTAAATAAAAGTTCAAATAAAAAGGTATCAATAACAACAATAAAAGAGATTGCGTGTCTGCAGAAAAGGCTGTTATTTTGAGAGATTCGCAGAAGAAACTAGTCTGGAAACAGGAATATGAAAATTCGTCCATGGTTGAAGAAAACCTTTTTGTGTTTTTTTTTTGTTGAATATTTGACTGCCAACTTAGCAAACGGATAGTGTATACTATCCCTAGTTAAGCATAATCAAGAAAACTTAATGCCTTTGGATCTTTTGCAGACGAAACAGTACGAGATTTGCTGAAATTATAGAAATAACACAGGAAATTCCAAAAAAAGCAATTCCATCTGGAAAACGAATAGTCAGTACTTAATAACTCAACAGAATTATTAAAAAAATATTATAAAAAGAAACAAATGAGCTAAAAGTAATGGTTTTGGTCATCTTAATCATTTGACCTTTCCATTATTGACAGAGAGATTAATTATATCAAAAGCCAATGATCATTAACTACAAAATATCAAACAATTGCGGTAATATTTACAAGAGTTGGTTAAAAAGTACACGAAATGGAAATAAAGAAAATCACTTTGTGGTTTGAAGTTGCGTTTATTTTTCAATATAATCCCCTGCTAATAAGGATGATCCAAAGACCCTATAACTCGATCAAATTCATATTTTTGTATGGGACCGTGCATTGTTTTGATGGAAAATAATTTTCTTCTTAATTAATGTAGGACGTTTTACATTAATTTTTTACTTTAATTTGTTTAAAAGGCTAGCATAATATAAACCTGCGATCGTTTGGTTCTTTGGAAGATAATCAACAAGAAGAATACCTATTGCATTCTAAAAAATAGGAGTCATTATCTTCCCTGCAAATGGAAAGGCCATCACCTTCTTAGGTGGAGGAAAACTTCTATACCACCACTGTTTAGATTGTTATTTTACTACAAGCGTATGGTGTTGAACCAAGGTATCATCTGCGGTGACAAATTGACGCATAAAATATACCTCGTGTACAGCTTCTTCATAGTCAACTCTTCACTCAAGATGTATGTCTTCTATCTCAAACTATTTCAAACGAAGCAATCTTTAACAGCAGTACGAGCGCATTTGGACTCACGAACCCATTTATCAACAGTAGTAAATGAAGGAACCGAGTTCTTCCTATATCTCATTATAAATATATGTTGCTAATAAACCTTTCAAGAAGAATTACGTAATGACAGTACAAATTTTAACACTATCCATCTTGTCAAACATTCCGGGACGCTCTTAATTAAACAGTCATTACAACGAAATAAATAAATGTAGCAATCTAAAATTTGACAAATGATATTGTTGGAGAGGTAACTTGTTGGCCCGCCACAAAAGCAGTTTTAAACTCCGTCATTCCACAGACTTTTCAGTTCATTCTCATATAAGAGGCATGACGTGATATGACAGAAGTCCCAGTTTCTTTTCTTAAATTATTGCAGAAAAGATGCTCACCACACATGGAATGTAAAGTGTGTTTCAAATTGCGCGGTTTTTTTAAGAATCAATAAAATGTAGATGGCGCACTGAATTTGTCTGGGTATGTGGGTATTTAAAAAGTGTGATGTATGACATTTATAAAAATGGCTTCGTACACGGTACAACAACGGGTTCAAATTGTTGAATTATTTTATGAAAATCAGCGTTTAAAAAAAAGTTTTTAGAAAATTATGTGAATCCTATGGTTTACATAATCGTCCATCTGAAAGCAATATTGGTCGAATTATTAAAAAATTTCAACAGACCGGTTCCGTGGAAGATCAAAAAAGTGAAAAACACAGTCGTAATGGTCATTCACAAGAAAATATTGGTTTGGTTCGTGAAAGTGTTGCTGAAGATCCTGATATGTCCATTAGACGACGTTCACAACAACTTGGACTTAGTGAATCAACAATATGGCGTATTTTACACAAGGATTTAGATCTAAAGGCATTTAAGGTTCAAATAACATAGGAACTGAAGCCATTAGATCATTTAAAACGTCGTTCATTTGTCAATTTCATCAATGAACAACCAGCTGATTTTTCCCAAAAAATAATGTTTTCTGATGGGGCACATTTTGAACTTGGTGGCTATGTTAATAAACAAAATTGCCCTATCTGGGGTGAGGAAAGTTCACGAATTATTCATGAGAAAGCTATGCATCCTAAACGAGTTACTGTTTGGTCTGCATTATGGTCAGGTGGTGTAATTGGACCTTACTTCTTTCAAAATGCTTCTGGTGAAGCTCTGACTCTCAATGGTGATCAATTTCGTCGGATGATAAACTAATTTTTATGGCCTGAATTAATGAATGTTGATGAAGAGGATATGTGGTTTTAACAGAATGGCGTTACACCTCACTTTGCACACGAATCAATTGATTTATTGAGAGAAAAATTTCCTGGACGTGTAATCTCAAGAAACAGTCATGTTAATTGACCACCAAGATCATGTGATTTGACACCGTTAGACTATTTTCTTTGGGGTTACGTGAAAAGTCAGGTTTATGAAAACAATCCACAATCAATTCCTGCTTTGAAAGATGAAATTATTCGTGTCATTGGTGAGACAGTACAATTATATCAAAATGTTTTTGAAAATTTTAACAAAAAAGTGGATATCTATGGAGCTACAAGAGGAGGATATTTGGCAGATATTATTTTTCGCATATAAATGTCATAACTGATACTTCAATTACCAATAAGAAGTTTTTGAAAGTGAATGCAAATTATGTGTTTCATTTATTCTCTAAAAAAAACGTGAAATTTGAAACACTCTTTATATGTACATATGGACGAAAATAGTTTATAAATTTGTTTTTATTTTGTGATATTTTTTTACTTACTGATTGTGTTTATGTTTCACACTTTTATACTAAAAATTAAATAAACATGCTATATTAGATAGATATACTAGATTTTTTACCTAAAACAAATAAAATTTTGTCTGCTTTTACACTCTGATAGCAATGTATATGTAATGGAGGATAGACACATATGCATGTACTTTTTCATTTTACTAAAATTTTTGAAAATGATCGAAAAATATTTTTAAAATTTCTATTTGCTTAAGTTAATTATTTGTTTCAGGTACGTATACATACATAAATGTGAATGCAATTGCCAAAATATATTCCGTTGCGTTTGTTCAGGATTGGTAAGTGTATTCATAATATTAACACATTTCAAGATAAACAGCATTAATATTGCAAATGTACAGTTGTTCAAATTGGTGGCGAACCCACGCTATAAGATACGAATTATTTTTTTTTCGTAATAAAAACTGGCAAATATATACGTGAATGTTAATGTATTGGAAAGTATCTTCACATATAAGAACTTAATGTATATATAACCGCATTCGCTTAACCATTTAATTGTCACATGAAGTAATTAATTACATACTAAGAATTTGAGAGATTTTCATTATCCAATTATCTAATCAAACCACAAGCACTTTCGAAATTGCATGTATTTTTTATTTTCATCATATCTAAGATGTAATAGCTTTGTATAAAGCATTTGATATACACGAAGAAATTTCCTTAATAGATATACTACAGTGAAACCCGCTTATTGGAATACTCATATTGTCCGCCAAAATTATTCCTATATGCGGATTATTCCATTATCCGTTTTTAACTTATTTTTTCTTATTACTAGTAAGTTAAGTATGTATATACATACATACTTCGTATTCTTTATATCTGCGATTGTATAACTATAAAATTGACTTCAGTATGATACTGTAAATTTATGTTGCGACTTTCATAAAATGTATTTAAGAATACATACAAAAGAAATAAAACACATTTCAGCGTAATACATATTTTTTAATTGATACTATTTTTTTTATTTCAAACTCTAAACATCCTTAACAAAATAATCTGTAATTTTTTTGGTTTTCTTTCTTTACACAAAATATTAGTGATTTGGTTATCTAATGCATAGAAATGTGCAAAATTACAATCAGTTTTTGATTCTAAAAAACGACGTATAGTGTCACATGTTAATTTCACTTCTTGAGATGATGGCGCGGTTGATGGAGTATCCTTTGAATATGTATTTTCACCTACAATTTTTTTGAAAGAAATTTGGGAACGACTTTTTCATCTGGTAAACCACCCATTTGTTGCATGAAAATTTACACTACCCAGTTTGTGCAATCTGTTCGGCTTTTTCCTTCAAAATGGGTCCGTTAAGTGGAAATTTACGCGCTCTTTTTTCCATAAACCAATGACTTAAAGCATTTTCTACGTCAGCATTCGTCCCGTTGCGTCTTCGTTTTTGAGTAGATTTAAAATTATCACGCCAATCACTTAAAATACTGTCTTTTCTTTTAACAATTTACTCACTTGTGCTTGAGACACACCAAATTTTTTGGCAACACTGACTGCAAGTTGTTCCTCTTCTAAAAACTCAAGCAATTTTACTTTTTACTTCAGAGCAAGGTCTTTTCTGTTCAAGTTTATCGAAGAAGCCATTTTTCACTCACTTTCGATTGCAATGTCAAAAAACAAACTGAACAGAAATATAGAAATTTCCTGCTTTTAAAACTTCCGAAAAAATTTTTATTGTATGTATGTAATTCGCATAGAATTAACCATTATCTAAATATTGTTTAAAATCACTTAGGTACAAGATTTTATTGCAATACGTAATTATCCGAAGATTATCTGTAATTATGTACATAAGAGCTTTCTAAAAGTAAAGTAAACATTCATAGTAACTTTTGGTTTACATCCATCTTTAGTTAAGTAGGTAGAGAAATTTATTCTTTTATGAAGACAAAATCGCATTAATGTTCTTAGAAAAACCATTCCTTTACCCAATATATTCTATTAAAAGATATTCTTATAACCGAATAATTTTGTTAATACTTAAAGGGAAATGGTTTTGTTCTTGAGATTTTAATTCCTTTAACCGATATATTCTATTAAGAGGGTTTCCAATAAACGGGTTTCACTGTACTTACAATAGTTATAATATCTTTTAGGAAACGTTTGAAACATACCATTACACACTGATTAAGTAAAGAATTTTTATTTTAAATATGCGTCTTTAAGTGAAACTTGAATTATTGTGTCACCACTTTAGCGATAAACCCGCTAGACCATTCGCAAAATCTGTTTAAGTTCCTTGAATTAAATTAGTTGAGGTGGCTGGAACCTTTCTAGATTTACTGTGGTCCTCATGCCTCGTTAGAGTACCTTTTTAATGTAATTTTTTTTACTAGACCTAGTAGCTTAATAAACGGTTTTTTTACAGTCCCTATCCAGCAGATCCGTTGTAAGTTTGAGCGACTAAGGAACTGTTTTTTCAAGACCTATTTTCAATTAACTCTTTATGGCTGTTTCGATGTTTGTTTTTGTAATATCGCAGAAAGGCTTCGATCTTATAAGTGCAATAGATGAAGCTTGTGGGACTAGTTTATCCGCTTTTTTTTAATGGCTTTCGTACTATTTTCACCTTTTTGCGATGATTAAACTGATTTCGTGTTGCACATGCAATTCCATACATGTCAGAGTTCATTTTCACCGAATCTAGTGCCTTTAATATTGCTTGACTGAGTCATGCTATTAGCCACCATGCAGCTTGTCTCCTTGAAATACTGTCGTATTTTTGTTTTATCTCACCTATCTCGTCGTCTTTTCTTTAAGTCCGTAAACTTCAGGTCTAGCTCTCGCCAGATAGATTCTGCCTGTACAGGTGGACTTTTTCTCTCTTATCTGGTATAATTAGTCTATTACTCCTATCAATGTTGAATTTATAAACCAAGGCATCGCTTGGTTTCTCCATAAGGGAACTCGAGACTTGGTTTATACTAGATTGACATTAATTCATTAATCTGAAGGCTGTCAACACTGCTTCTCCTTATAAATATATGGATACCTATTGATGGTAATTACCTGAAAACAATTTCTGCAGCTGAATTGTTTTCATGGCTTCCGTAGCACCTAGGCATTCAAGTCTTCGTATGTTACTTACGAGGATAATTTGACAAGTAGTGAGAATCACACATAGGTGACGCTCTAATTGGTAGAACAAATGCACTGTAATTTAGGTTTCCTATTTATATATTTACATTCCGATGTTTAGATAAATCGGTTGATTAGTTTATTTTTGACAGCTGATTGAAGAAAAAGCAACACGTCGTTTTGTTAAAATGTAACAAGCAGAGTATCGTGCGGTGATTAAATACTTCATAGTTAAGGGTATGAAAGCTACCGAAATAAAAGATGAGTTACGGGAAACATTAGGTGAATCTGTTCCATCATCCGCCACAATAAGTAGATGGGTAAATGAATTTAAACGTGGTAGAACAAGTTGTGTTGATGAAGCGCGCCCTGGAGCACCCAAAATCGTGACTTCTAAGGAAATGGTTATAAAAATCCATAATATTATTACGCAAGATCGACGACTCAAAGTGAGAGAGATAGCAGACATGGTAAACATTTCAACAGAACGCGTACACCACATTTTAACGAAAGAATTGGGCCTTCCCAAGCTTTCGGCAAGATGGGTGCCGCGATTGTTTACAACTGATCAAAAGTTCACTCGTTTGCGCATTTCCAATGAGTGTTTGGACCTTTATAAGCGGGATCCTGTTGATTTTTGTAGGCGATTTGTTACTTGCGATGAAATTTGGACACACTACAGTATACCCGAAGCTAAACAACAGTCGAAACAATGGTTAGAACGTGGTTCTGCACCTCCAAAGAAAGCGAAAACCACTTTATTGGCAAACAAGGTGATGGCATCAATTTTTTGGGATTCAAAGGGCATTTTGCTCATTGATTACCTTCAGAAAGGTGCCACAATAAACGGACAATATTATGCAGAACTGCTACAAAAATTAAATGTTGAGATTCGTGCTAAACGGCCAGAAATGGCAAAGAAAAGGATTCTGTTTCACCAAGACAACGCTCCCTCGCATACCAGCACAGTTACTATGTCCAAAATCCACGAGTTGCATTTCCAATTAGTACCGCATGCGCCTTATTCGCCGGATCTAGCCCCTCCCGACTTCCACCTTTTTCCAAAATCGAAAACGGCACTAGGTAGACAGAAATTTTCATCTAACGACGAGCTTATCATCTTCATAAATGAGTATTTTGCAAGCCTTCCCGAATCGCATTTTAGAGATGGCGTAAGGGCATTGGAGGACCGTTGGAATAAATGTATTGCTCTTTTAGGAGAATATATTGAAAAATAAAAATTATTTTGTATTTAAAAAATTCGTTTTTCTTTTCCATTCTCACTACTTATCAAACTACACTCGTAGTAGCCTGCTAACTTCTATTTGCTTCGTTTTTGTTGAACGTAGGATTATTCCAAAACTTATTATGGGTCTAATAATTTGTCTTGTGTACATATATACAAAAAGTCATCTTGGAACTAAATTTCTACTTTAAATTCCCTACATAAGAGAAGCAAAATAAAAATCATATTTTGTATGATATTAATAATTATATATAAACATATAATTAAGTTCTTTTACGATGGAAATTAATAATTAATTAATGTATATGTTTATATATAATTATTAATATCATAATAACTTGAATGCGAGTTTTAAAATAAATATTAGATCTGTTTCCATAATGAAATTTATGACGTATTAAAGGACTCGAAGTTGTACTGACTGATGGCTTAATTGGTAGAGCAGCCGTCTAGAAAACGGTAGATAGAGGTTCGAGTCATTCTACATCGCAGAAATTTTTAATTGATTTCTGTGAATTTAATTAACGATGGAATAGCACAAAGTAATAATTTTTATCATATTTTGTATTTATTTTTAATGTTTAATTTGTCAGTTTGTAATATTTTATTCATTTAGCTTGAATATTAGTTGTAAAAAAATTATTGTAATCTCTTATAGAATTTCTATTATTTTATTGGATTTTTAGACGAACAAGAATTTAAAGTAATTTAATTCAGCTTTCCTTCATTTATTGAATTTGAAAATAACGTCGAATTTTCTTTTATTTTTTATCCAACGACATTAAGGCTCGGTCATGAGCAAGTCGTTTCTCTAATTAAAACGTAGGAGTTAGAAGATTAACAATATTTTAGGAAGTCTTCTATGTGGGTTAACGACTTGTTAATGATGAACAAGACAAAAAACCTCTTGTTATTCATTATTTTCTAGTGTTATTATTTGCCAGTGATAGCACCTTTACTTTTAATTTACGGCGGCGGGTCCTACAAATAGATAGAGAGAGAGAATTGATGGAAACTACAAAAACAAAACCAATTAATATTACGTTAAAAAATATTAAATGGATATTTCATTTTTATGATACTCCATCACATACATACGAGAGATGTCCTCTTAATGTTGAGCTTAATACATTAAAACAATATTTATTTTAGTCTGAAACTTCCATTACATTTTTTCAAAATATTCTCCTTATTACAGTTAATATGTTTTTACTTTGGGGAAAATCAGTTTCTAAAATATTCGCTCCCTCTTTCTTGATGGCTGTTATTTATTTTAAAACACCGAACATTTCAATATCCGAAAAAAATTATTAAAAATTAATTCAACATATGTGGAACCATATATGTATAAGGGTCACAATTATAGATACGAAAAACTATCTAACTACTAGTTACATAGTGACTATGAGAGCATAGCTGACTTAAACTTTTTATATTTTCATTCTACCAAAGACAAACATTTTTCCTGAATCAGACCTAATTTATTTAAAAGTGTTTTTTTATTATCGTATGTTCTTCCTTTATCATGATAAACTTTAAATAGGATTACCTTTATTTAAAAAAAGGAAGAGAGCATAAACGTACAGTAAAACAAAAGATTAAATAAAGATAGTTATTGGAAAATCGAAGAATAATGAAAGCCCTTTCATACTATTAAAATATATTTCCGAACCATTAAAATGGCATATGTTCACAAATTTTAAGAGAAGGAAACCGGAAATCCCGTCGAAGAATGAATAATAAAAATATCACAGAATATGCAGGCAACTGACGAGATACAAGAAAGATGGAACTCTATATATACTACATAAAAAAATCTATAGTTTGAATATATACATATATATATATATATATATATATATATATATATATATATATATTCAAACTATAGAGGTGTTTATAGATGTGGTATACAAAATATTAGCAAGACTACTAAGAGAAAGCAAAGAAAGCATAAGTGATAATGAAATAGGAAATACCAAACGAGTTTTCGAAGCGAAAGATCGACAATAGACCAAGTTTTCTCATTTAAACAGTTAATGAATAATAGCTTGGACAAAATCTATAGATACACTTCATGTCTATAGATTTTAAACAAACATATGATGCTGTGAACAGAAAAAAATTGATAAGGCAATGGTAAAACCAAGATTTTCCAATAAATTAATCAGGTTATTGAAAATGTTACTGCAAAATACAAGCAGTAATGTAGAATTAAATGAAAAGCTTTCAAAGAGCCCCTTATAGAAAGAGATTTGAGACAAGACGACTCCTTATCAATACAGTAAGAGGAATCAAGTTTGAAGTTGTACACGTTGTAAATACAATTTCGAAATACAAAAACCCTACAAATAGCGAGTTGCTTAAAAGGTACACTTTGACGAAATAAGAATAGAATTTATAAGGCTTCGATAATACCAAATCTAATGTATTCTACAGAAACTGTGAGAATAGCAAAGAAGAGAAGATGCTAAGGTCGATACAAATAAATGAGTTTATACCAGAAAGGTGCCAAGTATTATACAAGACATAAAGTGATTGTAAACAAGAAGAAAAGGACAAAGAGAAACCTTAAAGTCATAGAAAATTGCTGCGTCATATGCTTATTATCAAAATTACGTTAATTTTCATAAAAGGACTATAACTTTAAAACGCAATAATATTTTTATAATTCGTCACGTTTGATAAACTCACAAAAGATGAAGAAACATCTCAATGACTTTTGCATTACTAATCACCACCTAGTAATGATATCTTTATCATGCTTAACAATTTAAAACCAAAAATAGGCATACAAAAACATAACTGGTGCGCATGGAAATATAAAACAATAGTAGTTAGTATGCAAAACTTTTCCCATGTGCTCAGCAATTTGGGACACGCACCGTTAGGCTACTGCCGCAAATCAAACGAGTGGGAGAATTGCTTTGAAGCCACTACATTGGACATAATTCAGTCTATTATGCAAATATGAAGAGAACAATGCAAATAATTTAGAACTAAATCCAAAGTTACAGAACTTTTTCAATCAACTTCTGAATAGTGTATTGAATGGATTGACAAATATCATACGGTAATTAATAAATAAAGCAGGAGTTCGTTGGCTTGACTTACATTGGATTTAAATTTATTAGTACTCTTTACAATTTCGTTTTCCGAAATTAATTATACTCAACGTTAGTTGATTATTAGAGTTGCGTACTTTATTTGGAATGCAAGAATGTATTGCATAGACAGTCATCCAATGCCAATAGCAACAGTGGTAGTAGTCAGGTCCGAGCTATAGCACTATGTGGATGTACATTTCACACATCGCTAATTATTACGCATTAAATGTGAGAATTATTAACGCTACATTACCACTCATAATGCAACGATGTATAGTGTTATGAAACAGCCGACAGAACTCAATAACAGCCGTAAGCGACAGTCTGACTCCATATATTCAAGAGTACAGATAAACATGTAAATACTGGAGCACATATTAATAATAAAAGAACGGACATGCCATCATATGCTAAATTTCAGTTTGATCTAATGTGAATGTTATTTCCTCACAATTTATCGCTTAACTTACTCGATCAAGAACAATGTCAAATTGCGACTATGCGTGGACGAGACAACAGATATAAAAAAAACTCCTAAATCGTCACCCCCATTGTTATTAGCGTGCAAAAGACTAAAGCTCTGTAATGAAGAAGCAATTACGACACTGGTACAACATACATTAGCATAATTTGAACTTTCAACAGAGCAACTTTAATGTTTATTAGTGATGAAGCCGGTGCAATGCGCTGTGTAGGCCGTGCAGAGTGGTAATTTGTTGCATATTACGTGCAAAATTCATGCGTTCCATCCGGTGGCAGAAACTTTCGAAAATATTATGAAGGTGTAGATACATTAATTACAAGTACGAAGGCGATGTTTTGCAAACTACCTAAACGTACTCGAGAATTTCACAGACAGCGCGCCCGTATCTCTGAACCAACACATTAGGTTCTTACACACTGGAAAACAATTGAATATTTGACCAGGCAAGACATTGAATTGATGAGCTTTCCGCCGTACAGCCCTGATCTAGCGCCCCGCGATTTGTTTTTGGTACCACACGTGAAGAATAAACTTCGTGGTCAACGGTTTTCTACGCCGGAAGAGACAGTTGAGGCATTCAAAACTCATATTTTGGAGATTCCGCCTTCACAGTGGCAGCAATGTTTTTCGGATTGGTTTAAGCGAATGCAAAAGTGCATTGATTTTCAAGGAGAATATTTTGAAATGCAATAAAACTATTTTCGTTAATAAAATTGTTTTTTTGTTTGCTATTCCCGAAATATAAACGGCTACCCTCGTATAACGAATCATAAGTAAATAAATGTCTATTACTTAATTTGCTACAGTACGCGGACCTCATAATGTAACTTTAATAATTCCTGTATTTGCCATGTAACAGTTATCAATCTATGAAATGTACATTCACATAGTATTATAGCTAGGACCTAACTACTCTCACTGTTGCCATTCGCATCGGGCAGGTGCCCCTACAATACATCCCTGGATTCCGGGCAAAGTACGCAATTCAATTGATTATATACCACTTTAAAGGAATGATCTATTTATTCAAAAGAAATCCAATGGCATACTGGCCCTCATATATAAATTTGCGTAGATAAAGTGTAAACAATATGCTTCATTTTAATAAGTTATTATACTTTTTGTGGTTGTAAAGGTATATTTTACTTTTTTTCTTCTTTTGATTCTTATGCGTTAACCTAAATATCTCGATTCGTAATGTTTGGACGCATCCTATGGAATGACTCATAGACTTTATCTTTAGAAACTTTGTTCCACTTACTATAAAAAATTGAATAAATCAGTGACTTGTCATGCATATGCTTAAAATACCAACCACGACAAAAAAGAATGTTGTTATATTGTAATTTGTGTGGCAGAAATTAAATAATAAATTTTGGAATCAAAATCGATAAATAAATTTCTTCCCACAAATATACATCGTTATCAAGCATTGTAATAATTTCCTCGATAAATATAAAACAATTGCATTTTACTTACACATGTAACACTTCTTAGAATTTCCTTATCAGTTAAATACTTATGGCGTTTTAATCTCCAAGAAAACCAACATGTGGTTATGTTTGCAACAATTAAATTATTTATTTGTATGCAGAATATGTAAAAATCATATTATTCCCGGAAAATCCAGCAACCGTGTGCAAACTTCGTTAATTTATCGCCCGTATAATATTAGTTATATCGTAAATTATGTGTGTAAACAATGCGAAGCTCACTTGATGGTAGTATAAGTACGCAATTCACTTTTTGTTTACTAACGAAATGGTTCTATGTAATACTTTTGAATCTTTTATACAAAGCTTCGTGTTTATGAGTATCATTCGTACAGCGGAACCGACTCTTAAACAATCTCTTTTTATTTGGAGAAATGCTGAAAGAGAAAATAATTTCGCAGAAATTTTATGCGCATTTACAACAGCTCGTGTGTTAAAAAATGTCTTCTTTTATTTTGCAAGGTACATTTTGCAATATTGAAAATAGTACAATCTTTTAACATTAATTTGTACTAGATCTACAGTATCTGACAATTTAATTAGCCTAGGTCTCAGTTATGATGAATAATATATTTTAATTACATATTATTGAAAGATAAATGTACAATTACTACCACAAAGTTTGCGATCTAAATCGCAATTGTCGCTCTATATTTTTTAAGTGGGGCCGTAGCGATATCAAACTTGGAAGAGAGCTCTTATATTTTATTATAAATGAACGAACAATGATGTGCATAATGTACAATTTAAATAGCACACGAGTTGGTTACATTTTCGACCTGATAAACAAAAGGCTTCAAACAGACGCATTCTCTCTTTTGCCGTTTAGGCAATATTAAAAAAATGTATATATTAACTTCAGTTCGCAAGATTTTGTGTATTGTTTTCTATAGAATATTTAATTTTGTTAACGTAATTTCAATTCCGCGAAAATATTTACCAAAAAAGTTTTGACGACATACCTTTTGATTTTTTTACGTGAATGCTAGTTTCGAACGCTTCATGAAGATGACGATGAACTTATTAAATTTATATTAGTTATAGCGAAAATTATTCTACTAATTTAAAAGTCTGGGTGCAGAACCTTTTATGTCAATCACCATGTCAGTAAATCGAATGCAACGTTAATAAGATACAGTGAATGAAACTCAAGTAAAAAAATTGAATCTAAACAATTAGATCTTTACAATTGCACAAAAACATATGTTTATACGATACATAATGTATTCATGAAATCGTATTATCAGAATAATTATCTTATAAATGAATTCAAAATTCTGTTTAATTATTATTAATTAACAATGTGTGTTTTTTAATCTGCATGAGAACTATCGATATCGATAACTATGGTTTGACAGCTGATAATGTCAAACTGTGTTGACATTTCTGTTCAGTAAGGTTTGGCAAGTCATCATGAATCGTTTAACGCCAGAACAACGCTTCCAAATTGTGGAAATTTACTTTGAAAAAAATAAATCTGTTCACGAAGTTCATAGAGCACTTCGTCCATTTTACGGTCAACATAATCAGCCTAGGGAGCAAGCAATTCGTGCAATTATTGATCGTTCTCGCACTAAATTTACTCTCCTCGATTCAAAACCATCAACAAGACAAAGAAATGTGCGTAGCGAAGAGAATATTGTTGCTGTAGCGTGAAATATTGAAGAAGACGCCGAAATGTCGATTCGTAGTCGTTCTCAACTTGTTGGCCTTTGTCCTTCGACTACGTGGAAAGTATTACGTAAGGATCTTGGCTTACGTGCCTATAAAATACAAGTGCAAGAATTGAAGCCAAACGACCATCGTTTGCGTCGCATTTTTGCTGATTGGGCTCATTTGAAACTGGCCGAAGATGAGCTTTTTTTATCAAAGAATTGTGTTTAGTGATGAAGCTCATTTCTGGTTAAATGGTATTTGGAACGAGGACAATCCTCAAGCCGTTAACGAATCATGATTATATCCATTAAAATTGACTGTTTGGTGCGGTTTACACGCTGGCGGCATCATCAGTCCTTATTTCTTTCGAAATGAGGAAGGAGCTGCAGTTACGGTGAATGGCGAGCGCATCAAGATATGCTGACTGAATTCTTATTTCCAAAAATTAATCAGCTAAACATCGACGACATTTGCATCCAACAAGACGGCACAACTTGCCATACAGCTCGCTTAACAATCGATTTATTGCAAAATCAATTTGGCGACAACTTTATTTCCAGAAGTGGTCCTGTTCACTGGCCCCCTCGTTCGTGCGATTTAACGCCTCTGGATTACTTTTTATGAGGCTATGTTAAGTCATTGGTATGCCGACAAACCAGCAACTCTTGAAGCATGGGAAGCCAATATTCAACCCACCATTGACGCCATACGGCCAGATTTATTGTAAAAAGTAGTGAAAAATTGGACTGATCGAATGGACCATGTAACTCGCAGCCGTGGCGGATATATGCCAGAAATCATATTTTAAAAAAAATGACACGAAATTATCCACCAGATTATAATAAAAAAATTTCATTCCAACAATATTTCTGTCTCGTACTATCATTTAAAGTTCTCAAGCTCTTAAAAAAACATATATATATATATATATATATATATATATATATATATATATATATATACTATATATATAAAGAATAAATAAAATCAAAGAAAAGAATTATTCGTATATTATGCGCATTACTATACATGAATACAATTCTTTTACTTTCGTAAAATAATGTGTTTTTTGTACTATGTTATGAATCAGACATTTTTCGAATGCCAATGTTTTGTTTACATAACAAATTATGAAGACCATTCTACATGAACTCATTCGACATGAAATGTCGAGTCTAATTCTAGTTTTTATTTGGGGTGGTGTTAAGATTTTCAAATAAAAGTACATTGTCACTACTAGTGTTAAGCTTGTCAAATGAAAGTACTTTATCACTGCTCGCAATTCCCTTTTTCCATTGTTTAGAAAATCACACGAAACGTTCGCTCTGGGGCACTGTCAAACACAGGCTAATCACAAGACCGTTCTGTATTATCATATTTAACCTAATAAAGGATGATTCTAGCAACGTAGTTTTTAAAACCATCTGTGTCCATTTCCAAATGATCGATGAACATTTAAGATGAAATTCGGTTTGATTAAGAATTCATTTTTTCCTTCGGTTTATTCATTGTGACATTATTTTGTTAAACTTCAAATACGTTAGTGCAGAGAGGCTGCCTGTGCTTTAAAATCCTTCCCATTATCTAAAAATCTATTTTGTTTAGCCTTTGGTCCATCCTAAGTTAGGGCTGGTTGTCTTCGTATTGTTATTCAAGTGCTCCACGGATATGAAACAGAACATGTTCTGGTATGAATGTTGCATTTTTGATACATCCGCGCAACATGAATAGGACCACCCGACTTGTTGCAAGCTTTCGGTGGTTTGAAAAACAATTCATTTACTAAAAATACAATGCAAGTTTGTAATGGTATGATATGGCAAATAATACGCATTATTGCGCAATAGTGCCTAACGTTATGCATTGGGTGACGTAAGTACCACATACATATAAAATGCACCGCGCCGGTTGGATACGACCAGTATTTAATAGTAAGCTACCGGATGAGTGTCGAGTTACAACGTGTATCCGGATAAACAAATATCTGTAATTAAGGGTATTGTGCAACGATGGGACGACAGAAGTGCTTAAGTATGGAAGAAATTGGAAAAATTAAAGCGTTCCATCAAGAAGGGTATTCCTCAAGGGCTACTGCAAAGAAAATAAGTCGATCACACCAGGTTGTGAACAATTTTATTAGGGATCCCGAGAATTATGGAAAACGTTTTAAAGGGCGAACAACATCCGTTACAACTAAGAGAGAACGTCGAGCCATATTACGCGAAGCATCGAATTCGGCATTAACGGCAAGACAAATCGCGAATAACGTTGGAACGAATGCATCGGTAAGAACTGTACAGAAGTTACTGAAGACCTGTCCGCATTTAAAACGTTTGAAAATTAAACGACGGCCTCCTTTAAGGGAATTTCAGCGCACTGCACGTCTTCAGTTTGCTCAAGCAAAAATGGGGTGGACAAGAGAATGGCAAACTGTTATTTTCAGTGACGAGAAGAAGTTTAATTTAGATGGCCCGGATGGGTTTTCTTATTATTTCCACGATTTACGTAAAGATGAAGTGATTCAGTCACGAAGGCGAGCCGATGTTGGTTCAGTCATGGTATGAGGAGCTGTTTCCTATAACGGACCTGTTGATTTAGTAATAGTGAAGGGCAGACAGAATTCGGAAAAGTACGTCCAGCTGCTGCAACAGGTGAAAGACAAATTTTCCAACGTTATGGCAGGTGGGCCATTTATTTTCCAACAGGATAATGCCAGTATTCACACCGCGCGCATTGTTCGACGCTGGTTTCAAGAACAAGGCATGGAGGTTCTCGATTGGCCATCGCTCTCCCCCGAAATGAACATCATAGAAAATGTTTGGGGATGGTTGTCGCGTAAATTGTACTCCAATGCTACCCAATTCAGTTGCGCTGATGAACTAGAGCAGGCACTGAAACGAAGTTGGGCGGAACTTCCCGTTGACTACTTGAGAACCCTGTATAATTCCATTCCATCCCGACTATTTGAGGTTATAAGAAATAATGGCAAAAGTACTCATTATTGAACAATAAAGTATTTTGTTATTGCAAACGAATCTTTTATTTTGTAGATTGGTCGTATTCAAGTGGCGTTTAATTACTCTACTTATTGTCATTAGTAACGTACATTTGCACTGACTTTTACAAAAATTATATTTGGTACCTACATACATCTTTTTATCAACCCTCTTATTTTCGAAAATAACAATTCCAGCGCGCTACCATGTTTATACCAACTACAAATGTCATATATGCAGTTGGTCTTATTCATGTTGCGCGGAGTGTACATCAGTTGTTTTGTTCTGTCACTTTTGGTTGATCTAGATTTCGCTATTCATTCACTCACCTTGTTTATCGTACTAGCTTCAATAGAGTTGTATCAGATCGATATTAAGCTTCAATAGAGTTGTATCAGATCGATATTAAGTTTCAAGGAATCTTTTCTTTACTAAGTAAGGAGAGAATTGTGATGAATTGATTTTGCCCATCGATTCGTTTTTGCGGTTTACAATTTAATTTTCAATATAGTTTTTCACTTCGCTCATATTTTATTGTATACCACTGTATATCTCAGTGTTAGGATGTTTACAAATATTGTTTCACTAATTTTCACTTCCATAACAGTTTTACAGTTTCAATTTTTCATTTTATAACTTGCACTTTTTTTGATTTAATTCAGTACGGTCCTGTATTGTTTACATTGGCTTCACTGTAGGAGATTATCATTGTATAATCTGTTAGTTAAAGTTTTAACTATTATTTTGGAATTAGGTTAACGTCGTATTTATTTATTCATCCTTTCTTATTGGATATTTTATATTTTGTAAGGTATTATTTTTATTTGTTTACCGGCGTGTATCAAGCAGCTGTTCGATTGTGAAAATATTTGGCTTTGTAAATCATTTACCTCAAGTGGGCGTACAACTCTCTAATATTTTTGTTTTATAATTATTTGTACAATCATTTGAATTATAACCAGTTATGGATTCATTTTTATTAATTAATTTTTAATCATTTAACTGTTGTTTGATTTCCTAGTTCTTCTAATACATTTTATAATTAGTTGTTTTTTAATAAATGAACTAGTAAATGATTATTATTTTCATCTCCTTCTCTTCTTTCGTTTAGTACGATGCATATTAGGTGATGCCACGATTGAGCTTCTTCTTATTAAAATATTGTTGTAAAGTTAACAACGTGCTCTATTTAAAAACATTTTGGTGATGGAATTGGTATTTTAATTTTTGTGAAAGGCAGTTTCCTTAAGAATCAGTTTGTCTTCGATACGGATTTTTGAAAGCATGCCGAACAGGATTTCACTTCCATATGTCTCTAAATTATCATCGTTTTGTGTACCTTATAGATTATTCACTTATCATCTTGGCAAATTGATGAATTTTTAATGGACTGTCTACTTTACAGAGGTGTAAACTTACAAATAATTATATAAAGGGTTTTCCAATACGGACTTGACAACTTTTAATTCAATTTGTGAATGCACCCTTTCACTAATCATCGAACTGTCACTGTCAATTTATTCAGTAAACTTAACATTTTCATCATGGTAAAGTACACGAACGAACAACGTCTGCAATTTATAAAAATTTACTACAGAAATTCGGAGTCGGTGACCGCTACTTTAAGAGCGTTAACTCCGATTTTCGGTCGTAATTCTCGCCCTAGTAGACAGGCAGTAACAAGTTTAGTGCAAAAATTTGAATCTACATATTCGTTGTGTGATGTTGCCGTGCCAGTGAGACAACAGGTTGGTCAAAGTGTCGAAAATATCGCTGCCGTTGAAACGTCCGTAGCAAATGATCCAAATCAGTCAATTCCACGGCGTTCTCAAGAGTTGGGCATCGCCCAGACCACTTTATGGCGAATTTTGCGTAAGGATCTTGGTTTACACCCATACAAGATCAAACTGACTCAAGAATTGAAGCCGATGGACCATTTGAAGCGACGTACGTTCGCCGATTGGGCTCTGGAAAAGATGCGCCAAGATGATCAATTTCATCGCAAAATCATTTTCAGTGACGAAGCTCATTTTTGACTCAATGGGTTCGTCAATAAGCAAAATATGCGTTATTGGTCGGGTGAAAATGCACATGTGCTTTTTGAATCACCACTTCATCCACAAAACATAACTATTTGGTGCGGTTTGCATGCCGGCGGCGTCATAGGGCCATATTTTTTCGTCGACGATAATGATCGTCACGTTACTGTGAATGGTAATCGTTATCGCGCCGTGATTACCCATTATTTTTGGCCAGAATTGGAAAATATGGACTTGGACAACATGTGGTTTCAGCAGAACGGTGCCACAAGCCACACAGCAATCGATTTATTGAAGAGTAAGTTTGATGAGCGTGTTATCTCAGGAAATGGATCAGTCGATTGGCTGCCTCGTTCGTGCGATTTAACGCCTCTAGACTTTTTTCTTTGGGGCTACGTCAAGTCATTGGTCTATGCCAACAAGCCGACAACGTTGGAAGAGCTCAGAGCCAACATTGAACGCGAAATAGCAGCCATTTCGGCCGAATTGTGTGGCCGAGTCATCGAAAATTGGATCCAACGAATCGACCGCTGCAAACGTGCCCGCGGTGGCCATATGAACGAAGTCGAGTTCCATTCATAAGTGTTTTGATTGTACTTCAACCCGATAATAAATTTTTTGAAATATCTCAAATGGTCTGCATTTTATTTTGAAAAAAATTTGTCAACTCCTTATTGGAAAACCGTTTAGTTGGAATTTTTAGAGTCTTTGAGTTTGATATTGTCAGCTCTGTGTAGATCAAATTAATATGTAAACCAGTGATTCAATTAGAGGGAGTTAAATTATTAAAGGAAATATTTTGTATTATTGAAAATCACCCATGAATACTTAGGGGATGGTCAAGCCATAAATAGATAAGGTAGGATCTATTAATTTTATGCTTGTGAACCAGCCCAAGGTAAAAATAGTATCCGATAACTTTTTTTGCGTTAAGATCCAAAGTACTTTAATGAAATGTGATAATATAACATTTAAGTTTTTTTTTATTGTTATTAGAAACTCATATAATTATTTATATACTCGTATGTAAGAACGCTTGCATACTCTGTAAATTATTTTTTTATGTTTACTTTCTTCATAAATACAGTTAAATTTTGGATAATTTAAAAAGACCAAGCAATTGTGATATTTGAATTTGTTATACCAATTCTGACACGTGCGCTCTGTTAAGCAATTAGCACCATAAACTTCACATATCTTTTTGTGAGCCGCAGCAGCTTTCTTTCCTTTACGGAAATAAAATATGTCGAAAATGTTCGTTTCTGCACTCCATTTAAAATTAACCCACAACTAATAGCTTTAATAAAAATCACGCACTACTTGCTTCTGAAGTTACGTCAATGTGACTAGTATCACGCGACAAACGGTAAAGTACAGCACTAACATGCGTTGTACAAAAAATAAAGCAACGGTCTCTATCAGTAAAAACCGAAACTACTTAGTTGCCAACCAATCAGGGTTTGTTATTTTGATTGTGGAATTTGAACTAGTATTTTTGTTTCTTTAATTTTTTAACTCCCTCGGTTGGTGGTTGTGTTAATGGCACGTATTTGTTGTGATCCATTATTTCAGTATTAACAAATGGCTTATGGAAATGATAATACTATGTTCAGACAACCCTTCCTAACTCTTCGAAACATTAGTTAGCTTAGCACCCTAGAAGTCTGTCGTAGGATGTTTAGAAGGTAAGGAATATGGGTTTGTGATATCAACTATAGTTGGCAAAAGCTTGATAATTTGTCAATATTTTATCAACACAACATATACGAATGGATTAAGTATTTCAGATATGAAATAATACACCACAAATGTTCAATTCTTATCAGGAATATTTGTTTTAAAAAAATGATACTGAGAGTTTGAATTACAATGTACTAAAATTATAGCATTTATAATTCCCAAAAGATATTGAGTTGTCGGGAAATTTATAAAGCATTTTTTCAACAAATGGTGCTAATTCATTGGTACCAAACTCATCCTTATCTATCTTTATGCTATGCTGTATCACAGTTTTAACTTTATTTTGAAAAAAATTGAGAGATGTGCTTTAGTATTTTAAATTTTATAAAAAAGTTGAAAATGGAAAATCAGAATGTTACTTCTGTAAAGGGGGACGCGCTTCAAGCTTGCGAAAAGTTGTGTAAAGTGATCTTGAGTACCTTGTCATTTCTAAAAACATGTTAATGTAATATCAATTACTTAGGTATAAAACCCGATAAGTCACGATTTTTTTAAAAATAAATTTTAATACCCCGAAAAAGAAAAAATACAAAAGCCAACATATCCATAATAATTTTAAGGAGCAAAACTCAACAAGTCTAATACAATTTGAATATAAAATATCACTGTAGATGCAAATATTTTATAATTACGTTTTATAAACTTAACAGATAAATAAAACTTATTTTTAATATTCAAAGTCTTTTCATTAATAAAAATTCAACACTTTGCGTACAAAATTCGACATGTACATTTCATTAATTGAGTGTTTGATTGTTTTACAGCTCCCCAATCTCTTGAATTTTGTTTCTTACTCCAAAATATCAATAATAACCTACGCCAAATAATTTCATTAATTAATTCAATTAAATAAAAATTTTATGAGTTTATTTACATTATAAAATTTTCTATTTGTGTGACTTAGATTTTGCATCTAAGCGACTAAGCTTAGCGATGAAAAATGTGTATCTCTGACGCTGTTAGACAATGTATTATAATAAGAGCACACTCTACGTAAAGACATCTCACGCATAATATTTGTCATCACACGAAGGTATTTTAAATTTTATAAAAAAGTTGAAAATGGAAAATCAGAATGTTACTTCTGTAAAGGGGGACACGCGTCAAGCTTGCGAAAAGTTGTGTAAAGGGACTAAATATCAATGTCAATGTCAACAATGGGTAACGAAATTCCGCGCTGGTGATTTTAATCATAGCGATTCCTCTCGGTCACAAAGACCACTGAGGTTGATGACGATAAAATAAAGGCATCGATTGAGTTAAAACTCAAAATGTGACACAAGACATTGCAAACATACATAATTCAATAGTTCACGACTACGTGAAAACCTAAGATATGTCAGCAAACTTGGTAGTTGGATTTTACATTACACTGGACATTAACATGATGGCACATACATACATTATATACATTTATGATATAATCCTTAAAGTGAGGAAAATGATTTTTACAAAACGACTAATAAAGAACTGCTAAAGAGAAGAGAATTACTTACAAAAATGTGGCACGAAAACGATTTTGGTAACAACCAAAAGAACAAATTGTTCGATCCAGATTTCAGCCCTTGAACGAGGAAGTTAATTTCTTCTTTGAGGTGTCAATACAATTATTAAGTAGATTAAATAAAAACCTCATTGAAACCTGATTCCGACGTAGTGCCAAACAATCCATACCGACCATATCTTCCTTCCTGATGATCAAAGCCCCAAACAGAATACGAGTCAATATATTTGAAGTAAAGATATTTTAGGAACTTTCTCTGTACTAACTCCAGGGAACGTACTTGGTATGTATGTACAGGGGACCAAACCAAGGAAACATACTCAAGCTTAGCGCACACATAAGAAATATATACGGAGAATATAGCAACCAGTGAATCAAGTTATGCGTACTTCTAATTATAAAACCAATATTTTTAAACTGAAGTTTGTAATATTTTCAATATGAGAAGAAAAAAAGATAATAGTCGGACAGGGCAAGGTCTGGAGAGTACGGCGGGTACGATATTATGTCGCATTCAACTGCTTTCAACGCTTCCTTGATCAGTTTTGCTGCATGAGACGGCGCGTTATTATTCTGTAAAATCACTTTACCATGTCTTCGGGCCCATTCTGGATGTTTTTCTATCAACGCATGGTTCGAATTGATAATTTGTTATCGGTAGCGATCAGTATTAACTGTTTCATCAGGTTTCAACAGTTCGTAACACCACTCTGGTTCCACCAAACACAGCATTGTCTTGTGACCAAAGCGATTTGACTTTGCAGCCCTTGGGCCAGCTTCGTCAGGTGATAACCATGATTTTTGCACTTAGGATTTTCGAAATAAATCCATTTTTCATCACCCATCACTATTCGATGCAGAAATGACTTCCTATCATACCTTTGAAGCAGCATTTCGCAGACGATTTTTCGATATTACATTTGAATGACAGGCATTCAATTAATGTGGCACTTTTTTCCCATCGTTTGCATTTTTTCCCATGGCTTGTAATGGGTCGCTAATCATTTCGTGGGCCACATTTAACGTTTTTGACAATTGTTTTTGAATTTGGGTTTGATCTTTATCCAATAACTCAGGCAGTTACGCATCTTCAAACGTTTTCGGTCCACTAGAACGTTGCTTTGTCTTGCACATCGAAATCACCAGTTTGTTGATGTTTTTATGGTTGGAGTATGTTCATCGTAAGTTTCTACTAGCAAACGATGACTTTCAGCGGCTTTTTTCTTTTGATTAAATAAGAAAAGTAGTGTGTGCCGCAAATGCACTTTTTTAGGCACGAAAGAGGTATAAGTCTATGACAGTGTTACTTCCGCAAAATATAACATATATGGCTTTGAAGCTTGATGCCAGTAGAATAAAAAGACATATGTCAAATCATAACATTGCATGCTTAAGCCTAGCGACATCTGTTAGAAAAATCGGAAATGACTTTCCGGTACACCTGGTATATACTTGATTAAATAATTGACTAAACATGGTACTGTTTTCTTTTATTCCAAAGAAACTACACAGTTTATTTCATAACTTCAATAACACGAATTCTGTTACTTTAACTAAATAATATTATACTTCCCTACTCAAAGAGCTTTTACCTACATAGCTCTTTGACAACGCAAAAATTACCATAATTACATAAAATTTAACTTACGAATTATATTTTTTTTATTGATAATTTATTAATAATAGTTTAGTGCAAAAAAACAAATATTCTTATATTTTGATGTCTGAACACAATTATTAGAGAATTATCTAAAACGGAACACAATTTTCTTGAATTCATTTGAAAAGAACAAATAAGAAAAGCATGTTTCGCATTAATAAAGCATACCATCGACCTAAAAACAAATTAATTAAAAGCGGACATTAATGAATTCACTCCAATGAGAATTGTTCTGATAGTACACCATACCACTTTAAAGTAATTACAGTTTCCTGTTTCTGTATTTTCGTGGCTGTCGTTTATCAATTTGACTACTTCCGTAAAATAGAAAAAACGTCCAATGAAATAGTAGGGAAAAAAAACACTGAATGGTGTGTATTTGCATTGTAAATTAAGGTAATGCACATTAAAAAAGAACAATGAATTTTACTCCCTACTACTTTCTTTCTCGGCATGGCAACGCTGTTGTTGCAGTTGTTGATAACAGATCGTAACTATATATTTTAACCTCAATAAAAGTGGTACTTGTTAAAATTTAATGAGAAATACGAAATTACAGTGGGCTTTGTTTGCCAGAGCTCCTGGCCTACTTATTTTACATGACAATGATGTAGAGGTGGGATTAACATTGTGATTTTGTGGTAAAATGACCGTTAGAAATGCTAAAAATGACCACGATAGTTAATTTATGAATTTTATCTAAGTAACATTTGTTAATTATAACTTAATAATAATTGTACGAATTTATTTTAATCTGAATATCGTAATTGTCATTAAAAAATGCACGATTTTACTGATAGAAAAGGTATAATTTTCATAAAAACCAATTCTCGATATTATACAATTCTTAATTTTAAGCAGGTTTACGTATCGTATTCAATGTGGATTCCACAGAAAGGTTTCTTTTTTTTTTCTGTGTTTATAACAATGTCCTATTTCGAAAGATCGTTGTAAAATATCGAAAGTTGTAATATTTTTGATAGGTCGTTTATTGATACCAAAATATATTACCCTTCTTCAACAATCTTCTGCTGTGAGCTCATAATTCCTCGTTCATAGAAGGACCTATCTCTATTGGTAAAAAACTTTGCAAAGTGTCTACAATAATCTTGCAAAGGAGTTTTGAACAAAACCAAGTTAAAGTTTGAAGGTACAAAATCTGACGAGTATAGTAGATGTGAAGGTACCTCCCATTTAAGGGCTAATAATGTTTGAGAGCCAATCAAACTTTTGACACAGCACTTTTAAAAGCCCACTACACCGAAACCATAACCTTGCTCTGATGAATGTTTGCTTTTATGACGTTCGAAGCAAATCTTTTGGTTGTTACCAAAATCGTCTTCGTGACACATTTTTGTAAGTAATTCTCTTCTCTTTAGCAGTTCTTTATCAGTCGTTTTGTAAAAATCATTTTCCTCACTTTAAGGATCATATCATAAATGTATGTATGTGCCATCATGTTAATGTCCAGTGTAATGTAAAATCCAACTACCAAGTTTGCTGACATATCTTAGGTTTTCACGTAGTCGTGAACTATTGAATTATGTATGTTTGCAATGTCTTGTGTCACATTTTGAGTTTAAACTCAATCGATGCCTTTATTTTATCATCATCAACCTCAGTGGTCTTTGTGACCGAGAGGAATCGCTATGATTAAAATCACCAGCGCGGAATTTCGTTACCCATTGTTGACATTGACATTGATATTTAGTCCCTTTACACAACTTTTCGCAAGCTTGAAGCGCGTCTCCCTTTTACAGAAGTAACATTCTGATTTTCCATTTTCAACTTTTTAATAAAATTTAAAATACCTTCGCGTGAAGACAAATATTATTATAATACATTGTCTAACAGCGTCAGAGATACACATTTTTCATCGCTAAGTTTAGTCGCTTAGATGCAAAATCTAAGTTCACACAAATAGAAAATTTTATAATGTAAATAAAATCATAAAATTTTTATTTAATTGAATTAATTAATGAAATTATTTGCCGTAGGTTATTATTGATAATTTGGAGTAAGAAACAAAATTCAAGAGATCGGGGAGCTGTAAAATTAATGAAATGTACATGTCGAATTTGGTACGCAAAGTGTTGAATTTTTATTAATGAAAAGACTTTGAATATTAAAAATAAGTTTTATTTATCTGTTAAGTTTATAAAACGTAATTATAAAATATTGTTTTTAAATGCCAAAATCATCACTTTCTTCTTCACATTCAGCTTTCTCTTCAGTTGCTACACTTTTGTCCAAGACATTTTGAAAAGTGTCTTTAAATAAAACTAGGTTATAGTCTTTTTTCCATTCCTGATCATAGTGTTTTTCAATAATACTTTGCTTCTTTTCTATGTTATAGGTACTCCAATAACCAGTACCTTTTCTCTTCCCCAGTCCTTAATCACCCCATCATTTCCAAAAGCGTGGTAAATTTTTTATAATTGTGATGTATTCGTCAGAGTTTATGAATACCGCTTGCCTTTCATAGACTTTTTCATAGCGTCATTAACTATACAATCAAATAATATTAATATTAAATACGTAAGCACAACGGTCAACAGCTAAGTGACTAGTCAAATGCAGTTACTTGTTGCAAAATATTTAGCTCTCATTGGTGCATTAACAAGGTTTGCCTTTGCAATCTTAAATATTGGGTTAACAACTAAGTACTTTCGGTTTTGTAGTATAAAATAAAACACTTTTTTTTAAACAAAGAATGGTTTTTAATCAATTATATATTTTCCATTTTGCTCAATGACCTTTTGCCATCTTTCTTTCAGCTGCATGATTCCGCGCTCATAAAATTTCTGGTCCTTATCAGCAAAAAAACTGAACCAGGTGCGAGTGAAGGTCATCGTCATTTGTGAAAGTTTTACCATTCAAAGAATTTTGCAAACTTCGAAATAAATGATAATCAGATGGTGCTAGATCAGGACTGTATGGGGGATGTGGCATCACTTCCCAGCCAAGCTCCAATAGTTTCCCACGAGTTGCCAAAGATGTGTGAGGCCTTGCATTATCTTGGTGGAAAACTACACCTTTCCGATTTGACAATTCTGGCCGTTTTTCTTTGATTGTTTCATCCACTTTTATTAATTGTTGACAGTAAACATCAGAATTGATCGTTTGGTTCCCTGGAAGCAGCTCAAAAAACACAACACCTTTGTAATCCCACCAAACTGACAGCATGATCTTTTTTGGATGCAATTCAGCTTTCGATGTGGTTTGAGCTGGTTTATCGAGTTTGCTCCATGATCGTTTTCGAACTATGTTACTGTACAGGACCCATGTTTCATCACCAGTGATGATTCTTTTTAAGAAAGGTTCGGTTTCATTTCGTCTAAGGTGCATATCGCAAAAGTTGATTCTTTGTGTTAAATGAATTTCTTTCAATTCGTGAGGTACCCAAATATCAAGCTTCTTAACTAGCCCAAGACATTTTAAATGTTTTTCAATTGTTGTGGCGATACATGTAGCCTCTCCGCAACCTCTCGAACAGTTATATGACGATCCTCTTCAATTATGGCTTTGATTTGGTCATCATCAACATCAGCAGGCCGACCAGAACGTTGCTCATCTTTGAGGGAAAAATCTCCAGAACGGAATTTTTTATACCAATTCTGACACGTGCGCTCTGTTAAGCAATTAGCACCATAAACTTCACATATCTTTTTGTGAGCCGTAGCAACTTTCTTTCCTTTACGGAAATAAAGTAGTAAAATATGTCGAAAATGTTCGTTTCTGCACTCCATTTAAAATTAACCCACAACTAATAGCTTTAATAAAAATCACGCACTACTTGCTTCTGAAGTTACGTCAATGTGACTAGTATCACGCGACCAACGGTAAAGTACAGCACTAACATACGTTATACAAAAAATAAAGCAACGCTCTCTATCAGTAAAAACCGAAAGTACTTAGTTGCCAAACCAATAGTCGAGGACTTATCAATTTTTGCATCTACAATGATATTTTATATTCAAATTGCATTAGACTTGTTGAGTTTTGTTCCTTAAAATTATTATGGATATGTCGGCTTTTGCATTTTTTCTTTTTCGGGGTATTAATATTTATTTTTAAAAAAGTCGTGACTTATCGGGTTTTATACCTAAGTAATTGATATTACATTATCATGTTTTTAGAAATGACAAGGTACTCAAGACAAAACACCAAAGCATCAAAGATACTGCCAATTTGATTTGAGTCTGACCGTAACTTAACCACACTTCTTGTTTTCTAGAGCTGGCATAGTGATCTCAATTTTTTGGTGCACAGATGATAAATAATTTCTTAATGTTGGTTCACTTAGAAATTCATGGTCAGAATTATATTTTGTCCAAAACTTGCTGAACAGTTCCTTCTTCATTACCTTAAATGATACATTACAAGCCGGCAATATCGAAATGAAATCTAAGATAAATTGATTCTTAGATCTCTGATCATATTTCCTAGGTTTGTTGTTTCACAGTTTAAATGACTAAAACTGTTAAACTATCCTTTTTATTTCGACAGAAGAGCGGTGTAACACACTAAACAAATCACTTTGGCACCATAGTATTTGTCCGAATTGTCAGAATTGTCCGACAAATTTATTTACAGTCTACGAACACGAGTCTGTTATTATTCCGTTTTTCTCATATAATTAATTTACAGTGTATACTGATCATTATCAGTATAGCGCATCAGCGACTCTAACTCGAAAACTCTCTAAAGTTATTGCATCGAACGAAATACTTGCATGACTGTAGAGAAAAGCGGTGACCCGTTCGCCTGGCTCCCTCAGCGACTATGAACACTGTCTCACATTTGCGCGATCTAACCATTACGCACATATAATATCGTGTCTAAGAAATGATATTAATAATTATAATGCGTAATACTGAGACTACTATTTGAAACATTTTGTTTCTTTTTCAATTACATATATTACGTAACCCGATATGCATGTGATATTTATGAACAAAAAATAAATGCAGATGTCGCTGGCAACAAATCTATAATAACTCCAGCTAGTTTAAAAACACAAGGATCTCATCTTTACGACTTGACATGCTACTGAAATTCGCTTATAGTTTTATTCGCTAACACATAGATTTATTTTTAGATTTATTGAAAACATCCGACTGAAGTAGCAGAAAACACCATATGAAAATTCGACATAGCAAACACGTGGTGCATTTAGAAAGGCAGTGTTATATTTATATTACAGTGACGGGCGATCGCTGCGAAAGAAATTGACCGGGAAAATGGGCTGTCAGTTCTATTTAGAAGACCAATGTGTCAGTTAAATTAAACTATGTAAGCAAAATTTTGAATCATTGAGACTCTAAAATAAACTATCCTATCTGTACCAAATAGTGTACGTACATATGTATATTAATGTATCCAATAAATCAAGAATAAGAAAAAAACTTTAAAAAATACCCCACATTTGAACAAACAATATTTTCGAACTATAAAAGAAGCAAGTCGAAATTTAAATAATAAAATAAGTAGTCTATAATTAGTATTGGAAAACTTTACATTCTAAGCCTATTCAAGAAAATATACAGTCTGTCGCAGACAAAACCGAACTTTTTTAAAATAGTAATTCTTAGTGGCGCCATCTATTAAAAAATATGCGTCAGTAAGGTAGATCTTTCACCAATGTTATGTCAAAATATCATAATATTTGCATCATTAGAAACAGAGAAATTGCGCATAAAGCAACAGTGTGTATTTGGAATTGGTCGAAAAATGAATTTTAAACAAAGAGCAAATATCAAGTTCTGCTTTAAGCTCTGTAAATCGTTTACTGAAATGTTTAATGTGATGCAACAAGTGTATGGTGATCAAATATCATTTTATACGTTAAATAAAAGAAACTAAAGTTTATTAAGCTCCTTAGTCCAACATGTTACATAATTATAACAATAAATAAATAGGGCAGACAAACAACAAACAAAATAATTGTGCATTAAAATAGCAGTCATGCCAAAATACTAACCAAATGTCATTTTTACTTAGTTAATTGAATTGAAACACTTAATATTCTATTGCTTGACCTTAATTGTTTATCACCTCTTGACACCTGTGGAGCAACGAGTTCACCAGTTGTCTACATGTCTCTGCTGAAATTTTTTGCCATTCGGCTGGACATATTCTCCACAGATCGTCAATTTTTGCGGTTTAGCAGCAGATACGGTCTTTTTCAACTCCATCCATAAAGTTTCATTTGGGTTCAAGTCTGGCGATTGTGTCGGCCAACCCATAACGCGATCGTTATTATCTCGAAACCACGTCTTCATTTTACGAGAAATATGCTTCAAATCGTTATCCCGCATATACGCCCATCTTAGTGGCATTTCTTCTTCTGCATATGGTAGAAGCACAGTTTGTAATATGTTCACATAGGCATTCATTATGCTTTCTATCTTGTGTAAAGAACCTACGCCATACTACAAAAAACACTCTCACAGCATGATGCTTGGGCTTCCGAATTTTACTGTCTTTTTGGTGTACTGGAGTTGAAATGCTGTCAATGGTGATCTTCGTATTATTGGCATGCTCCGGAATTAAATAAAACTATTTTCGATTCATCGGACCACAGTATATTACACTACTTTTTTCGTGCTATTGTAAGTGTTCATGACGACAACTTTCCTTGAGTCAATCTTCGTCTAATAGTAGAGATGCTTATACAAAGGTGTAACTCACTTTTGATTGCAGCTGAAGTTATGAACGGTGTCTTCTTTGCGCAAACTATAATATTTCTGTCTCCTCTAGGGCAAGTTTTCCTTTTTCTTCCACGATTTTCTTTCATTTTTCTCCAGTTCTTAGCGTTTGTAATCATTTGCGCAGTGCATGAGAACGTATTTTGTATAAACTTGTAGGTTTTGCCGCTATTAAGTAGATAGAGCATAATTGCTCTTTCTTCCGACGAACCATGTTTTGCTCGGCCCATATTACAACAGAAACGGATGATTAAAAATTATTGAATTATTCTGCAACTGACAGAATTTTATAAGTCTGCGTTTAATGCCGTCAGCTATGGTACTGCTATTTTAATGCACAGACAAATAACTCACTTTACCGGAAACGGTTGTAAATGTTATTTTGTAAGTATTAATTAAGGATTGCTATTTTCGTGCACATGTCTGTATATAAATACAATTTTAAAACAAAACAGATAAAACATATGAAGATACGGACTATTATTAAAATAGGAATCAACTATTGGGTGTTTGGAATTGAGAAAACTGTAGCTAATCAAGTACCATCATCACAAAAGAAATGTCATTTGATTTTGATGACTTTGGTTGTATGATAAATCACTAAAAAAAATGTAATTAGGAACCATTAAGATATAGGTTCTCAAACTTTTTAAAGCCATGGCGCCCTTAACGTTCAGATTATTTCTGGCGGCGCCCTTCATATGAAGCAAAACTGGAGACCTGATAATTTCAAGGCTAGAATCTTAAATTTAAATAAATTCCATGCTATGATCTCTGAATTTAACCCTTAGATTTTTATAAGACTTCAATTTTGTTTAAATACGCTGACATTAAATCTAAAATTCAGTATACAAAATGAATAGTACTTATTTTGAACAAATTATTGTTGATTATATTTACAATCAAGTGCCAAAAAAGCTGTTTAATAAATTCATTTTTATAAAATTTTATTTTTCGTTTTTTTTTCGTTTTGGCGAGGTTGTCGCTGCGCCCCTGGAGACTGCGGCGCATACTTTGGGAACCTCTGCATTAAGAAAATAAGCTGTCAGCTAGGGCAAGCATTTTTATATTTGTTCGGATCCATTACCTATTAATAAAAATCATCACCCTTTGTATATCAAGAAATAAATGTAAAAAAAATAAAACAAACCAATACTTTCAAATACCTAGTAGTGTTAATATAAAATGAAAGAAATATAAAAAACATAGTTTACGTGAGGTGAGTCAGTAAAAAAAAATATGTAAGTGAACAATCAAGATATCTGTATATAAAAAAAACAGAGCAACACAACAAGATTCTTAAAGAAAAAAGAAGATAGATGCTCGAAATATTACAAAAAATAAGAAAAAAATATATGTACCTACTTGAGTAAATGTTCAATGGAAGGTGCAACGAAGTACACTTGCTTTTCAAAATTCAGGAATTTTTCCGAGAGAGAGAGAGAGAGAGAGAGAGAGATACATATTACATAATAACCAAGGAATGTTAAAAGATCCGTAGAAATGATTATATTTTTGATTGTTTTTTGATAATTTTATCTTCATAAACAAATATTAACGTTATGCATATTTTATGTTTTTCTTATGGTTACATACAACCATGCTCAAATGTATTAGACACCTTACGAATTTATGTACATACATACATATATAGTTTATATAGTTTAGTCAAAGGAGAGGTGAAGAAAATAAAACTGTTGTGAAAATTATGTACAAAGTGTTATTTAGTAATATAGTACAATTTATCAATATTTTGTCGCTCCGCCCTTGGCCTTAATGACAGCTCGCACTCGTCGAGGTATACTTGCTACTAAATTGTAACACTCTGCCGGTGGTATTGCAGCCCATATTTCGCGAATTTTTGTTGATAATTCTGCTTTTGACAGGCATTTATGTTCCGTGATCTTAGTTTTTAAGATACGCCACAAATTTTCAATGGGCGACAAATCGGGACTTTGTGGCGGTCAATCCAATACCTCCACTGTGTTTTCCTCGAACCAACGCATTACAGCTCCCGATTTGTGGCAGGGCGCATTATCTTGCTGAAAAATGTATTGTGGAATATCCTGGTCGAATAGTTTTAGCACAGACGGTTCTAATACTTCCTCCAACATGGCTAAATAGCGTTGGCTATTCATTCGTCCATCGCACAGGTACACTTCTCCAACACCGTATGCAGACATACAACCCCAAACCATGATACTACCACCTCCAAATTTTCCTGTGTGGATGATACATTGTGGTTCATAAGCTTCCCCTTGCCTACGCCGAACGTATAGCGTCCCAGGTAGTCCCCAAAGCTGCTAGGCAAAAGGAGAAAGTTAGCACTTAGACAGGATTAATTTTGTTTAATATTACATGTAGACTGAATTGCATACAACGATAAGAATATTAGTCATGAAGATGTACTTACATACCTCGATATTCGATTCATCAGACCAAAGAATCTTCGACCACTTCTCGATTGTCCAATTTTCATGTTGTTTGGCCCATAAATACCGCTTCTTTTTATGAACGTCAGTTAAAAGCGGTTTACGTCGCGCTTTACACGTAAACTAGCACGCTGGAGACGCCTTCTCACTGTTTGCGCAGAAACTGTTACGCGATAACGCTGTTTCAGCTCACTGGTGAGCTGTTTCGATGATTTTTTCCTATCACTGAGAGCCAATCTTTGTAAAATTCTGTCTTCTCTAATCGAGGTACAGGGTTTTCTGCCACTTTTTGGTCTGTTAACAAACGACCCACTCTCCTGATAGCGACTAATGGTTGTACGGACTGCACATCGCGAACAATTCTTTTTTTTGCAATTGCAGCTATTGATAACTTCTGTGAATGCAGTAGCACTATTTGAGCGCGTTCCCCTACCGACAACTCGCGTGTTTTAGGCATTTTTCTTCAACAAATAACTGACACAACGTGAAAAAATAGGATAATCTAATTGATCTCTACCACAAACTCACAAACGCACGTTGCTCACACACTACTAGAATGACACTAAATTTCTAAAATCCACAATTTCCCCTTTCCACCTATTTTTTTTAATAGGGGATTAACTAGGGTATTCAAAAACGCATTTCTGTAAATACCATTAACTATTTTTACGGTTAATTTCCGTTAGACTTGGATAATACCGAGAATAAGGGTTTTTACCTGGGGTGTCTAATACATCTGAGCATGGTTGTATAACTAGTGAGTGTAATATGCACATACCATATTTTAGTTCAATACGTATATAAAATTTTATAATAACAATAAGTTATTGAATTAACGTTATCTGTCTCATTTAGAAATAAACCATGCCTAACCACTTGTACATATAGCTATGCGGCAAATAAAATATTCATTATTCAACTTACACTGTGCAAATATCCTTACATACGTTAGATATATTGCTAATTTATTCTGAAGTTTATGCACATACATTTTCTTCTAAGTTATTCCATACGGTCTCTGCCACGAAACACACTAACGGTAATTCAGAATTTGGCAAGCAGACATGTTTTTTTAATGTTTTCTAATGTTAGTTAATTATAAATTCATTCAGTTCTAATTGAATATAAATAATTATATTTATGCATCAATTATACTAATAACAAGGTAATTAAATTCCTCAATTTGATGCTTGTTTTCCATTAAGAGCTTTGGAACGTATTAACATAAAAAAAAACTATCGATATAAATAAAAAACAACTACGCTACAATCACAAGTTACTATAGCGAACGTAAGCATGACAAAATATTTTATAAAATAATTTTAAGTAAGTTCTAAAATTATGTTGTCCTTTTAAAGGCAATTCAATGTCTAGAATAAATTAGACCGAAATATGTATGTACACTTGTTGATCTTTTAGCCATATGTTCTATGCTTGAATCATGTTAGGGCCGGCAGTGTCGCTAAATGAATAAAAACACTCCATTTTCCATACTAGTATACCACATACACACATAAAAATTATAGTATACAAAGGATGCCAAAAAATGTGTGCAAATTTTAAAATAGGAAAAAACTATATTAAAATAGTAAGACTAATTTCTAAGCCAAAAACGGCGTAACTGCCGTTTTTTGGCTTAGGGGTAGCCGTTTATATTTCGGGAATAGCAAAGAAAAAAAATTTTTATTATTGAATTATCGATTGAAAATCAATGCACTTTTGCATTTGTTTAAACCAATCCGAAAAGCATTGCTACCACTGCCAAGGCGGTATCTGCCTCTTCTGGCGTAGAAAACCGTTGACTACGAAGTTTATTCTTCACGTGTGGGAACAAAAAGAAATCAAAGGGTGCTAGATCAGGGCTGTACGGCGGATGGCTCATCAATTCAATGTTTTGACCGATCAAATATTCAATTGTTTGAACCGACCTGTAAGAGCTCGCATTGTTATGGTGGAGAATGATCTGTCGTTTTCGGTTTGTGTTCCTTATTTCTTCAAAAACTTTTGGCAAACAAATAGTTGTGTACCATTAGGAATTGACCGTTCTACGACTCTCTAAAGACACGGTTGCAACGTGATCGGTTTTTCAGAGAAAACAGGCGACCATTTGTTTTGATGTGCTTCGAGCGCGAACAACTTTTGTTTGTGTTGGCTCATCTTGGAATACCCACATAGTCGACTGCTGTTTACTATCGGGCTCATACGTATATTTAGATCCAAGATTCATCACCTCTGACGACTTTATAAATGTTTTTTGAAGTACCACCATTGTATTTTTGGTGAATGTCTTGGCACCAATCGATGCGAGTCCTTTTTTGAGCGGTTGTCAAATTATGTGATGCCCAACGTGAACATAGCTTCTTAACGGCTAAATGTTCATGCAGGATCTTATGCACGCTGGTGTTACTAATACCTAGAGATGTCTCGATCTCACGGTATGTCGTTTGACGGTCTTGCATTATCAATTTAGACACTGCATTAATGTTTTCTGACACAACAACACTTGTGGGACGACCTTTAGGAAATTCATCGTCCAAAGAACGCCGTCCAAGTTTGAATTCACTATACCAACGATATACTGGTGGTGCTTCGTCACTATATAAAGAATTTAGTTCGTCGATGGATTCTTGTTAAGATAATCCATGCCGACAGTTATGAAAAATAATTGTTCGCGAGTTAATTCCATTTTTTCGCTGACATAAAATTTTCAAGTTACTGTCAACAATAGAAATGGCGACCAGATAATAAAACTGTCAAGGTAAATATATTGTCAAAAATAACAAACTTTACGATGCAATCATCAGATCGGAGGTAACGCTAACAGTGTTGCCAGTTCCTGAAATATAAACGGCTACCCTCGTACCTAAAATAATATTGGTCAATTACCTCCATTCTTCATAGACATTTTGAGGTACGTAAGCTTCGTTTCTGTTGAATTACCTAAAATTTGACTCTAGTTCAAGAAGAACATTGTACGAAATTGTACAAATCTACAGTAGATCGCTTTATCAATGGATCGTCTCATTTTATTTACTACATTACTACATTGCCACATTTTTTGGAATTCATTAATATGTTTTCATTGTAGCACGAAACGGCCGTTGTATTATTAGTGCAGTATAGTACACTAGAGTTTATTCGCCTCAAATTCTCCAAAGCGTGCTCCAAAATTGTCAAAGAGGAGGATCGCATTGCATAACATTAACGCCCGAGCTTACACTATTGTTCAAACAATATGTATAATATTTAAATGCACAAAATATTCGGCGTATGATTCAGATTTTGTACCTAATAATGAGCTTTTGTTTCCATAAATAAAAATATGTTTTTTTGCAAAAAAAGAGCAGTTTAGAATAGTAACAGGATACAAGTTACTCACCTGTAAGACAATTCTTGAACAAAATTGGCAAATATAATCTAGACCTTAATTGCAGATTATGCAATAAGATCAACCATATCTTGCAAGTATTGCCCTGAATTTGTAAGGGTCACTACAGGACACGGAGTACTGGATAGAGTAGTAGGTAATACAAATATTGGGTGAATGCACAAAATGTCAGATGAGGTAGTAGTTCTTCGAAAACTATCGTAGTTGAATAATCTCTACGGAAGAGAAAAAAAGAATCCGTATAGTTACATTCTATATTTAATTTAATATAGCAGTCATGACGCATGAGTAGTCTTTTTTAAGTCTTATTTGCTTTATATTCAATATACCTTCTTGAAATACTGGGACTCAATTTATTACGCAAATATTGTATATTTTTCATAAGTTTTTCATATTAAAATTGTTACTTTGTTGAAGACATTAGGTTGATACATATGTTCGTGGCGTTTTTGTTGAACTCAAAATTGATTAATTTTTTAACAAACAGAATATGTGAACTAATCAAGAATATATTCTATTTCACTATTTACGTCTGCCTTCCATAGCACTAAAGCGTTCAGACGACCTTCATCAAAGTCTGATTGCCTTCCTGAACATTGAGAATTGTTTATGTCAAAATGACTTTAAATCGAGAAATCGCTTTCTGTGCCATACTCTTCCCAATTACATTTTCTCCGTAAACCGCACGAATAATTCAATCCGTTTCCGATGACAACTTTTCTATTAAGCTCGAACAAAAGCATAAGTCGAAAATGATCTTGCACAAATTCACAAGTTCAAAAACTATTCAATTAAACAATATAAGGCATTGAAAAACGTTAAGAACTTATAATCTAATATAATCCAGTTCATTAAATTAATAAAAACGAAATAAAACTACTTATCTAAAATTCGTTTCCAGCGTAATCAATTCTAAATGAAATTATAAACAACCTAAATTATTTACTTATCTTTATATAATCAATAAAAAAATTTACAACCTTATATTATGGCATTATTGGCTACCTCTATCAAAGATTTTATCACGCCTGTTATAAAATATCGTATTACAAAATCTAGATACAATGAAATAATTGAGTTTTCTAGACTAAACAATGATAGATGAGTAAAATACTGAAATACGTGCATGCATTCAATAACAAATATTATTTTCATTGCACAGAAATTTATGATATAATTGTCGAACTAAATTCATTAACAATAAAATATTTTCATAATAAAAACGCAACAGTTTATTAAAGCTTGTCAGTTTCATTTTTAATTGACCTTCCACCATATACCTCCATGTTAAAATAGCCATTTATTCGAGACTCGATAAAGTTAGGACGAAAATATAAAAAAAAGTGAGCGATTGTAATTTGGGCCAATGGTCATTATTTAATCCTCGAAAATTAGTCAGGTAACATTCTTAGTATGTAAGTTGGGCCGAAGGATTATAAGGATTAAAATTAAAAGCATTTAGGTAATTAAGTATAGATAGGAATTAATAATTAATAATCACACGAATACGGTCTCCATTACTTACTGTTTCTAGAAATTTAGGATTTTATTTACCTAATTGTTAATTTAATAAGTTTAAAGAAACTCCCCTCCATTTATATAAATATATACGGACAGTATTCAGTTCATCCTGTGAGTTCAAAGAGTTATTTAGTTCACAAAGTATAAATATCATGAGTCACGAGAAATCCTTAGTGTGCGTGGTCAAGTTCTTTTGATTTTACAAACGTATACTTTTTGTAAATCAGATTTGCTGAAGTGTGGTGATAGGAAATGGCGGTGCACCTCCAAGAGTACTTCATGTAGGGCCAACATTTTTACCGTTGGCGAAGGAAGTGAAAGAATTATAGTAAGGAAAAATTCTGAACATAACCATCCGTTAAAAGAAAATGAAATTGATAAGAAAATTGTTAATAGTGCTTGCAATAGGAAAGCGACAGAAGATATTTCACAAAGACCCTCAAAACTTTGTCGACAAGTACTTCAGAATATGAGTGAGATAAACATATCTGGGTCAGACTTAAAATGTGTTAAACGGAATGTGTACAACGCCCGCAGAAACTAATATCCACTTTCACCTCAATGTGCGATGGATGTACATGCAGCCCTGGCTTGTACCAACTGGAAAACAACGCAAAGAGAGAACTTTATAGTCATAAACGATAGTACAAACAATTTAGTAGTATTTTCTTCTGCAAAAAATTTATCGTTCCTGTGCAACTGTGACAACATTTATATGGATGAAACGTTTACTTATTGTACCAAATTTTTCAAACAACTTTTTACAATTCATGGATATAAACACGGACATTATGTTCCGCTCGCTTTTTGCTTACGATTTTTTTTTAATTAATTTTCAATATTCCATAAAGCATTTTCCCAGATTTTATCTTAGTAATGTTTTCTTAAAAAATATTAAAATTAGTTTGAAAATAAAACAGAAGAATGGTTCAATTATGTAATAATGTTACTTTAGTTTCCCAAATAAAAATCTTAATTATATTAAATAATTCTAATAATATAAATTATATGCTTCATTTCATTTACGACAAACATAAATTGTATTTGTGTCGGCGAGTTCCAAAAGGGACTCCCTTTCTCAGATCTTACAATTATATGTACATTTCGCATAATGTTTTGCGGTCTGTCAATGGTTGGGTTTTCTAAGGAAACGTTACTCATCGTTGACCTTAAGAAAAATTATTAAAAATTCATTCTAACATCTATAGAATTATTATCTCGTACTTTCAATATGATGTAGTATGGATTTTGAATTTAATGTAAAATGATAATGCAGGCAAAGCTTTTTTTTATTTCATGCTCTACTATTTTATTTATTGATTATAATTTTTCAAAAGGGAGGCAATGAACTGCTGTCAAATAGCTGAATACAATAGTTAATATTTTATGAAAGTGTCATTAAATATCAGCATTATCTTGCTTCTAACCTTAGTTATCAGGTGGTAACTACCTAAATATGAAATTTATTATTTTAAGTTTTTCTTTAATATTAGGTGCAATCTATTTTAGAAGAACTTTTTTTGTTTTTTAATCAGAAGAAGAAATTTGGGGCGGTTCGTAACTCGTCCGATTTCAAAAACTACCTGCAAAACTATAACGTAATTCGTCCGATCGGATGGCTGAATTCGTCCGATTTGTCATTACCTGAATTATCCTCTTATCATAATAAAATAATTTAATACCTTGTTGATATACTACTAAACCAGAAACCGCCCGAAAATAAATACAATACGAATGCAGTGGTTAAAACGAAATTTCATCAAACAATAATATATGTATGCAATTGATTGAGGTATGTTTAGTTCGTTTATTCGGAAAGAGGACAGGATAAAAAATTTAAAAAAATGTTTTATAGAATAGAATATAATAATAGCGTAATATATACAATACATATAATAATATAATTACATTGAACAAATATTTACAATTAAAGTTAGCGAACTTTATATCTCTGTGAAATTTTACATACAAATTCATATCTGGAAAGAACATTTGAATTTTTATCTTTAATAAGATCTTCAACAATTTTTAAAGTGCGTATCATATGGGTTCTTATTATTTTATTTGATTATCTGTATTAGCCGACCCTTACCCGGCTTATCATCTGATCGGACCAGTTACGCCATCACCTTTTCTGACCCTTTTAATTCGGACGAATTGCGATGCGCCCGAAATTTGGATACCTTCAGGTAGAAATATTCATTTTAATTCTAAAATAAATTATTTAAATTATTTTATTGCTTGATTTAAATTATTTTATTGCTTTAAAGGGTTTATATTGTATTTTAACGAGTTCGGCATTTTTGCTGTTCAATTTTCAATTCAAATTTCATTATAATAGTTCAGGGCTTTCCAGATATGCATTGTTTATTTTCCTATTATTCTATTTGTCTAACCGCTGACAGCATATTTCTATTTTATTAGCAAGGTCTATTAAGATCATCGTTTAGTATACTGTTAAATTTATATGTATCAATTTTTATTTCCCCTTTTCTCAATATAATTCATATTAAGTGTACTCTTATTTTGTGAGTTTCACTGGAAACGTTTTACAATTAGTACTTAAACAATTGTACAGTTAATCTTTTCCACCATTTGTTGTTGATGCAGGCATTCTTTACCTGGGATTTTAAATTTTAAATTTGGAAATTTCCAGGCCACCTTTCACATTCAGATAATTGTTACTGCCCCTCGTATTAATTAGCACTAGTTACCGAAGTTGTGGTAAACGAAAGTCCGTTTCAAAATACCGACCTTGGTCAAATAATGTACAATAATAAAAAGTTCAGTGTGCAGTTGTACATTTCTTATAGACAAAAACGAGTTTTTCTTGAAGGAGTAGAACTCTAAAAGATGTCGACAAATATCTGGTCGTTTTATGATTAGTAAATGCAACTAAACTAATAGCGAAACAAATGAAAAATTTGATTCAAGCTACCCATGCAGTAGCATTTCTATAGAACTTAAAATTTATTAGTTTTCTTACAAACAAAATACACGAACTATCAAAGAATTTATTCACCTCCATTATTTTCGATCGTCATGAATAAAAGCATTCAGACGATCTTCATCAAAGTCTAATGGCTTTTCCTGAACGTTGAGAATCGTTTACGCCAAATTGTCCTTTTCAAATCGAAAAACTCTTTTCCATACTGTACTCTCTCTAATTATGTGGACGAATAATTAGTCGTTATATTAGGTATATGACGAAATTAATAACGAAACAAATGCAGGAAGTGATCTGAGTTACTAATGCAGAATTTTCAAAAAGCGTATGCAAGAAAAATGTCAAAACAATTGACCGTAGATCTTAGAAAACCCCTCTTAGTATTCTGATAAAGAAAAAGATATGCTTAACAAGATTATTGCTGAAATGAATCCCATATGCATCACTATCATCCAGAATCAAAGTGTTATTCAATATTATTGACACATCCTTCTTAACTTTTAGCCGAGAATATCAGGAGGCATCGTCAAATATTCTTAAAAACGTTGTTAATTCATTTTCAGGGACAAAGGGAAATATTAATGTTACATTATATTGTGAGCTGTTGCAAAAACGACTAAATATGCTGTTTAAAGGAGTACTGTTCTATCTCGACAACACCGGAAAAAAATATGATTTCGGATGGCAATTTTTTATATTAACCACGTTACAGTCTCTGTTTAGTTCAAAGGACTACTACTTGTTCTATTAAAATCTTAACTTAGCGGTAGATATTTTGAAGATGAAAAATTTGACCATAAGATAGAGATAAGATCACGCAAATGGCTTTATATAATAGTCATTGGCACGTTGATAAAACAGGATAAGTATCAGTGTTAGTAGTTAGTAGAGGTAATAATAATAATATTTTTTTATTGTCCAACAGATAGAACCTACTTAAAGAACAATACAATTATATTACAATAAAAGTAGTAGTGAACGATAAACAAATAAAAATAAATAGTATACTATACCAAAAAAGTATTACAAAAAAAGAAAACGAATCTGTAATTTATCTAAGAAACGAGGACACAAATCAACATATGTGCCTCGAAGTGGTATATGGCAAACCAAAACTAAATAAAAGGAATAAATGTATATTTAAGGTATAAAAATAAATGAGAAAAGAAAATTAATAGAAGATGAAAGGATCGGTGCACAGTCTATTGACATTACATTAATTACGTTACAAACGTATAAATTAATGGTAAAATTAACACAAGAGATTACATACATATAGTAATGGTTATCAAAATTGTCACTAATATTAGTTATCTTAATATTAATACATAGCATATACCGTGCCTTCAAATAAATTTTTATTTGGAGTTATCTATGATTTCAATATAATGTATAATTTAATCAGTGAAAGTTAATATATAACCCTGCTCCACATTAATTTTCGTATTCTGTATACGTATTTCGACAACTAAGTTGTCATCATCAGCAGATAATTAACGAGTGTCACGCCTGGAAAACTACGGCAAAATACCCGTACGAAACAAATTCCGCACACGATCTGTACCGTTGAAAGCCAAAATGCACACTAATACGAATACGAAAATTAATGTGGAAAGGGGTTATATATCAAACTTCAGTGATTAAGTTAATCAACCACATGCTCTAGCAAAATTACCACAATGTATAATGCTGATATCTTTGTATTAAAGTCATAAGCTACTCTAAACAGGAATTTTATTGAAGGTACGCTATGTTTATTCATACATACTATGAAATAAGTAGTTATTAAACTGTACATGACTTCATATAAACAAAATTGGAATATTTAAAAAATATTTTTATATATATTTGCAAAAAGTATAATTACAAGTATTATCTAATCTTTTTTGGCATTTCCAGATGAATAATTAACTGCTTTGCATAATTACTATACTTTTTACTACTTATTCCTACCGAAGTTACCATACGTTAACATGAAAAGCAAAAAAAACAAGAAAACGGGAGCTATCGGGAGTTTCTCACACAGACAATACTCGGCTTTCGGAAGAAGGGAAACATCCACAAAAGTAAATACGAAGACTATTTATAATATATTTGACGAAACGGCTGTAAATTTGAATAAGATTCTGTGAGTTCTTATGCCATGAGATGCTAATAGTGGTACACGTTTTGTGAAAAATGAAACCATTATTTTAAGCAACACTTGAAGTAGCTGTTCTCGTTGGTGTGAGATCTCTTGGCAGGCTAAAATAATATGGTATAGATCAGTGTTTCTCAATCTTTGTATATGTCGTAAAAAGATAGAGAAATTATATAAAAAATTAAAATATTTGTACGGATACAAACAGTATCTTCTTATTATAATAACTTTTGTTAGATCTCGAAATAGATACCCAAATATATGTTTTAGGTCGCAGTAATAGTACAAACAAATTTATTGTGTGGCTGTGTGAAAAAGTTAAGAAGCACTGGCTATAGACCACAATCTCATATCCGAATTTACAGGCGAGGAACCTAGTATGTTTATCATATATAAACGTTTAGAATAAATTCCACGATCGAATTCTAAACTTACCATCGTAGAATAAAAACAACTTAATACTGAATGCATAACCGCGATTATCCGAAATAAGTAGATGAACTAATGCATACTAAGTGATCTCATTACTGTATAATGTTTGCCACCATTTTTGCGACCTATTTTGAAGATATTTTTTCTTGAGCACAGAATTTCTGATATGTAGTGTAAGAAATTTAGCAATAACTAATAATTTACAATTACATACATGAAATTTTGAGCAGTCCGTATTTTACTTATTGGAGGTCTCAACATGTCAATCCATGTATAAAAAATGTAGAAAATATGATACGTAATAAAAAATGTTATTAAGAAAAAGTCTATATTGCGTGTTAGACTTGCCATAGACTTACGACAATGGATACCAAAATGGGTCCAAAAAGAAAACTACAAGGCAGTAGTGCTAAAACAAATAACTGTTAAAATACGTAGATTCTTTGCTATATAAATAGAAAAACGAGTGTGTGAAATCTAAGTAAGTTTAACCACAAAATAAAAAAGTTGCTATCGTAGACAAAATATGAAACGCGAGTAACCTATTACCAGTATGTGGTGTTCTCACAAAATCCCACAGTATTTTTATCTAATTTAAAATTTGTTTTTCAACAAATGTTATACATAACCTTACTATACACCTCATTGTCCTTGATTGTATCTTATTGTCTTTGGTTGCAGTTTTTCTGTTTACCGAAGAAATCTAATACTTTGAAATGAAAGATCTCGTTAAAAAATAGGTTATCATTTATCGGATATTCTACAAATGTACAATGAATGAAACTAAAATCAAATAAATAGATGTAGATGCGGAAAATATCTCAGTCGTGTTCTTGAAAAACAGTTTTTACAGAATTAGTCGTATGTTTCTATCTTTTTTATTTTTAATATGGCGCTCTCCATATTGTTCTAATCCTGGCAACTTTTCTAAATATTAAAGCTTTACAAGGTATACTATCTTAAGTTTTAATATTCTATTTAATTATGGAATTGAATAAAAATAAAAGAAACACGTATTTAAGATCATAAAGAGTGTAGTTGCAAAGTGAGTATCACGTGCACACTTTAGAAAACACTGCTTGAATGCAGCATCACGATAATTATGTCCGCAATAAGTTTTAGCAATAATGTTTATATTTCCTCAGAAACTGTTCGTGGCAAGTAGTGCCTTTTCCTTTTCATCAAACACAAAAATAAATTGTTAGCAACTTTTGTATCAGCACTTGCTTTTTTATTCTTCTTGATACCACTGATGAGTGAAACAATAACATAAGCAAGAAAAAAGTAATTTAAGCATAAGACGACGTAAGTTTAATACAAAGATTCAAAGATTTAAAAATTACAGGGGAAAACTGTGAATTCGGCAGTATTGAAGGCAGTTTGATAAGAGACAGGATGATATTTGGAATACGAGATTCTAATGTAAGAGACAGATTGTTGAAAGAGACGGATTTAGATTTGAAGAAAGCGATTAGTATCTGCAAGGCTGCAGAGCAAACAGAAAAATAATTAAAATGAGCAAAACGTAGAACTAAACTGCAAGAATTAAAAAGTCACAACCATGGAAGCAAACAGAAGACAAAGAATGGAACGAGCAAACAAGTAGTATAATAACGCTGATCGAGGAAGAAAACATAAAATTAATAATTTTATGAAAACGAAATGTAAGAGCAGCGGAGTACAACGTGAAGAAAGAAAATGTCCTTTATATAATAGATGATGCTCAAAATATAGTACTAAGCACGATATAAGAAAATGGCCTGCATTTGGTAAAAAATGTACAAGGTGCAAAAGAAGGAAACCGTTTTACATCACAACACCGTAATTCAAACATACATACATACGATTAAAGGAAACATACAGTTCTTAATTTTCTATAACTATTGTATATTCTATACCTATGTGTACAAAGGGTACTAGGAAAGTTTTGCAATATGACGCAACAATGAATCGTAGGAAGCTGCTTGTTGCTGCATGTTGAGACATGTTCATACGTGCATAGTAGCCGCCGCGCCATGTCGATGAGCTCAGTTATACATTAGCAGTGCTTGCGATGACATCGTGGTCACGAAATGATAGACGCGTGGTTTAAACATAGACAAATGCTTCGAAGAAATTACTCTCGCACTAGATGATGTTTGTCCACATTGCACAACGATATTCAGCTAGTGTAAAGAATTCCAAAGGAGTAATTTAACTGTGGAGTATGAGGATGGGAAGGCCACCAACGTCAGTTACGGAGGAAAACGTTACTACTTTGTTCTCTGTGGGTGCTGCATTGACTGACTGAAGAGCAGATGACACGACGTGTGACTTGGTGCCGGGAGATGCTAAACAAATTTAATAAGGAACAATCTCGGTATGTGAACAACATCGTAACAGGTCACGAGACGTGCCTGTACTATTACGATGTGCCGACCAAAGCTCAAAACAAAGTTTGGGTCTTTGATTATGAGGACACACACATGTATTTTTCAAATCGAGTGGAATTGTGGAACGCGTTGTTTTGAATACACAGAAGACAGTCACAGCTAAGTGGTATACTGAACAGTGCCTGCCTAAAGTCATTGGATCTATGAAGGATCTGAGGCCAAAGTCAAGAATGAACACCTAGTTCCTCCATCACGATAATGCTCCAGCTCACCGCGCCAAAGCCTGCACCGAATATTTAACCACGACAGGATTGAAACTTCTCGAGCACCCTCCCTACAGTCCAGATCTTGCTCCCTGCGACTTTGCACTGTTCCCGCGTGTGAAGATGAAAGGAGGCGGTTTTCCAGTGATGAGAACCTTCTGCGGGCTTGGAACAACGAGTGTGCTTTACTCCCTAATGAAACTTGGCAGAATTGGTTTGAAGATTGGTTTCGGAGGATGGAGAGGTGTATTGAGTGTATAGGAAATTACTTCGAAAAAATTAAGTAAACAAAGCTGTATTACAGAACTTTCCTAGCACCCTTTGTATATACATATATCGAACTACCAACCTTATTCTATAAAATATTAGTATAACAAGGTTCAATAATTACTGATTCGTCTGCGTAAAATCTAGTTATTGTACAGGTAAAGCGTATGTTTTATTGTGATGTGAGATATAAATACTAAAAGAGGCTATAAATTCTTTGGACAAATCAACAGCAACATATTTTCTTCCTTATTGTGCATTTTGAGTAATTAAAATGCAACGTAATTCATTAATAAGATATTCTGAACAGAAACAATCATAAACTGCTTCTTTAGAGAATATATTATTAATTATTACACTAAAATCAGTGTGTCGTTATTACTACATCGTCATTATTTATATCAAGTAAACAAAATTATAACGGATGTAAACATTAATTATAAACTCTTAATGTGGCAATGAATCCAACAAAATCAGAATGAAAGAAACACATAATTTCGTTATATATACGAAATACCGAAATTACAAGGACAATTCATCGACTATTAAAGCGTTAATTTATGTCAATCACTAACGTAATAATGAAACACTAAAATTTATCTCCAAACACAGTAACTCCGTCACAATTTTAAAATACATTTAACAAACATAAACGCATAAAATGCCTTCTCTTTTCTCCTATTTTGAGACTATATATTTTGTACTCGTTTCGGGATAATTATGTTTATTTGTATGTGATTATATTAAACAACACAAAATAAAGTGGATGTATATATTACAAAAATTAGATGTGCGTGTGTACACTACCGGTCATATTTATTTGCCCACCCTTAGTTTTGCCAAAATTATTAAACTATCAAATGTGTACTGAAAATTTATTTATTGTACCAATACAATAGTGTAAAATAAACATAAAATAGTTACATTTTTCTTATATAAAACTTTATCATTAATTATTATTAAATTTTGCTCTCATCAATGTGCCCACCTTTATTTTTGATAATTGCGGTACATAACCGTGGCATCCTTTCAATTAATTTTTGCAGTGTATCTTCTGTAATTTGTGCCTAGGCTTCTTGAAGTTGTTCCCACAGTACAGTGGTGGATGATAGAGCACGTTCTCGAACCTTTCGGTCCAATTCTTCCCAAAGAAGCTGTGTTGGGTTCAGATCAGGACTTTGAGCTGGCCATACCATTATAGAGATTTGCCCTTGCTCTTCTAGTTGACGCAAGTAATCGCCACACAATCTAGAAGTGTGTTTCGGATCGTTGTCCTGTTGAAATACAAAGTTTTCGCCAAGAATCCTTAGTCCTGAAGGAACAGCGTTATTTTCTAAATTTTCCTTGTAGCCTTCTTTTCTTAGGATTCCCTCAATTTTGACGAGATCGCCTACAGATCTTCCACCAAAACACCCCCTAATCATTACTGAACCTCCTCCATGTTTTGCGGTAGGCGCAATACATTCTGGCAATACTCTTTCTCCTGCGTATCTTCTTACGAATATTCGCCTTTTACTACCGAAAAGTTCAAACTTCGATTCGTCTGTCCACAACACATTATTCCGCTGATCAATCGTCCAATTCTTATGTTCTTTAGTCCAATTTAGTCGTTTTATTTTGTTTTGATTTCGTAGTAGTGGTTTTCGCAGAGCAATTCTTCTGTATAAACCCGCTTGTCTTAACCATCTCTGTACCGTGGACACACTAATTGGTTTAGCACGCGCTCTATTCATTTCAGCAACAATTTTTGGTGGTGTTTTTCGTCTATCGCGTCTACTTATCCGTATTAGATACCGGTCATCTGCAGATGTCGTCGCTTTGCGGCGTCTAGATCTTCTTTTGTTGGAAATGTACCACTTTCCACTTTCTGCGATTTAATCGTAATTCTTTTACAATTTCGCGATTACTTTTACCCGTACGATGATTATGCAATGATAAGCAATTATCATAGCACTCACTTCAACAGATAATTCCTTCGTCTTCGGCATTGCATTAAAATATTCACAATAACTCTCTATTTCACTGTTTTCGCAACAAAAGATGAACGATGACTGACATAAAATTTATTTTCCTTTTTGAATAACACATCCTAATATTGTAATTAATTAGTACAATAACACAATATTGGTAATACCTTTCGGAAATGCAGGTAAAACTGTTAATACTGTAGGGATTAGCCTATATAATATTTATGGTATTTTTCCAATTTATGACACCTTTACGATATATCATAAACAATTTAAGATTTTCGTAGAAATTCATATGGAATTACTTCCACTAATAATATTGTTAAATAATTATAATACAGATTTTTCGAAAGATAATCCGTATTTCAGGAAACACATAAAATTGCGGTGGGCAAATAAATATGACTGGTAGTGTACATGTGATGTACTTAGAAGTTCTTCGTTATTTCTTAAATTAATTTCTCAATAGTTAAAAGTTGTAGAACTCACGTTTTATGTTAATTGATTTTTATAAGCGTGCTACTTCGGCAAATAAAGCTGAAAGAATTGTTGAAATCGAAAATGTCAAGTTCGTTTACAGCTCTATGTACATATATTTATGTATCTTGTGTTTGTGTACTATTAAGCGTTTTAAAACCTTTTAGTTTTATTTTAATTGAGATTTATTTTTCATTGACACCGACTAACCTATTTTTCGATTTAAACACATCCCGTGTTCTTTAATTAGATATTTTTCAAACACGTCCTTTCCCAGACTAAAATTTCATTCGTACTGTTTATTAAACAACGTGTTAGCATACGCGAAAACGATTTTAGATCTTCATTCAGTGTGTGTAAAAATAAGGTAAGAAAACAAATAGTAACCAAAAATAAATCGATTTAAATTTGAATGGGTTTACTTGCTCGCTTAAAGAAAGTACAATACCGTCTATTTTCAACAGACCTTGATTTAGATGTATTTCATCTATCTAAGCTCTTCAACCAACCTCGGACCTTGTTGGCGAATTGTTCTTGGATATTTCTTATCGAGACGATTTACCAACGTAGCGACCAGAAAATATACTTTCATCTTTAAATTACAACTAAAGCTCTACGAACGAATGGAAAATACAGTGAGCGAGTTTATCTCGTAAAATGCAAAACTTAGCTTCAACTACACGCATCAAAACAAGTCCTATGATCACTGCGAATGCCTAATACTAACAGGTTTTCCAATACGATATAACAATTTTGTCTTTTAATACAAACGCACCCTTGAACATTATGATCTGTCAACGTCAAAACGTCGGTCAAGGTTAACATTTTGATTATGGTGAAGTTCACGAACGAGCAACGTTCGGAAATTATTAAAAATTACTACTGCTACTCTGAGTCGTTAGTCGCAATTTTAAGAGCGCTTACTCCAATTTTCCGTCGTAAATGTGCGTGCTATAGTACATAAATTCAAGTCAAAATATTCACTGTTGGATGTTCCTGTGCCAGTGAGACAACGCACCATTCAAAGTACCGAAAATATCGCAGTCATAAGTGCTTCAGTTTAAATTTTTTCTGAAAGATCTTGGCTAGTACCCTTCAAGATCAAATTAACTCAAGAACTGAAGCTTCTTGATCATTTGAAGCGCCGAAACTTCTCCGATTCGGCTCTGTTAAAGTTTAAAAATAATCCTAATTTTCATTGAAAAATCGTCTTCAGCAATGAAGCTCATTTTTGACTGAATGGCTTTGTCAATAAGCAAAATATGCGTTATTGGACAGCAACAAATCCACCTATGCTTCAAGAGGCCGCATTATAACCACAAAAATTGACCGCGTGGTGTGGATTTCATGCCGGAAGTGTGATTGGACCATATTTTTCTTCGATGAAAGTGATCGGCATGTTACGGTCAATGGAGTTCGCTATCATGTTAGAAGACTATTTTTGGCCGGAATTGGACGGACTTGACATTAATTATATGTGGTTTCAACAAGATGGTGCCACATACTGGTCAAACACTTGATCTATTGAAGAGGAAGTTCGGTAACCGTGCAATCTTGAGAAATGGTCCGGTGAAATGGCCACCTCACTCATGCGATTTATCCACCGTTGGATTTCTTTTTATGGGATTACGTTAAGTCCTTGGTTTATGTGAACAAACCAACAACGATGAGGAGCTCTCAGACAATATCGAACACGAAATTGCCAACTTTCCAGCCGATATGTGTGAAAGGGTGGTGGAAAATTGCCTCCAAAGAATCGATCGCTGCAAACGTGCTAGCAGTGGTCATATGAACGAGATTAACTTCCATAGTTAAATGTAACATGTGTACTGCACCTAGAATACATTTTAGCTCAATATCTCAATTATTCTGTGTTTCATTTAAATACAGAATTGTTATGTCCGTCCTTATTGAAAAACCCGATAGAATAAAGAATAACTGTATTGTCGATGAAATCTTGACTGAGACGCATTTCATCTAAGACTCTTCAGCTTTATTTCTATTCAAAAGAAAACTATGTTTTCTATTTCCTGCCTTGATGTATCGTATCGATACGAAATATTACATGAAAAGAACAGTTTATTGGCGAAGCTGAAGAGTCGGACGAGATGAATATTTATGAATATTTAATATAACACAAGTTAAACATCAATCAGCTAGTGAGCTAAGAATTTTATTTTCAAACATTTGTCGTCCTTGGAGATATTACGAGACCCTGTAGAATACTGAGGTTCTTTAATAATTTATACTTTACTACAAATAAGTTCACAAACAAAAAAGCAAATGAGAATCGAGCAGACTACAAGAGAAAACAACTACTATTGAAAATATTAAAACGTTTTTGAAGTGACGGTGCGCATTATTAGAAACGTTAGTGAATCAAAATAAGAAATGTTTATATGCTCATAGAACTTCACAAAAAGCTGGAAATATAAAGTCTATCAATTTCGATAAATAAATCGTAAAACAAATGTAACTATTGTGAAAATAACGAACATTTTATAAATAATTGTGAGGAATTTTTGTTCACAAAAACGTTCAGCAGAAGTAAAACAGAAAAGGTTATATGTAAATTGCCTGAAGAAAAATCATTTTATTGTTACTTAAGTGTACTGCGGAATCGTGCAGAAAATGTCAAAAAAGGCATCATACTTTACTACACTATGTAGATAATAAAATAGAAAAAGGAAAATGTAAACAGAAAAGATTCAGAAAGATCCGTGATAAGTTGCTGTACGACTATGATGCACAATGTTTTATTAGCAACTGCAGTAATAGATGTTATTAGGTAATCATTAGACTGGTGTCTGAATCAAAACTAATCATCTGTAAATCAAAGGGCAGATATTGAAATTAAGTCGAGAAATAATTCATTTTCATCCAAAACATTCTGTTTAGATATAGAGAAAATCATAGATGATGAAATAAGTCTTTGGAAGCTGTTATTTCAAATTCTAGATAATATTGAAATAACTGATCCAAATTTCTACAAGTAAAGCGGTAAAATAGAAATTCCCTGAGGTGCAAATGTATTTTAGAACTTGATGTGTCCTGAATCCATTAGTGTCTCCAGAGCAACCACGATTACTACTAACGTCTTTCACACACGACTGGAATTAAACACATTTCATGCAGTATTCGGTAAGAGTCTATATAATGCATTCAGTCGATACATAATGCATTCATTAAACCACCATTTCTTAGACACTAATTAGTGTAAAAGTGTGAAAGCAGAGAAAGATTACTTCAAGAACAATTACTTTTGAGTAAAATAGAAAAGCATTTGAGTGAGTAAACGCCAACATACAAACATGGACAAATAAGGCGTAGTTAATCTAAACTAGTACCAAAAAAGTCAGTCAGATAATCTGGTTTTATCAACAAGTTTGGATTGCCAATAAGTTACGCTCATGGTGTCCTGATCAGTGTTACTATATCAACGATATATTATGTACTGACATGTACACAGTGCGTCTCAGAGAAAACCCAACTTTTTTAAAATAGTAATCCTTACGGACGCCATCTATTAAAAAAATATGCGTAAATAGGTAGATCGTTCACCGATGTTATGTCAAAATATTATGACATTTGCATCATTAGAAGCAGAGAATTTGCGCATAAAGTAACAGTGTCTAATTTGGTATTGGTCGAAAAATGAATTTAGCAAATATCAGGTTCTTTTTTAAATTCGGTAAATCGAAACATTTAATTTGGTGAAAGAAGTGTATAGTGAGGCGTGTTTATCACGTACGAGTGTGTATAAGTGGTATAAATTATTTAAAAGCGGTTGTGCGGAAATAAATGACGACGAACATCCTGGTGCAAAAAATCTGTGGTTACGGAAAGTAACATCGAACTTGTGCGTGAATTTATCAAAAACGAGACGAAATCCTCATTACGATATGTAGGAATGGAATTAAATATTTCCAAAGATTCAATTCATCGCATTTTGACAGCATTTAGGACTGAGAAAGGTTTGTGCAAAGTTTGTGCCACATAGGCTAACTGAATTCAACATTGTACAGACTTGATTAAAGACTCAAAAAAGGACCAAAACAACTTCAGGATTTCTATTGTAACTCGCGATGAGACGTGATGTTTTCAATATGATCCAGCGACCAAGCGTCAAAGCTCCCAATGGAAGCATCCAAGCGAAAAAAAATCGAAAAAAAGCCGTTTGGAGAAGTCAAGAGTGAAGACAATATTGATTTGTTTTTATGATTCTAAAGGCATAGTGCACAAAGAGTTTGTACCAACTAGTCAAACAGTCAATGCGATATATTATCTTGGTGTTATAAAACGTCTTTTGGCACGCATTCGTCGTGTGCGCCCTCAATATCGTGAAAATTGTAGCTGATATGATAATGCACCATCTCATCGCTCGACGCTTATCTCTGATTTTGTCCCTAACCACAAATGGCATTTTAGCCATCAACTATTCACTCTATTTTATTTGATTTTGTCCCCTGTGATTTCTATCTATTCTCCAAAAATGACATTTGCCGATGAAAGGACAGCGTTAAAGCCATTAAAAAAGCGGCGATAGCGATCTTGAAGCATATCTCTAAAGATGAATTTAAAAATTCATTCGTCATGTTAATTGACCGTGCAAAACGTATTGAAGCCGAAGGCGACGACTTTAAATCAAATAAATGAATTTTACCAAAATAGTAAGCTTTTATTTTTATTTTAAGAAAGTTCGGTGTTCTCTGCGACAGACTATGTATGTACATTACAACTTGTCAAGAATACGTCCATCTTAGGATAAAATAAGAGAACTTTTATAAATAACTACTTACTTTTTTTTGGAATTTTTTAATCAAAAAAAATAGTAGATTATGCGAATCAATAACTCTTTTTCCCACAGCGAAGTTAGGAATCCACCTGTGAAGGGGCGAAAGGAGAAAATGCTATAGAGGAATAGTAGTTATTATTATAGTTCGCAGCTCTACTTTATAAAATTAACTAAAATTACAAAAAATTAGAATAATTTAGCGATTATTTTAAAAAAACAACATTGGCGTTTTACAATTATTCAAATTGCCGGGCTTGTTTGTCGTTATCATGATGATTAAATGATTGCGCAGTGAAAAAATTTGCGTTATCTGTTACTATTCCCTGTTTTTATTTTTATTATTCCCTGTGGGTGTTTATGGGGCCTAGTATTCAATAAATATCATTAATGAAAACCCCTTTTTTCTTTAGTCGTAAATAAAAGTAGTTTAAAAAAATGACACTTTGTTATTTTACATATAATGCTCATGCACGTGTGCTAAAAAAATGCGTAGTTGTTTTCTTCATAAATAACCAGAAAAAAATTAACAAATCTTTATCATTGTTAAAAGAAGAACGTTTGTTCCTTATCGTGAAATTATCAAATTACCAGGAATATTTTTATTTTTTTTATTGAAGTACAATAATTTGAAATTTTTTAAGTGTTTTCTTTATGCATACTTTTATTTGTTTAGTTAACTATTGGTTAATTCAACTTATGAAAAAATTCCTTTCAATATTTTGTTGAATTAAAAAAAATCTTTTTTCTCAGAACACTTACTCGAATCGATAATTTGTCCACGTTGGACCACGGCTTTCCAATGTATTCACACGTTTTAACAAAGTGCAAATCTGGTTTTACAAGCAATTACAATGATTGTTCTTAGATTTTTTTACATTGCTCTTTTGTTTCCATGATTACTGTTTCAGAAACAGCTTTATCAAGTTCCATTTCAGCAGAGATTCAAACAGCATTATCCAATCTAATTAGATCAGGCAATTTATGAGAGAGCTAACTATCCACCATTTTTGGTTACATCAAACCTTTCCCATTCTTTCACACTGTTAAAAATGTTCGATTTTCATCTTTTTGTTCCGAACAATATGCGGCAACCTAACACATGTATAACTTAATATAAATATAAATAAATACTTGACCTATTAAGAAAACCGCAGCGCCTATTCCACAGTCCAACACAACAATAGGTGTATGTTAATTTCTACGTGGCGACTATCTTAAGTAACATGGAATAAGTAAATACAGTGAATGTAAAAAGTATTCGTACACATACGTAATTTTATTAAAAGACAAGACTACAGTCCTAATTTAAGGCAAAAAAGAACAAATAATTTATACTATATAAAGTTGGGTCTTATGCAAACATATATCAGTATACAAAATACAAAAGAAGTTAAAATTCTGGTAGATACACAAAAGAAGTCATAGACATTGAAAGTTTTAGTGAGCAATAAGTATTCGTACACACGATAATTTGCTTAACAAAAAAAACCAAAACAAAAAAGTTAATACTTAGTAGGGAAACCCTTGGCATCGATGATTGCGCTTAAATGTCTTTGCATAGAATTAACTAATTTGGTTGTCAAATCTATAGGAATATTATTCCAATCTTCTTGAAGGGCGCATTTTAATTCCGTCTTATTGGAAATATGACGTATTCTTAGTTGTTTGTCCAGATAATCCCATATGTGCTCAATGGGATTAATATCTGGACTCTGGGGAGGTGTTTCAAGCTGTTTTGGAGTGTTATACAGCAGCCACATCCTTGTATTCCACGCCTTATGTTTGGGATCATTGTCTTGCATAAAAATGTAGTCACCATTTAATCCCATTTTCGCAACACTAAGCGGTAAATTAGTCTTTAAAATATCAATATACATTCTATGATCCATTATACCGTCTATAAAATGCAATGTACCGACACCAACAGCACTCATGCACCCCCAGAAAGACTAACTGCCGCCTCCTTTAACACTTGCACAGATATTTTTGCTATGAGCCACTATTTTTTTTCCGCCACACTAGCACTTACCATCAGACTTGAATATGTTAAATTTACTCTCGTCTGAAAAAATTTATTCCAAAACTCTGGAGGCGCGTTTTGGTATGTCTTAGCAAATTGTAAGCGTTTTATCTGGTTTACCTTATTTATCCAATATTTTCTCCGTGACGTTATGCCATGGTAACCGTTCTTTCGCAAAATATTTCTGATTGTACTATCACATACATCACATCTGTACTTTTTCTTATTTCTTCATTAAATTTTGGTTCACTAAGTTTCGGGTTGGCCTTTTTTTTTTTTAGAAGAGCGTTGACACCACGTCTACTCAACTTGGTTGGACTCCTTTTTTTTTCCTT
>JAVIWB010002082.1:0-29222 GCA_031893035.1 Dermolepida albohirtum
ACAATAAAGTCGCATTTTCATCTAAAAAACAGCGAGAACTTAGTTGCGCGCCCTAATATTAAGTTGTTAAAGTTTATGTGTATTCAATTTTGATTCTAAGAAACTCTCTACTATAATGCGTCATAATTTTTTAAAGATATCTTCTTTTGAATTAATCAACTTATTTCAGCCACATCTATACTATATTATCCATGAAAAAGAAGAATTAACTTGCAAAGAATTATGCGGAACCATTTTCCAATATGCAAATTGTTGGGCTAGCTTACCAGAATGGTCTATAAAAATAGATGCGGGTAAAACAGTTAGCAGAACTAAAGTATGGAAAAAAAAACAATGAAAAGAGACGACACCTCTAGTAAATTGTAAATAATTCTGCAGGGCATTTATGAAGGAGAACGGAAAAAGATTTTACAAATAACTGACATTCATTATGATCCCTTGTACGTTCCGGGAAGTTTGGCTGACTGCGAGGGCCCTCTCTGTTGTCAAGTGGATTCAGGAAAAGTGCATAAGGAATCTGAGAAAGCTGGACAGTGGGGAGATTATAGAAAGTGCGACAGTCCTTTAAATGTGATAACGAACGCTTTAGAGTATATTAATGAAAAACACGTAAGGTTATGATGGTTTTAGATTACTTTTTGTTTGTGAAAATCTTTTATTGCAGAAAGATATAGATTACGTTTATTTTACTGGAGATATCATAAGTCATATAGTGTGGAGTACATCGGTAGCAAATAATACACGAGAAATACGTTTCATAATGGACTTGTTTAAAAAGCACTTCAAGGTCCCTATTTTTCCGATCCTAGGCAATCATGAAAGTCACCCTGTCAATGTGTAAGATATAGTAAAGGCACCGGGATTTGTTGACACGCCATATTTTATATGTATATGTCTTCAGCCTAATATTTCTACGGTCACTGTATGAATCGTCGCCTGTTTCAAACCGAATGAGAGAAGAAAAAAAATGAGTGAGATCTCATTAAACTATCGCCAGAAAAGTTCTAATAAGGGGCGGCAATCCACAGGGTACGATACCCGAAAAGTTCATGTATATATATATATTTGAATTTGATGGAGCCTGTGGTTGATTGACTTGATCAATAAGGTTGATATATAACCCCTTTCCACATTAACTTTTGTAAATTCTGTATACGCCTTTCGACAACCAAGTTGTCATCATCAGCAGATAATTTCAAAGTGTCGCACCTGGTAAAACACGGCGAAAAAATTGTACGAAAATCAAACTCCGTACGCGATCCACTCTGCTCAAAACCAAGATGTACACTGTGTCTGTTTCACAAGATTTTAAAAATTACTTTTACTTAAACTAACATGCACTACATTGAAAAAGGTTATTATGGTCAAGCAAGTGTCTGTGTGATTTATGTGTGATTTATGATATTGTTCCTCCTGTCTTTCAGTAGAGAGAAAAGAGGGGTTTGTAAGGGGCCGGCGTCATTATAGTTCACCACATGGCTTAAATTCTTTAAGATGTGCATGCTTTCATACGCGTCCAGTTCGCGATAATTGTACACGTTCTTTATCAAATGTAAACAATCCATATTAACACTGTGGTTATTTTCTAATACATGTCTCGCTATACCCGATTTTTGCGGTCGGTTGAATTTTATGTGCGAAAGGTGTTCTTTATACCTGGTTTCGATCGATCTTTTAGTTTGGCCGATGTATTGTCTATTGCACTCTAAACATTCAATTCGGTAGATTCCCGATTTTTTATTTTCTTCGATTTTGTCTTTTGCATTTCCTAAAAGCATTTTAAGGGAATTATTAGGGCGGGAACAGACTTTAAACCCGCGATCTTTAAAAATACTATTCAGATTTTTTGTCACACGATGGAAAGGTAAACAAACAAAATGCTTTTCCCGATTGCTCTGTGGTGAAAGACATGTGGTGTCACGGATTGTTTTTCTTATGTTGGCCTTTCTAATTAATCCATTGATTATTTCCGAATCGAAACCGTTGTATACCGCGATATTCTTAATGAGGTTCAATTCTCTTTCATATCTTACTTTTGTTAGTGGGAAATTGATCAAACGATTAATCAGAAAATTGAATGAAGCCATCTTCTGTTGCATGCTGTGATTTGAGTCAACCGTAATGAATCTATTGACATTGGTTTCTTTTCGGAAAATATCAATTTCTATTTTGAGATCATTCCTAATAACTAAGGTGTCCAAAAAAGGCAACTTGTCATTGTTTTCTTTTTCTACTGTAAATTTAATTGTCGGGAATTTTGAATTTAACTGTTTAACGAAATCATTTAAGTTGCATTTTTGTGTATTGAAAACCGCGAAAATATCATCGACATACCTGACCTAAATTCTTGGAAAATATTTAGCTTTATTTTTTAGTTCTATTTCAAAGTTACTCATAAACAGGTCCGCTATGAATGGAGAAAGACAATTGCCCATTGCAGTTCCCTGTTTTTGTTCATAGAACTTCCCTTCGAACTGAAAACAATTTTGGGACATGCAAAGGTTTGTTAATCTCACGTATTCCTTTATTTTCTCTGGTTCGATCTTATTTTTGTGAAGCAGTTCTTCTAAATATTTTAAAGTTTCTGGGATCGGTACCGAAGAAAACAATGACGTTACGTCGAATGAAACTAAAATTTCTCCTTTTTCTAATTTACACTCTTTGATCCTTTGGATAAATTCTAATGAATTAGTGACTGAGAGACTTTCAAGTTTTTCGGGCAAATTTTTGTATTCATTCACTAGCCATTTTGATATCAAGTAAGTAGGGGAGTTGATCCCTGAGACAATTGGTCTCATTGAGTTGCCTGGTTTGTGTATTTTAGGTAAACAATATAGTCTAGGGATCAACGGATTACTTACACTTAGCCTATAATTCAGATTCGGGGTTATTAACTTTGAACAACTTTTTAAAGCGTTTTTTGTGTCCCTAATCATTTTTGGTAATGGAGTTTTCGTACATTCAACATAGGGCCCTTCTGAGATTAAATTTTTCACTCTTAGAAAATAGTCGTTTTTGTTCAAAATTACTAACTTATTCCCTTTATCTGCTTTTAAATAAAAACAGTCTTTCGATCTGAGACTCTTAATTAAGTTCCATTCGTGGTGCACTACTTTTTGTTTTTGTTCTTGTAAGTTCTGTTTGATTTGAGTCTTACAAGCTTCTCTAATAAAATTTTTTGAAGTTTGATCTAAATATTTAATAGCCGCTTCGATGCTTGCGATCACCTCCTCGGTAGGAGTTTCGCGGTAAGACAAACAATGTTTTAAACCGTATGAAAGCATGCACATCTTAAAGAATTTAAGCCATGTGGTGAACTATAATGACGCCGGCCCCTTACAAACCCCTCTTTTCTCTCTACTGAAAGACAGGAGGAACAATATCATAAATCACACATAAATCACACAGACACTTGCTTGACCATAATAACCTTTTTCAATGTAGTGCATGTTAGTTTAAGTAAAAGTAATTTTTAAAATCTTGTGAAATAGACACAGTGTACATCTTGGTTTTGAGCGGTGTGGATCGCGTACGGAGTTTGATTTTCGTACAATTTTTTCGCCGTGTTTTACCAGGTGCGACACTTTGAAATTATCTGCTGATGATGACAACTTGGTTGTCGAAATGCGTATACAGAATTTACAAAAGTTAATGTGGAAAGGGGTTATATATCAACCTTATTGATCAAATATATACATAGATACATACATATATATATATATATATATATATATATATATACTACATTGAATCTCTTCGCGGTATGCTAAATACTTCTTTCGGGTGACGTTTCGCGTTCTGAGATGAACTTTCGTCTACTCGACGTTTCGGTGAGTTCCTTTTCCCTCTGCCGTTGCACTCTAGTCTTTGTTTACGTGTTTGACTGCGCATGATTGGTCCCGTGCATCTTATATGTTATGAATCACAGACGTGCTTCAAGTTTTGTTTACCTACGAAATACAGATCGCCCTAAATGAATTCGGCAGATATATTTTCACCATGTAAATTGTCAACCTTTTAGTGGTACCTACTGTACATATTAAAACAATAATAAGACTTTTTACTTTATTTTCGATCTACAACCCCTTAAAATCTTTAAACGTTGTTTTAAAACGCCCTGTATACTTTAATACGTGTTATTTGATATGCTCGTTATGTTATTTCTTAATTATTTTATTATTACAATACTATTAATAATTTAGGATAGCTTAGCTATGTGTCACCAAGCCCCGCTGATTCACGTCAATCAATTTCTTTGTTAATTCCTAATAACTTTAATAATTCAATTCTTTAGATTTACACCTCTGCGTATTAATCGTAAAGAATTTTCGACAAACTGGCTATATAAATTAGTTGAAGATATTTGGCCGAGTTTAATTGGGAACTACACGGGAGACACAATATCCAAGGGTGGATTTTACACTTACTTAGTTGAGCCGGGATTTAGAATTATTACAATAAATAGCAACCCAGCTTATACTTTCAATTGGTAAAGTTACAAATTATATTATAAATTTCGAGCACTAATTTACATTAAAAAAAACAAATTTTCTGATCCGAACGAAGGTGGTTATTATATGACAATGTTGATCCTTATGGGCAACTACAATGGATGAATGATGTTCTATACGAAGCAGAGAAAAACGAAGAATACGTACATATACTGTCGCATGTCCCCTCCAGTGATGCTGAAACTGAGCGAATATGGAGTCGCGAATTTAGAAGGATTGTAGAAAGGTATTAGAAAATTAACAATAAATCTTATAATCAATCAACCGACCGTTTTTGGCTACTCAAGTTCGTTCTCAGCATAATCAAAAATATTCTCTAACCAGTACGCTTCTTGAGCCTTATGTCTTCTAATGTATTTATTCAAAAAATTGCTCAGAAGCATTTCCACTGTTTTTCATTATCTTCTGTTATTGGAAGAAGAAAGTTGCTTCACCCTAAATATTCTATTCCATGCAACAGCTGGTCAGTATTTATTTCTATATCAGTTGTGGTCCATGTTAAAGCTTATTTGGTTACAGAATTATCTCTATGTTCTAAGGAATAATTCAAACACTGGGTTTATTCGGGTATTTTACCGTGTCTTCAGTTTTGAATCCCTAGAGAGACTGATGTTCTGATGAACTTTCGGCAGCATCACAACAGGAAATACTATGTGTCCACTTCTTTTCCATAATAAAAGGTGTTCCAATAAGACATTTCATTTTCAATAACCCGCCATTTTAATAGTTGTCATGACTCAATCTGTAACTACTTGACGAATGACAAGTAAAAACTACGCCATTAATAAAAGTGGAACGATATACGCTTCAACAATGCATTGAAATTATTGAAATTCACTACAAAAATGGTGAAAATTTCGCGATCACAGTTCACAAAACTAAAGCATCTTTGGGTCGTCGTGAAGCACCTTCTCGGCCAGCAATTGTGAAACTGGTGGAAAAATTTGAGCTGTTGGGACAAGTTAGTGATGTGAAGAATCGAACTCGTGCACGTCGCTCAAGAACAACTGAGAATATTGCTGTCGTAGCCCATAGTGTTGAGGAAAACCCAGGTTTGTCCATTTCTCGTCGATCTCTGGAATTGGGCATTCCACAAACGACATTACACCGTATCTTACATGAAGACTTATGTCTTAAGGCTTTTAAAGTTCAGTTAACACAACAACTCACGCCTACTGACCATCAACAATGTCGTGTCTTTGCTGATTGGGTCCTTGAAATGCATCAAGCTGATCCGGAATTTTACCGAAAAATCATCTGGAGCGATGAGGTTCATTTTCACCTTGGAAGCTACGTTAACAAGCAGAATTGTCGCATTTGGCGCTAGGAAAACCCGAGAATTATTGTTAAAAAGCCTTTCCATCCTCAACGTGTGACTGTTTGGTGCCATTTTTTGGTCTGGCGGGGTCATTGGACCATACTTTTTCGAAAATAAGGCTGGATCAACTGTTACAGTAAATGGATTGCGCTATCGAACGATGATTAATGATTTTGTAGGACCAGAATTGGAAGATATTGATATGGATGACGTTTATTTCCAACAAGACGACGCTACGTGCCACACAAGTAACGACACCATCGCTCTTTTGCGTGAAAACTTTTCCGACCGTATGATTTCTCGAAGAGGCGATCACCGAGATCTTGTGATATAACACCTTTAGACTTTTTGCTTTGGGGCTACGTGAAAGATAAGGTCTATACTAATGGCCCACAATCGATTGAAGACCTCAAAGATTCGTGAAGTTATCGAGGACATTCAGCCGCAAATTTGCGAATTGGTGATGGAAAATTTTATCAAAAGAATATGGTTCTGCAAGCGTAGCCGTGGCGGCCATGTGGCTGATATTGTTTTCCATTATTAATGGTATACCCCCCTTTTTACAATTAAATAAACATTCGATGATTTCGCTTAAAAATACTCGTGTTTTCTTACATATCAAAATGAAACCTTTTATTGGAAGACGCTCTATTTCTTTGTCGAATGAGTGACAAGTAGTCGTCGCCGTGATTGATTTATCTGCGACTGTTTTTTTGGCTAATCGTGTGTTTCGCAGTGTGAGTGTGTAAAGCAAGACGTCTTCCATATGTATGGTAGTCTCTGTCTATCAGTCCTTCTGCTCAAATTATTCTGTTGTTCTTATATTTATATTAATTTAGAAATTCTGGTTTGGAGATGATCTATTTTCGCGATTTTTTTTGTATCGTCAAAATTGATCTGATTGTCTGTAACTAATAACTAACGTTGGATTATTTTAATATTATTGTCTTCTATATAGCATAAATTTCATTTTAATTGCTCTGTTGGTGCGAAAAAAATGGATATACTCACATATGATATATTACTTAAAATTTTAGGTATTATAATACAATCGTAGCTATGTTTATTGGGCATACACATTATGATGAGTTTATTCTGTATCATAGTAAGGAAAACTGGAAGGAGCCCATAGCCGTAGCCTGGAACGGTGGTGGCTTAACCACTTACACCGACCTAAATCTGAATTATCGAATTTATACAGTCGATTCGAAGAATTACGTGGGTATTTGATCTTTTCTTTTAAAAATTACCCATTCATTTCTATTAATTAATTTACAGGAAGTCATAGATTACGATCAGTACATTTTTAATTTAACTGCGGCAAATAAAGGAAATTCAGCTCCAGTATGGTACAAACTGTATTCGTTTAAGGACGTATATGAAGTGAAGGATCTTACGCCGCGGTCATTGAGACATTTAACGCTGGAAATGGCGGAAAACGAAGACCTGACTGACACATATATAAGGTTTACAAAGAAAATATGTTTATAGTCTCGACAAATGCTTGGTCTGTTACGCGACTTTATCAAAATACTTTTCAGATATCGATGGAAGGACTCGGATGCGTTGGAACCGCTTGACCGAGCCTGCAAGAAAGAGATCCTTTGTACCGCTTTGAAAAGCGAGTTCGATGATGAAAAGCAATGTAGACATCTCGATTATAACTGGTGAAATTGTCGAAGCAAAAAGTGTCGACGCAAAATAACAAATGTTCCTGCGAAGTGTAACTTTATGAATTATAAAATGAAGCAACAGTTCGTGTTTGATTTATTTATTTTTGAATACTCGTAGATGATTTAATTTTTTTTTTTTAGGAAAGTCTTTCCTTACTTTTAATTTCTTAAGGACAGTATGCTTCTGTAACTTTCAGATTATGTATTGTTTCTGTTGTTTTGTTTACTGTTTCATCGACTATCTTTCGGTGTATAATATACAATATAATAGACACCGTTTTCATTACACATAGAGAGGTAGTCGGCAAAATAAGTAACGCGAAAGACGTTATTCTACTAGAAGATAAAGCGTGTACGAGATTTCCTGCTTGGAGTTCGATCTACGTGCTATAGAAGAATAGGCGAATCAACGTTATAGGCGAAGTCGTCGAGAAAGAGCCAACGTCATCGTTAGCACAACATAGGAAACTATATATAGTTTTAACAAAATCAAGATTTTATAGAAGAGTCACTAGAATTTTAATCTAGATACTCGTAGAAAAAGAGATCCAACAGCCCAAGTAAACGTAACGACGGACAACGCCTTCCCCATACATGGAAGTCCCTTCTAGCTGGCCGACAGAACAACACTCAAGCGAGTCGCAGCAGATCGCAATTGTCGTATAAGCATACAAACAAAATACATAGGCATCAGGAGCAACCACACGCAGCCAAGCACGCGTGGCGTCAGTAAGGCAATGACTCCTTTCAATTCAGCAACGCGTAAGTAGATGCACTACTAGACATTAAACGAACTTGAACTTTAGCAAGCGATGACGGATACGATTTTGCCGAAACGTCAAGAGAATTATCCTTCTCAGAACATAACTTACACACGGTCAAGAACCCAAGAAAATTATCTTCATATACCGAGTGTCTCATGACATGATTTCCACAGCTTAAAGATGTGTTATTGAAGCAATTTCAAGTTAAAAATGTCTAATGAACTTGTGCCCAAAACTATTGTAAATCAGCTACAAGCATTTGCAGTTTTAGATAACCCGATTAGTACAGGTATTATGTACTGCTGCAAAAAAATCTCAATGAAAATCATTTAAAAAGAAGTCACTTTTTTGATTTGGTTGTTTGAAATGTCCACCCAGTTGTATACATAGTCTAGCTCTTAGAATTGAAAAGGTAGCTCTGCTAACAGTCTCCGAATAGTTTGGGCATAGTTGTCTTCCATAAACTAAATTTCTCAGTATCTTCCATGAAAAATAATCTGGGGGATTTTAATTCTGGTGATTTTGGGAGCCAAGCAACTGCTGAACCTCCTTCCCTATATGAACCAAATTTTTCAGTTTTCTCCATAAAAAATAATCTAGGGACTTAAGTCTGGTCACCTTGGCTAAGCAACTGCTGAACCTCTTCCAATCCACCAGTTCGTATAATTTTGATTAAGAAAATCTGTTGTTTACCAAAATGCAGAGATGCCCGTCTTACATTTACATAAACATTAGCCATATTATTCCTTCTCAAAGTGTGTGATACATTTTATTCAACACCCAGTAAATGAGATGTATGCGCTACAATATTTGGCCGAAATACAAAACAAATATACTCCGCAGCAAAATGCCAAGAATATTTCCCTTATTGAGCTTCAGTTGTTTAACCTCCTTTATACACGTACAAAATACATTTGATGTTCCAGCGTGTTCAGCATATCGTAACTGACACATTTTAATCAAATCTGAATTATAATATAAATATACGTTTATAAATTACGACACACCCTGTACAATTAAAGTGTATCGTATTTTGTACATATTTTACAAAATATAAAATTTACGTAATATGTAATGCATTGAAACAATTGAAATATTGCCAGTTTCATTCTAGCAAGAGAACTAAATCAAGTGCATACATCGTAATCATTGCCAGTATAATTAGGTGTCGTTCATAAATCTAAGAATTAGACCGCCATCGATTGTTTAACAATCGAACAATTGATCGACGAGTTTCAAGTTGGAGACTGATTTATTTCGATATCTATGAGATAACATTGGCAGGAAACAACGGCAACTCGAAGGCGGTTGTCTTGGGTTGGCTAACAAGTTAACTGTGGGGGAATGTAGGGTGTCTTACCGAAAACGTTGGTAATTTGCTCTTACATCAAACATCAATTACTGTACAACATTAATGTGGGAGCTCGAGAATTTTTGTGTCTGCGCGATAATTTTCCCATATCCATTTGTTATGTGTATAAAAACAAACGTCAGATAAAATGTAGTGAAATTATGTACATTATTTAAGCGTTATGTTATACCGAATTGTAGAAAAAGTCGACGTATTTTTTTCGCTTGATGTTTCAATTCATATATAATTAGTTTCAAACTATTTAAAGGTAAACGTAAAAATCAAAATAGGAAATCGATTATTGAACATTAATTACGATTAGAATTTAAATTAATAATAATAAAATTTAAGTATTATTGGTGAGAGGAGGGGACGCCCAAAGAAGAGATGGTTGGATGCGGTAGTGGTGATGTGGAGAGAGTGGGAATGAAAGATTGGAGAAACAGGGTGAGAGATAGAGACGAATGGACGAAAGTTGTTGAAAGGGTTAAGAAAATGTAATAGATGTATGGGTTTTGAAATGCAATATGAGATAAGCCATGGGCCTAAAGGCCCATAGAGCTGAAATATATATATATATATACAGAACTGTGCAAAAAAGAAGCACCTTCTTGTATTTTACAAGAAACTATTATAAAAGGATAAATAATCTTACACGAGTTGAAATTTTTTTAATGTATAAAAATTAACACATATCGATATTTAAACATTAACAACTTAAATTTTCAATATTTCGGATGACCACCTTTATTTTTTATGGTATCCTCCATTCTTCTTGGTAGGCTTTCCTTTAATGAATTAATGAAATTTTCAGGAATATTGTACCACTCTTCCTGTAGTATGTTCCACAGTTAATTTTTGTTCTTCGTCCCCCTTTTACGCTTTTTTCTGTCAAGATAATCCCACACATGCTTAATAATATTTAAATCAGGACTTTGAGGTGGCCATATCATAATCTGCAAGAACCATTTGCTTCCTGCTGTGTTAAATAAGTTTTCACAAGTTTTGAGGCATGCTTGGGATCATTATCTTGCTCCAGAATGAAACTATTGCCAATAAGTCGCTGCTCTAATGGTATGGCATGTTCTGCTAATAGTGTTCTGCAATTTACCCTCTATTTTTACGATTTCACCCACACCTGCTGCCGAACTTGGATATTGCCTCCTCCATGTTTTATAGTAGTGTGTAAGTATGGTTCCAATAACGATTCACTAGGGCGTCATCTAACATACTGACATCTGTTCGTTCCAAATAGTTGATATTTAAATTCCTCAGTCCATAATACTTTTCGCTACTCATTATATCCCCAAGTTTCGTAGCCTCTGGCATATTTTAATCGTTTGAGTTGAATTTTAGTGTTCTTTTTGTTTTAATTTAAGTCTTTACGTGGGCAAGGTGAAAAGTTCTTGGCCTGACAATGAAAGACTGCCATTTGAATTTAAAAAATGGTTTTATTTTTCTAAATAATCTCCCTTGAGTTCAACACACTTGGTCCAGCGTTTTTCTAACATCAATATTCCTTCCCGGAAGTGAGAGTCCGGAAGGCTGTCAAAATATTCTTCTACGGTCCTTTCAACTTCTTCGATGGATGTGAATCGCTTTCCAGAAACATATTTTTTCAAATTTGGAAATAGATGGAAGTCTGAGGGTGCCAAATCAGGAGAATAGGGAGGATGGCCGAGCAAATCGTACCCCAAGTCCCGCAATTTTCCCATCGCCAACACACCCTTGTGTGCGGGTGCGTTGTCCTGATGAAAAATGATTTCTTCTTCTTCAAACCAGGCCTCTTCTCGCGAATTTTGGCATCCAGCTAGTCAAGAAGGTTAGACTAATATGCGCCTGTAATTGTTCTGCCTTTTTCAAGGTAATCAATTAACAAGATTCCTTTTGTATCTCAAAACACGCTGGCCATGACTTTTCCGGCAGATGCGATCGACTTCGCTTTCTTTGACGCTGAACCACCAGCTTTTACTCACTGCTTCGACTGCTGTTTCGTTTCTGGTATGTAGTGGTAGACCCATGTCTCATCCATGGTGACAAATCGCCGCACAAAATCGGTTGGATTCTTGTTAAATCAGTCAAAAGGATGCTCCGAAAACCGTTTGCGCATTTGCTTTTGATCGACATTCAGCAAATGTGGCACCCATCTTGCGCAGAGCTTTCTAATCTCTAATTCTTTGTGCAAAATGTTTCGCACTCTTTCTTCCGATATCCCTACAGCCTTAGCTATCTCACTCACTTTCACTCGCCTATCGTCCAACACAATATCATGTACTTTTTCGATGATTTCAGCTGTGATGGCGGTTTTTGCCCGTCCTTCACGTGGCTAATCTTCGAGTGACGTACGACTATGTTTAAATTCAATTTTAACGGTTGACATCGAAGGAGCAGAGTCCCCGTACACTTTTGTCAACTTCGGATGAATTTCCATAGGGGTTAAATCATCCAAAACAAAGAATTTTATAACAGCACGATATTCAAGTTTATCCATTTAAATAAAAAAAATAACACGCGCGACGCCTACTACAAAAATTCTTGCAAACAAACTACTTCAGAGAATAAGTTGAAAGTTTTTATATGAACTAAAAACACATGCAGCCACGCGGGAAACATAAATTTCTGTTAATTGTAACGCCATCTCTGTGTCAGGCCGAGAACTTTTCACCTTGCCCACATATTATCTAATTGAGGGGAAGATTAAATGCATGCAGCTTCGCTGGTGGTCGTTTTCGGCAGTTTTTACAGATTCAGAAGCTTTGCATGTAATAGTAGATAATAAATAACATATTTTCGTTTTGGAAACATTTATCGCGTTGTATCTTCGAACAAGGTGCCTTTTCGAAAATCATCCGAGGGCAAAGAAATTTTAAAATAGCCCAAAGTACAATCTCCTAAACTCGCGCTAGATGTTTAACAAACACCCTGTATAATTTTGGCTTGTTAAAATACAAAATTATTTTCTTTTAAAATCTGGAGATACATTTTTTCTTTCACAATAATTGTGCATAACCCTGTATATGAAATTTAAATTTTGTCATATATTTAAAACAATTTGTAGAGAAAATTGGTCGAAAATCATGTGACAAGCATTACTAAACAAAAATCTGCACACTTATGTTTATTAAGATTGCATTAATGATTAATAAAATTGAAACACTTGAAAACGTTTTACAATCAAAGTTACTTTAATTTAGTTCGGGCGTTATCAGTTGAATAGGTTTTATAAGAAGACAATTAAAAAGAAATTAAAAACTTAATATATAGATAAGATGAGTACGACAATTCCTTTATCTAAACTGAGGAACTCTATTTTTTCCCTACGGCAATAAAAAGCAATGCTGCAATTCAATTCAAATTAGACTCTTTGGTATATTCGCCAGGATGAATTTGAAGGTGCTCTTACTCCTGTTGTCAGTTTGCCTAGCAAACATTTCTGCATCTAGTAAGTCTGCTTTTTAAGAATTTTTGGCAAAATACCACATCTTCATAACCTATTTTAGAGTACAGAACGCAAGAATTCAGAAATGGCATCAAGCAATTCACAGAAACCAGAACTGTGTCCACGCAATTCCAACGATTTCTGAGCACAGTTAGTTTGAAACAGGCTTTAAGGCAGTACCCCAAAATCGATATCGATAACGACCTTTTATGCAGTTTATGCGTTGCTGTAGTCGATACTGTTTTAGAAGAATTAAGTAATGGATTGGACGGTCAATATTTGGTTGATACAATAATAGAACTTTGCGTTCTTCTCGAGATAGAATCAGATGAAGTTTGTAGGGGAGCTATAAACGTAAATGCTGTAAGTCGAGTTTCATATTTTTACGTTCTGTCGGCTATAATACTATCGCTTCTCATTTACAGGATACAGTTTTATTCATTGCTAGAAATAGGCTCGATGCAACTGGAGACGTTGTGTGCGCCACAGTTCTTCAAGACAATGATTGTGTATCAGATTCGATTCCAGAACTAAATGTCAATATTCCAGAAGGCACAACTATTGATGTGACAAAGGTAGTTATGCGTTTTTCTAAAATTGTTACAGCTTTTCCTTAGGTAAATTTATTTACCAGGTAATTATTGAGTTGTCGAAATGTCGTGTATTGTTTTTGTTTGTTTTTTATGTTATTTATTATCTTAAAAAAAGTTAGTCTCTAATATATTGCCCATTTTCTTTGATAAATTTCTCCATCTTTTGTTGAGCTCACAATTCCTCGTTTATAGAAGAACTTTCTTCTCTGTATTACTCCAAGTTTACCATCTACAGTTGAAATAGATATATTTTTAATTGAAGATAAACATGGTCTTAAACACTAAAGGTTGATATATAACCCCTTTACACATTATTTTTCGTATTCTGTATACGTATATCGATAACTAAGTTGTCATCATCGTCAAATAATTAAACACTGTCACACCTGGAAAACTACGGCACGAAACAATTTCCGTATACGATTTATACCGTCGAAAGCTAAACGCACACTGTGCATAGCTTGCGTACAGATCGTGTACGGAGTTTCTTTCGTGCAGGTTTTTGCTGTAGCTTAATTATCCGCTGATGATAACTTAGTGGTCGAAATACGTATACAGAATACGAAAATTAATATGGAAAGGGGTTAAATATCAACCTTCAGTGATTAAGTTAATCAACCACAGCCTCCATTAAAATTTCCTCAATAAACATGATCGAAAATCAGATTATCATAAATGCTACATATGTTTAATTATTGGCCGCACTATAAAAGCTATTTATTTAGAATTAGTTAATCATTTTTATAAGGAAGCATTTTAGCCACTTTTAAAAGATTTGTATCAAGACGCGAAATTCTAACAAACATTATACTCTGAAGTAATTTCGTTGCAACTGACAAAGACCTTCAGAGTTATTTACACGAGGCCGTATATTCTATATCAGATAGCCTAGCTTCACAAGGTATCACATGGCATTTCAATCCACCCTATGCACCTCATTTTGGAGGACACTGGAAAACAGACGTGAAGTCTACAAAACATTATTTGAAGGGAGTAATAGGAAATGTTAAATTGATACATCTGGTGACTCTCGAAGAGTTGTACACTATACTCATACAAATGGAAGCAATATTAAATTCTCTACCTGTTATTACCCCTCTTTCTTCTGACCCTAATGATTTTTTGTACTTACCCCGTCATATTTTTTAATTGGTCGACGTATAATGATTCTATTCCAACCAGATATATCAAATACTCCTAGTAGTAGACGTACATGGCAGCACCTGCAACAGCTTCAGCAATGTTTTTTGGACAAGGTGGTCTAAGGAATATCTGTGTTTCAAACTAGACAGTAGTAGACAAAAAACCATCACAGCCTAAAGTGTGGTACTTCAACCTTAATAAAGGCTAACAACACACCACTATTACATTGGCAACTGGGATGAATGGTTGGCGCCCATCCTGGAAACGATGGTATCAGTAAAGTTGCATCAATTTGAACACAGCACGGTGTAGTGAAACGAGCATTCGTAGAGAACTACCCGATATCTGTAGAAGAAGAAATAAATACTATTAGCCATATATTCATATAATATACTCGTAGTTATTATATTAATGTTTTAGAAAATATATTTGAAATTACATCAAGTTTACGCACGTCAATTTTCGCACATAAGAAATAAAATTACATTTTACGCAGGGTCTACAATCTGATGCCGATCCAATAAAAGTATTGCAAGTATCCGATGTGCATTACGATCCACATTATTTAGTCGGCGGTATTGCTAATTGCAACGAACCCCTCTGCTGTCAAAGCGACAAAGGACTAGCTTCGAATCCAAGCGACGCTGCTGGATCTTGGGGCGATTACAGAGATTGCGATACACCTAAGCAAGTGATAGATAATGCGCTCGAACACATCAACGAACAGCACGTACGTGAATGTATACATTTACAGTTCTACTAACGATATTTTCGTCGCGTTTTCAGACTGATATCGACTACATTTTTTACACGGGCGATGTAATAAGTCACAGAGTATGGGACACAACTAGGGTTAATAATACTATGTATTTACGTGAAATTTTTACTAACTTCTATGAAGCGTTTCCCAATATCCCTATTTATCCCATCTTTGGGAATCATGAGCCGCATCCTTTAAATGGGTAAGTTTAATTATTTAAAATATAATCGAATAAGATTATTTTTATTACTACAGTAAAACCTTTCAATAACGGCCACCCAAAAAGCAAAATATATTGGCCATTATATAAAGGTGTCCGTAATTGACAGGTTTTTCGTCTCACAAATAAAATACATAATTAATTTTAGGATTTGCTTTCTTTATTTTATTAATTAAAGTAAATAGTATATAAATACAAATATGTGTAAGAAAAACTAAAATTTTAATGTATTTACATATTATAGATAATATGACATCTAATAAATTATTTATATGTACATATTATTATAATATATTCATACGAGAAAACACAATTTATTAGGATTTTTTAAAGTATGTTTCAATATTTGTTTGCTTCACATTTTTTAGCTTCGATTTAAAAACTGCAGCTTCACGTGTAAGTAAAATTTTAGAAACATCCATATAAATGTCACCATTGTTATTGCACAATAAATAATTTTGTATGTCTCTTAATTTTGCACACACTTCACTCATACTAGATAAACTAGATTTTGGAGTTTCACATTCGTCCAGGTCACTATTATCAGAGTTATGTTCTTCATCATTATTGCACAAATCTTCAACAATTTCTGGCATACTGAAGTTAGGGCTCTCTGTAGGCACATGACGATCAATAGAAGCATATTCATCTAAATCCATCAAAAATTCATTACGAACTGCAGGATATAGCTGGGCAAGGGGTATTTCGTCTTCTTCATCAAACATTGTGTCCTCCTGGATAACATCAGAGAATCCGGCCTTGGAAAAACATTTTTTAACTGTAGCAGGAGATACCTTTTTCCAAGCAGCTGTAATCCATACAAGTGCATTGGCTAAATTTATGTTTTTTTCAAAAATTTCAAAATCACATTCATTGTCAATAAACGTTAGAAGCTTTTTAATCAAAAAATTTCGGTAAATCAATTTGAAATTCTGAATTATTCCTTGATCCAAGGGCTGACAATACGAAGTGGTGTTTGGCGGCAGGAAGACTAGTTTAACAGTTTCTAATGGAACTTTAGAATGTGAAGTGGCATTATCCAAGAAAAGAAGCACTTTTCTATTTTGTTTTTTTCATTTTATTGTCAAATTTATGCAGCCATCTTGTCATAATTTCCGTTGTCATCCATGCCTTTTTGTTAGAAACCCATTCTAAGGGTAATTTGTCCACATGACTACCCTTAAAACAGCGAGGATTTTTACTTTTTCCAATTATTAATGGATCTTCCTTCTCACCTTCCATATTTGCACATAGTAAAACAGTCAAACGTTGTTTTGCTGCCTTCCTCCCCGCACAATTCTCACTTTTTAATGCAAATGTCTTATTTGGCATAGCGCGGTAATAAAAACCTGTTTCGTCGGCATTAAACACATCTCGAAGAGAATAATTTATTAAAATCAACGGTAACTTGGTTTTCCAGTCTTTTATATCGTCCAAATTAACCTCTGCGGAATCACCACAAATTGATTTAAAAGTTATATTGTGTCGCCGACAGAAACTTTCCAACCATCCATTAGATGCTGCGAAATTTTCCATCTTCAAACTGCTTGCTGTCTCCAGTGCTTTTTGTTTAAGTAGCGGCTCAGATATTGGAATTGCTTTATTTCTGGCTTTGCAAAACCAATTGTAGACGACTTGATCCACTGCCAATCCTTCCGACTTCGGAAATTTTCGTTTTAGCTCCATGTTAACATCTTGTTCGACCATCGTTTTTAATTCACCTTTATTTTTCATAATATCGTTAATTTGTGTTTTTCCAACCCTATATTTTTCGGCCAACTTTCGCGAACTTAACGCATACTTTTCACTTTCCGCGATTATATTTATTTTGTCTTTTAGCGACAAACGTTTTCTTTTTTGCGACGTACTTATTAAGAACCTTTCGAATACGGAGACAACTTTAAACTGAATTGTTTCCTTTAGAATAATAAAGTTTAAATCGAAAAGGGTGAATTACTACCAGGTAATAGGAAACCCCGGGAAACCCCGACAATTTGTATTAGGTATTTCCGTTAATAAAGATATACATGTCATAAATAGTCCAGCCGACATTGGCAGGTAAATTTCTATGAAAATAGGCCGTAAAAGTTTGGGTTATTTGGCCGCGGCCGTTTTACAAAGGTGGCCGTAATTAACGGGTATTTGTGTATGGGAATTTCCTTATAGTCGATTCGGGTGGCCGCTTTAGTCAGGTGGCCGTTAACACAGGTTTTACTGTATTAACTCAACGTCAAATTATTATGAGACAGCAAGCAAAGAAATCCACAAAATAAACTACAAAAAAGGGTACTGAAAAAGCTTTAGAGAGTATTCATTACCTAAGGAATTTCCAATCTTTATGTTTGAAGCGAATTGTATTTGAAAAATATTTTAGATTCTCACCAGCAGCGGTTACAGATGAATCAGTTTCAACGAATTGGTTGTATGAAGAAATGGCAGAATTGTGGGGTAGGTGGCTACCGGAAGACACCAAGGAAACAATTTTGCAAGGTGGTTATTATACAGTTTTACTAAGACCTGGATTCAGAATAATTGCGTTGAATAGCAATGTTGGATACACGTACAATTGGTTAGTATCATGGAAAGAATAAATCAGGTATCATCCATCTCAATTTAGGTTTACTCGAATTTTATAAAATGCTATAGAGCACCTGCCGGGCAAGCAAACGACAGGGACTCTATTCTTCTTCGAGGACAGGTGCTCTAGACAACCTGTTCTGTAAGCAGGGGACATGGGTTCGGTTCGTCTCCGAGGGCATGATTTTTTCATTACTTTCTGCCTCCTTAAATTTATGCATTTAATAATTTATGAAATCTTTATTCCGTATACGACTTGTACCGTTGAAAACCAACACACTGCGCACAGTGTGCGTACAGATTGTGTACGGAGTTTTTTTCGTGCTGGTTTTTGCCGTAGTTTAAGTACCCGCTGATGATGACAACTTAATTGTCGAAATACGTATACAGAATGCGAAAATTAATGTGGAAAGGGGTTACATATCAACCCTAAGTGATTAAGTTAATCAACCACGGGCTCCATCAAAATTACCTCCTAAAATAAAATGGTTCGTGTCATTTGAAAAGACGTCATATGCAAACATTATGCAGTGCTGACATCTAGATGTCACAATTGGATGACCCTTTAAAATTAATAAATGACAAAAAAATTGCCAGCACTGCAAGAGGTTAATGTCATTATCGCAATTAAAAAACAGCGATTTAAATTTGTTCCAGGGTCGAGGTCTGTTGTTTCGTAAAATATAAAGTTATTTAATTTATGGATCTATGTCAATTAAGGTCTTTTGTACGTCTTGTCATGGAGTACTATACGTAGATAAAATTTCCGGTCTTTATTTTGAACGCCCTGTATATTTCCAAAATATTATTTTCAAAAAAGTTTTAATATCTCTCTTTACTACTACTGGGATGGCAACTAATTAATTTCGGTTTTTTAGTATAAAATAAAACACTTTTTTTTAAACAAAGAATAGTTTTTAATCAATTATATATTTTCCATTTTGCTCAATGACCTTTTGCCATCTTTCTTTCAGCTGCATGATTCCGCGCTCATAAAATTTCTGGTCCTTATCAGCAAAAAACTGAACCAGGTGCGAGTGAAGGTCATCGTCATTTGTGAAAGTTTTACCATTCAAAGAATTCTGCAAAGTTCGAAATAAATGGTAATCAGATGGTGCTAGATAAGGGCTGTATGAGGGATGTGGCATCACTTCCCAGCCAAGCTCCAATACTTTCCCACGAGTTGCCAAAGATGTGTGAGGCCTTGCATTATCTTGGTGGAAAACTACACCTTTCCGATTTGACAATTCTGGCCGTTTTTCTTTGATTGCTTCATCCAGTTTTATTAATTGTTGACAGTAAACATCAGAATTGATCGCTTGGTTCCTTGGAAGCAGCTCAAAAAACACAACACCTTTGTAATCCCATGAAACTGACAGCATGATCCTTTTTGGATGCAATTCAGCTTTCGATGTGGTTTGAGCTGGTTTATCGTGTTTGCTCCATGATCGTTTTCGAACTATGTTACTATATAGGACCCATTTTTCATCACCAGTGATGATTCTTTCAATTCGTGAGGTACCCAAATATCAAGCTTCTTTACTAGCCCAAGACATTTTAAATGTTTTTCAATTGTTGTGTGCGATACATGTAGCCTCTCCGCAACCTCTCGAACAGTTATATGACGATCCTCTTCAATTATGACTTTGATCTAGTCACCAACTTCAGTAGGCCGACCAGAACGTTGCTCATCTTTGAGGGAAAAATCTCCAGAACGGAATTTTTTATACCAATTCTGACACGTGCGCTCTGTTAAGCAATTAGCACCATAAACTTCACATATCTTTTTGTGAGCCGCAGCAGCTTTCTTTCCTTTACGGAAATAAAATAATAAAATATGTCGAAAATGTTGGTTTCTGCACTCCATTTAAAATTAACCCACAACTAATAGCTTTAATAAAAATCACGCACTACTTGCTTCTGAAGTTACGTCAATGTGACTAGTATCACACGACAGACGGTAAAGTATAGCACTAACATAGGTTATACAAAAAATAAAGAAACGCTCTCTATCAGTAAAAACCGAAAGTACTTAGTTTCTAACCCAATAATAATCTTGAATTCTTGGAATTACGAACAGTGTCCTAAGAATTCCAGTATACTATTTCCTTCAGGTGGATATTATACGAAACAGATACTATAACTGCTCAGTTACAATGGTTAGCTGACACTTTATACGAAGCCGAACAAAATGGCGAATTCGTACACATTCTTTCGCATGTACCATCTGGTGATGGTACTTGCTATTTACCATACAGTCGTCAATTCAGACGCATCATCAATAGGTAAACAATCACTTTCAATATTACAACTTATTAACAATTAAAATTACAGATTCGCAAATACAATCACCGCCATCTACAGTGGCCATAGCCATTGGGACGAATGGTTGTTGTATCACAGTAGCGATGATCCCACTGAACCTATTAGCATCGCTTGGAATGGTGGCGCTTTGACTACGTTTAGCAACTTAAATTTCAATTACAAAGTCTACACAGTCGATGGCGAAAATTTCGTAATGCTTATAACAAACTGAATCACATTTACTAATAGTAAAATTATCGCAAATCTTTTCAGGAAGTTTTAGATTTCGAATCGTGGACGTTTAATGTGACTGAAGCTAATCTAACGCCGGAATTAGCTCCGAACTGGTTCAAAATGTACTCGTTCAAGGAGGTATACGGACTGGAAAATTTGTCGCCAAGGGAAATAAGAAGCCTTCTCGTTAGAATGACGCAAGACCATTCATTGTTGCAAATCCACTACAGGTAACGTTCGCGGAGATTTAAATTGTCTATATGTAAATTCAATGGGTGCTACTGCAGTCACAGATATAGAAGCGCGGATACACGGGGTTCCTGTAACGACAATTGCATGAGAGGCGACTTGTGCAGGATGGTGACGATGGAACGTGGAGATTTGACGCAATGCAACGAGTTTATGAATATGTGGGTCTGGTAGGAGTGTATTTTATATTCTAATAAAGGAAATTAGATTCGAATCCAAATGTTTTATTTTTATTTTAAAATATGCATAATAGTTCTACTAGTTCACGAAAATAAATGGAATAAATTGACTTTTGTTAGTTACTTTTTTTTGAAACACCCCATATCATTAATTTTAGATTTATTTTATATTTAAAATAAAATATTTTTTTAATAAGCTACGGATTTATAATAATAATAATAATCTTTAATGTCCAACAGTTACACGGACCATTTACAGGACATAATGCACTTAAGAATAGAATTAAAATTGGAACAGAAATAGGTGCAGTTAATGTAATACAAAGAAAAATAAGAATCCAATTAACAAAAAAAAAATGTACACACTTGTAATAATGTAATCCAAGTCATACAAAAAAAAAACTGAACGAACAATAATAGATGCAAATTCACGAAAGAGATCCTCGTATAATACATTGGCATTTCTGGATATATGTACCAGTGGAGCCTTGTAGAGAAAATTGGTTCTTGCCCTAGCTATTAAGAAGGTCGCCGATGATCTAGTGTCAAAACTAGGCACGAGGAAATCAACGGTGGACAACAGCACAGAAGAATCTATATAATTATTTATTATGATAATTTATAAAGAAAATCGCCACTAACTTTCTCCCTGCGTATACCAAGGGAATCAAAATTGTGCCTAGAGAGCAGACCCTCATACGTCGAACCAAAGGCACGATAATGTCCATCAATCCTGTAGGATAAATATTTGAGGAACCTCTTTTGAACACGCTCCAGGAGTAACTGCTGGTAATAGTAAAGCGGGTACCACACAACTGAAGCATATTCCAATCTGGACGGGGCAAGAGAACCGTAAAGAACCTTCAAAGTGTTCAAACTACTATAACCCCTGCAAGAACGAGTAAGGAACCCAAGAACTCTGGAAGACGATGAAGTTATGTAAAGAACCTTCGAAGTGTTCAAACTACTACAACGCCTGCAAGAACGAGTAAGGAACCCAAGAACTCTGGAAGACGATGAAGTTATGTAAAGAACCTTCGAAGTGTTCAAACTACTATAACCCCTGCAAGAACGAGTAAGGAACCCAAGAACTCTGGAAGACGATGAAGTTATGTAAAGAACCTTCGAAGTGCTCAAACTACTACAACCCCTGCAAGAACGAGTAAGTATCTGATTGTGGGTACACCAATCGTCAATAATGCACAGATTTGATTGAAGATTAATACTGTCATCAAGTGAATTAATACAGCTGAAGATCTTTAGATCGTCGGCGTAAGCTAACACTCTGCAGTCAAGACGTTCCAAGAGATCATTAACGTAAATATTAAACAAAAGAGGTCCCAAATGGGAACCCTTTATGCATTTTCATAATAATAATTTTGAAAGATGGATTGGACGTGGTCTTCCTCTTGCCTAGACAGCAAGATCACACGAATTCAAGCCACTAGATTTCTATTTCTGGGAAAGCATGAAGGATAAGGTGTATATAACAAATGCGAATAACCGCGATTAGTATACAACGGTGTGCTGAAGAAATTCAACACGATAGGTACAAATTAAGGGGCGCTCGTCATAGCATGTGTTGGCATAGAACTTCAAGCTACATACATATATTTGAAAATATAAGAATTACTATCTAAAATGTAAGCTAGCAGCTAAAAAGCAAAAAATATTTAAAAACATTTTTTGTTATTAGTAAGTAGAGTTAGGATATTTTTCCTACGGACCAGGATCGTAACAAGTCGAGGGTATGAACAAACAAGCAACCTTGCGGTGCATACGTTATTTATATCATTTATATTTTGTTTTATAAATAGTACACTTACACTGTTTACAACTGTTGTTGCGTAGCGCAAAATGGATAAGACTGACAAAATGTCTGCAGTATGACGTAAGTTTCAACGCTCGTCTCGGAGCGCAGCATACGCCATGCTGAAAACATTATATTTAGAAAATGACGATTCCACGGATATAATACACGCATAATGAAAATAATCTGTAAAAATAGATAGCCGATCTATACACGCACTACCACAAATTTTTCTTAATCTAGAAAAATCGAAATCTTGGTTTATAACACTTCAACTTTTCTACAACACACATATTTTTTATATCACATAGCACCTAATAATGAGTGTACACTCCGCGCAACATGAATAGGACCAACTGCATATATGACATTTGTAGTTGGTATAAACATGGTAGCGCGCTGGAATTGTTATTTTCGAAAATAAGAGGGTTGATAAAAAGATGTATGTAGGTACCAAATATAATTTTTGTAAAAGTCAGTGCAAATGTACGTTACTAATGACAATAAGTAGAGTAATTAAACGCCACTTGAATACGACCAATCTACAAAATAAAAGATTCGTTTGCAATAACAAAATACTTTATTGTTCAATAATGAGTACTTTTGCCATTATTTCTTATAACCTCAAATAGTCGGGATGGAATGGAATTATACAGGGTTCTCAAGTAGTCAACGGGAAGTTCCGCCCAACTTCGTTTCAGCGCCTGCTCTAGTTCGTCAGCGCAACTGAATTGGGTAGCATTGGAGTACAATTTACGCGACAACTATCCCCAAACATTTTCTATGATGTTCAGGTCGGGGGAGAGCGATGGCCAATCGAGAACCTCCATGCCTTGTTCTTGAAACCAGCGTCGAACAATGCGCGCGGTGTGAATACTGGCATTATCCTGTTGGAAAATAAATGGCCCACCTGCCATAACGTTGGAAAATTTGTCTTTCACCTGTTGCAGCAGCTGGACGTACTTCTCCGAATTCTGTCTGCCCTTCACTATTACTAAATCAACAGGTCCGTTATAGGAAACAGCTCCACATACCATGACTGAACCAACATCGGCTCGCCTTCGTGACTGAATCACTTCATCTTTACGTAAATCGTGGAAATAATAAGAAAACCCATCCGGGCCATCTAAATTAAACTTCTTCTCGTCACTGAAAATAACAGTTTGCCATTCTCTTGTCCACCCCATTTTTGCTTGAGCAAACTGAAGACGTGCAGTGCGCTGAAATTCCCTTAAAGGAGGCCGTCGTTTAATTTTCAAACGTTTTAAATGCGGACAGGTCTTCAGTAACTTCTGTACAGTTCTTACCGATGCATTCGTTCCAACGTTATTCGCGATTTGTCTTGCCGTTAATGCCGAATTCGATGCTTCGCGTAATATGGCTCGACGTTCTCTCTTAGTTGTAACGGATGTTGTTCGCCCTTTAAAACGTTTTCCATAACTCTCGGGATCCCTAATAAAATTGTTCACAACCTGGTGTGATCGACTTATTTTCTTTGCAGTAGCCCTTGAGGAATACCCTTCTTGATGGAACGCTTTAATTTTTCCAATTTCTTCCATACTTAAGCACTTCTGTCGTCCCATCGTTGCACAATACCCTTAATTACAGATGTTTGTTTATCCGGATACACGTTGTAACTCGACACTCATCCGGTAGCTTACTATTAAATACTGGTCGTATCCAACCGGCGCGGTGCATTTTATATGTATGTGGTACTTACGTCACCCAATGCATAACGTTAGGCACTATTGCGCAATAATGCGTATTATTTGCCATATCATACCATTACAAACTTGCATTGTATTTTTAGTAAATGAATTGTTTTTCAAACCACCGAAAGCTTGCAACAAGTCGGGTGGTCCTATTCATGTTGCGCGGAGTGTATATCGTTAGCAATTTTCATTGACTCTGCTGAGTCAAATAAACCTTTATTATTGTCGTAAATTTGTTTTAAATCGGTTTTAACAGAAGTAGGTATTTTCAAGTCTTTTCTTGCTTTGATTAATTGTTGTAGCACCGTTAGGTTTGAATCGCAGAACCACTGATTTCATTGTTGGAAATTCTCGCAATAATATAAAGCCGTTTTTAACCATGTTCCCCAATGTGTGAGAATTGGTTCTGGTGGTTCAGAAATACCGAAGAACCGTCTAGGGAATTCTCGAGTTCGTATGGGAAATTTCAAAGACATTCTTTTGGTATTTGAAATTAATGCATCCACCTCTGGATAATATTGTCGAATACTAAACTCCTGTTCAAAATTATCGCACCACTCAGTTTTTCGAACTTATTTTTATTACTATTTAAATTATTGAACAAATTATTAGAGTAATATAACAAATCATAGGTGGCTTATGTCATGATAAGTAAATTTTGACAGCTTAGTACCAAAAAGTTGAAAGGCAGTTGATTATTCTTGTTGTGAGCATTTGTTGAGATTATTGTCTGAAGTTCAGATTCCACTTCAACGGCGTTGGTTTTTGATTTTCTTAAGTGGTCATTTGCAAGATTAAAGAAAATTTAAATTAATACCATTAAAGTTGAAAATCATGAATCGACCACGCTATTTAACCAACGATGAGTGTGTAAGAGCGTCAACTTGGTTAGAAGTAGGAGAAACTATGCGTTATGTAGCCGATCTGGTAGGTGTTCATCATTCAACGATTAGTCGAATGGCAAAAAGATTTAGAGAAACTGGATCGCACTCTAGAAAATATGGACAGGGTAGAAAGAAAGTCACCAGTGCCAGGGATGAGCGTTTTCTCCGACAGCAGGTTTTGAGAAACAGAAAACTCACTAGTGCAGAGCTTAGTAACGAATTGCAAACAATCAGAAATGTTAGGATATCCGCCGTAACTGTCAGGAGAAGATTACATGAAGCAGGATTGGCTAGTAGGAAGGCTGCAATTACACCACTGCTCACCACAGCACACAGAATAGCACGATTAAGGTTTGCTAGAAATCATGCAAATTGGACTGTCGACGAGTGGAAGAAAGTTTTGTTTACCGATGAAACCAGGGTAAGCTTGAAATCTCCAGATGGTCGGGAAAGAGTGTGGCGAAGACCTGGAGAAAGGTTTGCTGCCTGCACTATCTCTCCAAGGGAACCGTTTGGCGGCGGATCTAAAATGTTCTGGGGAGGGATTAGCTTTGACGCCCGTACAGAGTTAGTTCCCATTCATCCAAGATCAATGAACGCTGAGTTCTATCTGGAAAACATTATTCAAGACCACGTCATGCCTTTTGCGCCCTTTATAGGGAACCATTTCATTTTTATGCAAGATAATGCTCGACCACATATTGCAAGACCGGTTTTAGATTACTTAAATGAGATCAATATTCAAGTGATGGACTGGCCACCGCGAAGCCCAGACATGAATCCGATCGAGCATCTTTGGGATACTCTGAAAAAGTCAGTAAGGCGTCATTTACCAGCACCAAGAAATCTCCAAGAACTGGAACGCGTTGTTCTTTTAGAATGGGATAATATTCCTCAAGAAACCATTCAAAATTTGATAACAAGTTTACCACGACGGGTGCAGGCAGTTATCAGAGCTAGAGGTGGTGTCACGCATTATTAAGTTTTTCAGATCTTGAGTTTCTGTATGTTTACAGTGTTGAATAAATTTTTGTTTCTTTTTAAATTTTTCTTTCTTTTTTAATTTTTGTACAAAAAAGGTAAATTTTATTTTTTTTCTTAAATTAAAGGCAAATGCATCATACAGAATTGTTTTCTAATGATCTCATTTTATGTTAGCATAAACCAATACTGAATACTAAATTGAAATAATAAAAATAAATTAAAAAAACTGAGTGGTGCGATAATTTTGAACAGGAGTTTATATGCTACAAGATGTAAAGCATATATTTTACACCTCACATGTAAAAGTCCCTCACACTTATCTCTAAGAGAACGCCCTACACTACACCTTGTCCTGCACCGTAGAAAGCCAAACACTGTATGCAGTATTGCTTGACTTTCTACTTCATTTAATTTTTAGAAATTTGAATTGCTTTTTTGAAAAAATAAGAAATAAATGAATGTGTAAAAGATTAAGAAAGCATCTGCACAATCTCCGGAGTAATTTCTTAAAACTGTCTTTTTTAAATCATCGCAGAGACTTGTGATTATAAATAGATCCAGATCGTAACTGCAAACACGCGTATTTGAGTTACACTCCGGCTTTCAGCGTAAACGAAGTTGGACATTCGAGAAATTGCACGGTATTGTAATGAGCAAAGGGAGGGAGAAGAGAAGTAATTTCAGATATATCGTGAAGAGACTGTGTTATTTTAAAACATAGCTGCAGCTAGATGATTCGTTTCTTCTAGGATTCTATTGATAAAAAGAATACCATTGTAGTCCGTGTATATTTCGACTTATTGTTATTTTGATTTGTATCTTTTTTCGAATTGTTTCCGTTTTTTGAGAATTTTTTTAAATTTAAATTGCACGGCTTAGTTATTTTTTCTGTATATATATATTGGGTCTGGGAAAAAGTTCGTGGCGTTTTTTCAGTAAAATTCAACTGGTCCCCGCATGGCGCGTGGACGAATTCATTTAAACCGAATATGCTCCATTATTATCGACAATGTTTCGCCATTTTTTTGGTAGATCCATGATCCCATCGGTGAAAAACTTCTGTGGTTTCTGGTCGAAAAACTGAATCAAGTAGTTTTCACAGGCTTCTTTTGAAACCAACTTAATTCCATTGAGAGAGTTCTGCAGAGATCGAAACAGATGATAGTCACTGGGTGCTATATCCGGACTGTAAGGTGGGTGCATCAAAACTTCCCAACCAAACTCTCTCAATTTTTGACGGGTCATCAAAGAAGTGTGTGGTCGGGCGTTGTCATGATGGAAGACAACACCTTTCCTATTAATCAATTCGGGCCGTTTTCTTTCAATCGCCTGGCGTAATCTCTCTAGTTGTGCACAGTAGAGTTGAGAATCAATCGTCTGACCAGTTGGAAGTAGCTCGTAGTGGACGATTCCCCTCCAGTCCCACCATACACACAGCATCACTTTTTTTGGCGTCAATGTTGGCTTAGCGAACGCTTGTGACGGCTCACCATCCTTTATCCACGATCTTTTACGCTTCCGATTATCGTACGTAATCCATTTTTCATCTCCGGTTATTAAACGTTTCAGAAACGGCTCGATTTCATTCCGTTTCAGCAGCGCATCGCAGATGTTAATTCGGTCCATCATGTTTTTCACGCTCAACTCATGAGGAACCCATACGTCAAGCTTTTTTTTGTAACCAGCTTTGTGTAAATGGTTCAAAACAGTTTTGTGGTCAATGCCTAGCTCCATGCCAATATCGACACTGCTGATATGCTTATCTTGTTGGACTTTTTCAAGAATTTCATCAGATTTTTCAGTGATTGGACGACCGGAGCGTGACTCATCTTTCACATTGAAATTTCCAGAACGAAAGCGAGCGAACCATTTCCGCGCAACAGATTTCGATAAAGTACCTTCACCGTACACAGCACAAATTTTATCACAAGCCTGCGCAGCGTTCTTCCCCTTATCATAATAATATTGCAGAATATAGCGAAATTTCTCATTATTCTTCTCCATTTTCAAGTGCGAATAACTTTCCAACCACTGCACCGATTACAATGTTTCTACGCTCAAACTAACGTTCGGAAGGTCATCTAAAGAACGAGCCGTCGGTGGTGTCGCGGTGACTTGTTGTTCTTTAGTTATCGGCAACCAATGCCATCTATCGGGAAAAACGCCACGAACTTTTTCCCAGACCCAATATATATATATATATATATATATATATATATATATATATATATATATATATGTATATACACTATCGCTCATAAGTATTTGGTCACTCTTGCTTCATTACAGTTTCTATAGAAAAGTTGTTACAGTGCTTCGGCACTGCAGGTTCTTACTTGGTTGATGGGACAAAAATTACTAGACTGGAGGTAATGATGTAGCATTTATTATAAATATTACATGTTAGCATAACATATAAGGGTGTGAATGGATTTATTAACTAACATAAGTTTCTTGAAAGAGACAAAACAAAAAAAACAACATACAAAAGAATACGTTATATCGTTAATCTATCGT
>JAVIWB010002083.1:0-28211 GCA_031893035.1 Dermolepida albohirtum
CTGTTTGAAAGTTTATTTGCAAGTTTAGGACATAAGCCTAATTACGTGGAAGTTCATGAGTATTATTGTGATTTCCTGAAAGGAAGAAAATCAATTGTTGCAAATAAGACTGCTGAAGTTTTCAATCCGGAAGATTTTAAACCACTAAGCCTTGCCACAATCCGCTCATATTTGAATAAATGGGAAAGCAAAAACGCAACTTTACGCTTACGTGTAGGAGATCGACAAAAGGTAATGGCACAAACAAAACCATATCACAGTATGGATATTCCAAAATATGCCGGTAGTATTATTTCTGTTGACGACCGCCAACCGCCATTTGAATATGTAAAAGGACAAAGGGTATGGTTCTACTTAGGTTATGATGTTGGAGCACAATGTTATACTACATGGGTTTACGGCAAAACAAAAGAAGGACTTATTGTGGAATTTTACCGCCAAATGGTAAGGAACTATGCAGAGTGGGGTTTGCCATTACCAGCTGAAATTGAATGCGAATCTTCGCTTAACAGTTCTTTTAAAGATACTCTTTTGAAAGAAGGTAATATGTTCAGATATGTTCGCATAGAAGCCAATAATGCTCGTGGAAAATATATTGAACGTAAAAACCGGGATGCTCGTTATGGATCCGAAAAAGAAATGGAAGGATGGATTGCACGTCCTTTTGCAAAATCAGAAGCAAACCAGGAAGGGACTAATGAAGTCCCAATTATTCCTTATGAAAATATTATAACTAATGTTCTTCATGCTTACGAAGAATATAACAACACTTCACATCCTTTATATGAGGATAAAACCCGTTGGGAGGTATTTTGCGAAAATCAACATCCGGATCTAACCCAAATAAATTGGCATGGAATACTACCATTTATCGGGTATCAGACAAAAACATCCTGTAATGTGGGTATAGTTAAACTTAACGGAGGAGAATGTTTACTTGGAGATAATGGTAAAATATGTACCGGTGATGAACTAATAAATTTAATGAAATTAGTTGAGGGTGAAGATTTAATTGTCCGCTGGCTTGATGATAGTGATGGTAATATATTGAAAGCCTTTGCATACATAGGAAATGAATTTGTATGTGAAGTCTTACCAAAACCTCGCTATGTACGTGCAAGAATAGAACAAACAGATGTAGATCTTGCAGCTCGTGAATTAATGAGCAAATATGCAATGACTATTGAAAGTTATGGTAACAGGCGTAAAAAAGAAATAGAAAAGATTACGATTATTGAAGAACCTGTAGCAGCTCCTGTCATAAGGAATCCCTTTTTCATTAGAGAATTACATCGTGGTAACAGACCGGACTATGTAATTATTGATGATGTAGAGATGCTTGAGAACAATCTGGAATTACAAGATGATTTCAACGATATTGAAACCACATTTAATAGAAGTTTAAAAGATAGATTTTAAAAATTACAGATATGAATTTGACGAACGATTATAAAGAAAAAGTATTGACAGAACTTTTAGAAGTACGTAAAAATTTTGGTGGAAGTGATGCCGTTTTTGCGAAACAACATGGTATTCATAGCTCAGTTTTTTCAAGAATCAAAAACGGTGAAAGGACGGGAATATTAAGCGATGCTCAAATACTTAATATCGGGCGTGTGTTGGGTGTTAGTATTAGCAGTAGAAAATGGAATATTGCACGTACAGATGTTTTTACAACTATCGAAGAAGAGATACTTTTCTGTAAAGAATATTCAAAAGCACGTATTTTTGTTGATGATTGTGGAATTGGTAAAACTTTTACTGCAAAATATCTTAGTCGTAATGTCAAAAATTGTTTTTATTTAGATGCGTCCCAGGCAAAAACCAAGAATCGTTTTATAAAATTGTTAGCTCGTACACTTGGAGTTGATGAAAATGGGAAATATGCTGATATTATAGCAAATATTAAGTACTATTTACATGTGTTGCCACAGCCTATTGTTATAATTGACGAAGCCGGGGATCTTGACTATCCTGCATTTTTAGAGATAAAAGAGTTGTGGAATGCAACTGAAGGTGTTTGTGGATGGTATATGATGGGAGCCGAAGGTTTAAGAGCTAAAATAGAACGTGGGATCTCTCATAAAAAAGTTGGATACAGGGAAATATTTTCTCGATTCAGCGAGAAATATTCTTATTCTGTCCCGGTTGAAAGAACCGACCGCTTAGCTTTTTATAAAAAGCTGATAACAGATGTGTTAAGTGTAAATACAGATAATAAAGATCTTATCCCTACAATAGTAAAAAAATGTTTAGTGCAACAGGATGGCAACATCGGAGGGTTACGCCGGGCAGAATCATTATTAATTCTTAATTCTTGATCTATTATGGAAAAAGAAAAAAAGAGAATAAAGAAAGCATTATCGGTTAGTAATTTATATTCTAAAAAGTTTAAACCTCTGCCAATAAGGAAAGGTAGGTTTAAAGAGGTTCTAACCGGTGTCCCCTCTGCCGGCTGTTGGCTAATATATGGTAAGGAAAAAAACGGAAAAACAGCATTAAGCCTTATGTTATCAGACTATTTAAGTGCTGGCAGTAAAGTATTGTTTCTGCAGGTAGAAGAAGGTTTGGGTGGCAATATTCAGGAACCATTTATAAAAGCTATGCAGAGGGTTGGTATTTCGGCTGAAAACCGCAATTTACACATACTTGGAGATATCGAACTGGAAGAATTAAAAGAAAGATTGAGGGTTCGCAGATCTCCTAATATAATTTTTATTGACAATACAACTGTTTGTGATTGGCTTAAGAATGGAGGTGTAAGACAGTTAATGAAAGAATTTAACGATAAGATATTTGTGTTTTTGGCACACGAAGATGATAATGGAGATCCTTACGGTGCAACTGCAAAAATGATAAAAAAACTTGCAATTGCCATATTCTATATTGACGGTTTGAAATGCAATATATCCGGAAGATGTGTAAAAGGTGGTGAGATTATTATAGATGATGAGAAAGTAGGATTGATACATGGTGCAAATAACTAAAGAATAATATATGAATCTAACAGAATTATCAAAAAAAGTACATCAAATCGCTCGTGAAAAAGGATTTTACGAGATTGTTGATAATATAGTAAATCACAGCGACATTAATCTTGACGATAAAGAACAACTAGCATCAGCTTTGATAGCTCAAAAAATCGCTTTAATCCATAGCGAATTATCCGAATCTTTAGAAGCTGACAGAAAGAATCATTATGCAGATTTAGAATGGTTTTCTCAATTCGATGAAGATAGTAAAGATTGGGGAGATATGTTTGAAATTGATGTTAAAAACACTTTTGAAGACGAACTTGCTGATGTAATTATTCGAGTTCTTGATCTATGTGGATCTATGAATATTGACATACAAAGATTTATAGAAATGAAAATGAAATATAATTCTATGCGTGAATATAAACACAATAAAGCTTACTAATATGAAAACAGTAATCACACCAACCCATCAACGCAGACGATATAAATTACATCATCAGCTCCGCAAAAAAGGAAACGATGTAAATGCACGAAAAAAAACAGTACAAAGGCGTTCAAGAGAATTAAGCGAAATTGAAGAAAAATGGTGTAAGGAGCTAATCAATTCGGGTTATGTTGTGCATGATAAAATGTTTGATGGGATTTAAGATTATGAAAAACAATAAATTAATAATTGATAAAGGTATTTGCGATACTGGTAGATGGCATATTGTTCCAAGCCCTGTTATTGCATTTGAAAAACTTAGAGAAGATAAGGCTTTATCATTTGAGCTTAGTTGGCTTAAATTTTTGGTATGGTTTGAAATCAAAACAAATAAATAACTATGAGAAAAAAACGCACGAAGTTATTTGGGTTAAAAATCCTCCTCATTATAAATGCGAGGCTTACAGAGTTGATATCTGGAATAAAACGGAAGATTCTACTCACATATACGCAGAAACGATGTTTGGAAAGAAAGAAGTGTTTTTAAAAGAAGATTTATTAAAATATTGATTATGAAACAAACAGAAAACTTACGTACCCCATCACAAAACCGCCGTTTATATTGGTTGCTAACCCAGCTAAATATAAAAGATGATATAAAAGGAGATCTTGCTTTACAATATAGTAAAAATAGAACTAATCGTACAAGTGAGCTTTATTATATAGAATGTCAGCTTTTAATAAATGACTTGGAAAATCTATTGAAAAAGCCACGTCAAACAAAAAGTGAACGTACAGATACTTCCGGATCCGAGAGTGAACGACAAAAACTCGACAGGCTTCGTAAGGGTGTAATTAAAGTAATATTCCGTTGGTATGAATTACAGAACAAAGAAGTAAGCATAAGTTATGTAAAAGGAACTGCATGTAATGCTGCAGGTGTTGAGGACTTCAATAAAATAAGTGAAGCTGCATTAACACGCATTTATGCCGAGTTCTGCAAGAAACAGACAGTGCTTGAAGAAAGAAACAGTAAGTATTTTAAAATAAACTTAAACTAAATCTTAAAATTATGATGCAAGTAACTTATAATAAAAGAAAAAATGAGTTGATCATTACCGAAGATGGAAATCCTCGTGGTGGTATTATTGGTCCAAAAAGCGGAGATGCGTACCGCAATATGTTAAAAAATCATATTGCAGAGTTAAACGAGCAGATTGAAACAATAAACAAATGGCTTTACAATAAGAAAAGCCTTAAACATAAAAATTTTGACAAACATAGAGAATTAAGAGACAATCTTGCATTTAAAAAAGATACTCTTGAAAAACAACTAAAATTAAAAGCAAATAGCTATTCCGGAATACAAGAATTTTCAATACCATCTAACTTAACGAGAAGATAATATGATAATAGGAATTGATTTTGACGGTACATGTGTAACTCATGAGTTTCCAAAAATAGGGAAGGATATAGGCGCTGTTCCAGTTTTAAAAGAACTTGTAGAAAAAGGGCATAAGCTTATTCTTTTTACAATGAGGAGCGATATTCAGAATCCTACATCAAATGATTATAACATTCATTCTGTAGGCGGTTCTTACCTGACAGATGCAGTGAATTGGTTTAAAGAAAACGATATTGAACTATGGGGAATTAACTCAAATCCGGAACAACACACATGGACATCTTCACCAAAAGCTTATTGTAATTTATATATTGATGATGCAGGTATTGGGGCTCCTTTGATTATAGATAGGAAAGTGAGCAATAGGTTTTTTATAGACTGGGTAAGTGTCAGACGTTACTTAAAAGGGTGTAGAATAATATAAACAACATTTAAATTTAATATAATGAAAACAAAAGAAGAAAGAACAAAAGAATTAGAAGAATTCAAAGCAGCATCAGCTCCACTTATGAAATACTTAAACCAGAATTGTGGTCCACACACTACAGCAATTATTACATGTACAAGTATCGAATTGCTGGACGGTCGTATGATCCTGCCGGAAATAGATGATTATATAATTGATTAACAAATAATTCTATGGAAACAAGACATATTGAAATGACCCCTGCAGAATTAGCAGAATTTGAGGCATTCAAAATTGAAAAAGCCAAAAAAGAACAGGCTGAAAAACTAAAAAACGACAAGGAGCAATACAAGATATTAGTTGATGAGAGTGTTGAAATTAGCTTTAAAAGATTGGAGAAAGCAAGTAATATCTTAAGGCTTGTAAAAAGTAATGTGTTTGCCACCTTTGCTGATGCAATAGATTTGAAAGCAGATCTTTTTAAAATAAAAGACGGGCAAAGAACTCACACGTTCACTAATGATGAAGGAACAAAGCGGATAACGATTGGCAATTACTCATTAGATTCATATCGTGATACGGTTAATGAAGGTATTGCAATTGTCAAAGAAGTTGCAGAATCTCTTATTGAAGACGAAAAAAGCAAAGCTTTGGTTGAAACAATTTTAAGGTTGCTTAGTAAAGATCAGAAAGGGAATATTAAGCCATCTAAAGTATTTCAACTTCGCAAACTTGCAGAGGACTTGAAAAATGAGAGACTACTTGAAGGAGTAAGAACAATTGAAGAATCATATTTGCCGGTAATTTCAAAAACATTTGTTAAGGCTGAAAAGAAAGATGAAAAAACAAATGCCTGGATAACAATACCACTAGGCATGACTGAAGCATAATAATGTATGAAAAAAGCACTAACCTATATATTAATAGTTATAGCAGTTCCACTCTTTTTTATTGGCTATATGTTGAATATTGCCGGTATTTTAATATCCATATTCTCGCATATTTTAATGCTGGACAGGAGGACTGCTAAAAAATACTTTAATCAATTAACCAGGAAATAATATGCAGACTTTCGGAATGATTAACAAAATAAAACAAGAATCTTTAAAATACAGTAATCCTGATGACTTTATGGCAGGAGCTAAATTTTATGCAGATCATATATCAAAACATAAAACAGGGCTTATTGAAAGCCTTGAATCTGCGATACATTTTGTTTTGGATGTTAATCCGAGAGAGTTAAGATCGGTATCACGTAAACGTAAATATGTGTATGCCCGAATGATATTTTCAAGGCATTGTTATGATTCTTTGGAGATGACTCAAGAAGATATCTCCAATGAATTATGTAAAGGTGATCATTCAACTATATGTTCATATTTAAAGAAGTGGGATATTTATTATGATTTTATTCCGGAGTTTCGCAACTATGCTCAAAAAGTTGAACAACGTTTAAATGGTATTTAAATAATAATTAATAATAAATTATATAAAATGAAGCTACATTATTTTGACCAAAGTGAGGCTGATCCGAACTATATGTTATTAGGAATGGCAAAAATGCAGGGATACGTTCCGGAAACTTGCCTATTAAGTGGGCAGGTTGTAATGAGATTGATTAACAATTCAGAAGATCCATGTACCGGTTGTAATTGTAATCGTGGAAAATGTAAGGGTAGGCCTAAAACTAGTGATCATAAATTTTAATATTAATAGAAAACAATTTTTAAAAATAATATTATGACAGAAATTCAGAAAATTAAAGGATTAAGACAAGAAATTGATGAGAAAATTCAAAAAATTAAAGAATTACCAGCAAGTAGAGAAACTTCATTATCCATAACAAAGCTTCAGGAAGGAGTTATGTGGTTAGGCATGGAATTAAAAAGAAGAAATGAACCTACTCCATATCCATCATCAAAAGATCCCAATACGTGGGATATAATAGAATCTACAGCTGATAATCTAAAATTTTAGATACAGCTTAAATATGGAAAATCTAAACAATAAAATAAAACAAATATTGAATGAACACAAGGAAGGTGAACAATTCTTTAATGCTTTAGATTTGATGATTAGAGGTGATAATAATATTTTAGAATCATTTTTAAATTTTGTGTCCAATGCCGAATATAATATTCCCGATATGACTGGCTTTAGTCTCATACTAAGTGGTGAATTTGGCAGAATATTATTAAATAACTACAGGGATTCTCTGTGTTCTAAATTTAACCAAATTATAATTACAAATGGTGGTATAAGAAAAGGAATAGTACCCACAATTGACATACAAGACAAAAAGAGGTTTTTTACTGGTAGAAATTATCGTAACCCGGATATAAGAAAATTTATATTCCTTGATGATTCTTTTTATTCGGGTAAAACAACGGATGCCATTCATAATGAACTTTTAAAATTAGACGGATGCAGTGGTGTGTTGGCAACTTTTGTCATTTATGATGGATCATTGCAAAAAGATAGTAATGTATACTCAATGTTTAGATATCATGAATAATAATAAAAAATCACTCCGCTTATTGATTACAGAAGATTGTAATTTAGAATGTTATTACTGCTGTAATAACTTGCCAAAATGCAAAGAAAAATTTGAACATAAAAAACTCGAAGAAATTGATTTTACACAATATTCTGCCGTATGCATTACAGGAGGTGAGCCATTATTAAAAAAGGAATTAATATATAAGATTCTAAATATAGCACATGAAAACACATTACCAGTTTATTTATATACAAATGGTTTATTATTAACTCGTAGTTTTCCTCTCTATAGGTTTGCCGGAACTACTATCGGCATTCATCGTAAAGAACAGATGAAAGAAATTTTATCTAATGTGCCAGGGCTTTTATTAAAAGGTAATATCAGAATTAGTGTTTTAGGCTTATGTAAAGAAAAATTCCTGCCAAACATTCCGGATAAATATATAAAAACCTGGATAATGAATGACTGCTATAAGCAATTTGATAATGAAGATATTATTATCTTGAAAGATTGAAAAAAACATTAAAAATATGGCATATAATAGAGAAAACTTACTAAAAAAAATAATAGAGATACAAGACATCGTACTTGCTCATCAGCAGAGGGGAGTAGCGCAAAAGTGGGTTTACGAAAATATCGTAAAGGACAGATACCATATTTCATATTCCTGTTTTAACGATTATTTAGCTATTAATGCTAAGGCTCAATTAAGAGAACTGCTTGCTAAAAAAGAAAAACAACAAGAAATAGAAAAACAACAATTGAAATTATTTTAACATGACTCAGGAAGAATTTCAACGACGTTTAAAAAGCCTTGAAAAAGAATTTCAGCAATTTAATACAAAGTATGCTCCCAAAATAGCCGGAACTGTCGCCGTGCGTTTATTCAAAGAAAACTTTCAAAAAGAAGGTTTTTTTGGAGATGCCTGGCAAGAGGTGAAACGAAGGCAGCAAGGCAGCCGCCATGTAAAAGTTTTAACACGTGGAAAAAATAAAGGTCAGCTTAGGGCAAAAAACGCATGGGGACGGAGAAAAATACTTACCGGTGAAACTAAAGATCTTGGTCGTAGTATAACCTATAAATTGGAAAAAGAAGGCTCTGTTCTTATTTTCACTGATCCCAACGAATTTACACATTCAAAAGAAACTTACGGGCGTGTTCACAATGAGGGGTTACAGGCAGGTCGCGGAAATGGTTTCACTATGCCAAAACGCCAATTTTTAGGCGATCACCCAACGTTGCGAAAAGCCATTGTAGAAGAAATTGAACGCAAGATAAAAGAAATGACAGAAAAATTAAACAGCTAAAAATATGAGAAAGCAGCTTTACTTAGATATTAAAGAACGCCTGAAAACCGTAAAAAACGAGGCAGACGAACAGCTATTCAGGCATTTCGACCTGTGGAACCGCCAGGTAGAATTTATCGAACAGGAAACACCTTTTGAATGTCCGGCGGTATTTGTGGAATTCGATACTATGAACTGGCGAACTCTCGGACAAAGGGTACAGGATTGTGAACTTACTACACGTTTGCATATCGTTACCGAATGGCATGCCGGAACTGCTGATTATTCTCCTACTGAACAACAGGCATTGGAGTTTCTTGATATTATTGATCGTGTTGTTGCTGTTATGCAGAATTTCCAAACCGATTACATGAACAACTGGATGCGTAGCAAGAGTATCACTAACCACGATCACGAGCGTTATGTTGATAACGTGGAAGAATATATTTGTAATTTGCGGGATAAATCTGCTGTAAAGGAAGGAGTTCCGTTAACCTCTCCAATTAATATTATAATAAACTCTATTTAACAATGAAATAAAAATTACAACAAATTTTTTTAGTATTTTTTGATCATCATAAATAAATTTTTAGTATCTTTGTAATGCGGTGGGTGTACCTTATGGAGCCTGCCGTTCTTTTTTACATATCATACATTTTTATATTATCATTTTCCACCACCACAATTTTATTAAATTTGACAAATTGCCCGTCATTTAACTTTTCAAGTCCCCTGTATCTTAACAGAGCCTTATTGAATGAAGAAAGGTCAAAATTCTTATTAGGAAAATATATTACGGCTACTTCAGTATTCCTTTTAGATGCACAATGTTTTAAACCTTTTAATATATTGCTGTCTGTGCCTGTTTCTGTAGAAGCTATTTCAAACATCTTACCGTTCCAAAGTCCTTCGGTATATCTTTCTCCGATACCTTTACCGGTTTCGCTTTCAAAAATCACGGAGTTTCCATTTTTATATCCTAAAGTTTGTACGTCTTTTTCATAGCTGCCTTTTTGAGGATCGAATATGTGATCCTTATGCGTAGCTATTAATCCACCATTGTCCCAAGAAAATTTAACGCCATTATAACTGTCGTTCTTAACATAACTAATAAATTCCTTATGGTTATTTTCTATTGGTTCAAAGAATTGCTGTATATCATGCTTTCCGTTTGCTGAAACTTTATAGTAAGCAGCATTTTTTGTAAAAATCTCTCTTGTTTCTCCCGGATTACCCTCTAATCCGACTGCAGCCTTGCTTGTTGGGAGGTCGCCTGAATGAGCCGGTTCATCCGTTTCCTCCCAGTGGCATCCGCAGTTCCACAAATTGCCGGGTTGATTTGTCTGCCAGAATGGATGATTTTTTGGTAAAACCAACCCCCAAAGCACACGGTGTTCCTCCCGATGTGTCGCCGATCGGGATGGTAACCATTTAAGATTTGAATAAAGTTCATTACTAATCTGATCAGAAATGAAATCAATCCATTGCTTTGCCGTTCTTGTACGTGCGGCACCGGTATTATATTCTGCTACCTGGTAGCGATTGTAAGTATCAAGCACTAACTTTGCATTCTTGCGATAATTTTCATTGGAACGCACAGTTCCGTTTGAATCTGCCAGTTGTCGTTGTATCTGCTGTGTTGCATGATAGGCTTTGTATGCAGCAAAACGGCTCACATTTGCCTGCAGCTGTTGTTGAATGTCAAAATACTTATCGCCATATTTTTCAGAATTCATCACACCATTAATGCCTTTCCGCAGATTTTTGGAATATGACTTGTACAATTCAGGATGTATCGTAATATTGCCTGATTTCAGATCATCAATTACCTGTTTTTCAAGCTGGCGAAGTGTAAGGTTGAAGATAATCGGGAAAGTTCGTAATGCTTTAAGAAAATTACCTGAAATACGGTTATAATAAATATTATCCAGATCTATTTTTTCGGGAGCGTCCCGTCGCTCCCTTTTACGAAAAAATTCCGGATCCGGTGCAAAAGGTTGTTTTTTGCGTTTTTTGTGGCTTGTAGCTGTGGTGCTGCCTCAATAACTTGCGTGTCTTCATAGCTATTGGCGTTCCCAAATGGCATAAGTCCTGCCATTCTTTCAAGCCGCATTTCTTCTTTTAATTCATCGTAATTTTCAGGTTTTGGAACATCGAATTCTTCGTATATCCAATCATCGTCCATTGGTATCTTTTCCATCATACCTGAAATTACTTCCCATTTTTTTAGAAGTGCTTCCCAATTTTTATCCGGAGTTTCAAACCATATTCCCCCACCGGTTACATTAAATCCAAAACGTTTAAGGATAGCACGAAATTGAGTGTTAAGAATAGACAAAATAAACAATTCGTCCGATAACTTCTTTTCATCTTCTTCGCCCTGATGAACTTCGCCTAAAGCACGATTGCCGGATTCTCCCTGTTCTGTTGTCAATGTATTGCCAACCACTGTTTTTGCAATAGCCGCATCGCATACCTGGATAAACCTGTCGTATACATCAGAACTGTCTGTGCTTCCACCGGTATCATGCAGTTTTATTTCTACGCTTTTAGGATGGACAAAGCTCATTCCGGGTCCCCATTCCTGCAACATTTGTTCAATCTTCAACCGCGTGTCGTCATCAAAAGCATCATACATGGCTTCACGGAACGGCATACCGAACATTTCCGAAAATTGCGACCAGTCACCCATTGATCCGCGTTTATATATAATATATGGTGCAACTTTAAAAAGTAATCCCTTGTCTTTAGGTTTTCCTGCCCATATCATATAATTGGATAGTGGTGGATTTTTATAAAGAAAATCACGAATTGCTCTGTTAGGATCAATACTTACACACTCAAAATCTCTTTCAGGATGCACATTTTCGCGTGGCATCAGATCAAAATCAATATGGTAATATTCCTGTTCATCGTCAAATTCAATGTTGTTTACTTGAATAAGCGTATATCCAAAGTCAATGGTATTATGCAATTCTTCAAGAAGATTACGCATATCGGGCGAATTCAGCAGCATATTTATTTGCTCGTCTTCCACGCCATCACGAACAAAAGTAAGACGCCGGTTGAGTATATTATCACGCCGTTTTCCCCAGACGGCTTCCCATTGTCCGTCAGTGGCTATATCTTCATAAAGTTCGTATAGTTTTACCCGCGATGGATTTTGCTTATTTTCAAATGCCTTTCTCGCCTGTTTCCACGAGTCTATAGTTTTAACGGAATGCGATACTTGTTTTTCTTTAATAAGCGTTATGATGCCATTAGTAGGCTTGTTTTCTTTTGCCATAATTTTTTAAAAATGATGATTGCGCTTTGGACTGCTGGTTGAATAAGATACATAATTGCTTGAAACGTTGCCGTCTTCGCCGGTTTTCAATCTCGACAATCCGGGAACGCTTGCTTTTTCAGCCTGGCAGTCTCGTAAGAATTTAATTGCATTTTCATAAGATTTTACACGATTTTCGGGAATGTTTACCGGTGCCGAAATGTTATGGCAGTTATAGAGAGCTATGTCTCGTACAAGTTTTACGACCATTATAATACGACTTTCATCATCGGGAGTTTTTGCCAACTCGGAGGCTATGTCGTAACGTGCCGATAAATAACTCTCTACTTCTGCCATCGCTTCTTCGATTGCCTGCAGGGCATTCGCTTCGTCACGGGTAATTACATTGAGGATCTCTCCACGAATGCCCTTTTTTAAATCATCAACATTCAGGTACATGTTACGATTTCTTTTTTATTCCTGTTCCTGATTGTTGTTTTTTACGATCTGCTGCCGAATAATTTAATCCGGACTGTTTTGTTTTTCGGTCATAACTACAAGAAACCCGGTTGGTTGTCTTGCTTGATTTTAATTCATTAAATGCTTTCATAAAATATAAATTAAATGCCTTTCAAGGGCGGTTAAATACGTTTTGAATTATGCCTTTTGCCGGACACTCTCATTGAGCCTTCAGCAATGTTTTCTGTTTTTCTTTGAAGCCACCATACTCCTCCCTCAATACAGTCAGCACCATCGGCAGGAGCTTTCAACTGTGGAGTAAGTAGTAGAAATTGTTCTTCTAATCGTTTAAAATGCGGATTGTCTTTTTTATCGCTGTTCAGGATCAATCTGCCTTGTGTATTGAGTGGTTCAAGATTGCCTTCTATACGGCTGAATTTATCAGGTTTTTTCCGACTATCCGGAGCAATATTGATTGACTTTCCTGATTTAGAGCGTTCTATAAACATCGGAATAAATACCTGCTCATAAAATGGATTTTGCAGTGTGTTATTTTCAATAATATTATATACCTGCACACCATCAGGAACTTGTTTGTTTATGATGTAAAACCAATCGACAAATTCAGCGTTTGTAGCTCTTTCTACTCTGCCGTCCAACACATAGAATTTGCCTTCATGCACACCAATCAGGAACACGGCTTTCATAGAGTTTGCTGCCTGTTTATTGTTGCTCGGAGAAGGGTCGCCGTAACAAACAAGAAAACGGAATTTTGATAATGCCGGACATTTACTCCATATCATTTCAGTAAACACTTCACCCTCTGTAATAGGATTGTTCATGTATTCTTTCTGAAATGAGCGATAGCCCATTTTTTCACGTTCGGCAATACGCTCTTCTGTCCAATATTCTGACCATGCAGGTTTTCCGTTTTTATCCCGGACATTTACCCTGCTCACGTTTGCTCCTTCTATTTTGGAAATGTTGGCAAGAACACTGTTTTTGGCGATCAGGTTTCCAACCATTACAAAACGCCCACCTTCAGCTCCGAATGTTCCATAAAGTGCCTCTTTTACCCAATCGGTCATTTTATTGACACGTTGTTCTGATAAACACAATTCGTCATCGTCCAGGTCATCAATAACTATGTAGTCCGGTCGTTTATCTCTGTAACGTAACCCTCTTGGCGATTGTCCACGTCCGCGTGCAAAAAATGCCATACCATCCTATGTTACGAATTTTCCTGTTTCCCAACTTCCTGCATTGTATTGATTGCCAAAATCTGATATGTAGCGTTGATTGTATTGTAGCTCAGCCTGTATGTCGCCAAGCAGTGTAAGGGCATTGTCTTCGCTTTTGCCGACAAGCACAAAAACGTTAATATCCCGCTTTTCCTGGCATTTTAGCCATAGCGGAATAAATACATCTAAATGTGTTGATTTTGCGTGTCCCCTTGCCCATTGAAATACGGCAATACCATGTTTGTTATCTTTAATATAATTGGCCGCCTGTACATGAAATTTAGCACAGAGAATACTTTCGCCTGTAATCTTATCAGTTGTCCAGTGTGGGAAATAATATTGAACAAAAGCAGCATAATCACGGCGTAAACGAGCAATACGTTTAAGACGGACTTCTTCGCTCTCTACTTCAACAAAAGTAAAGTTCTGGACATCCTGCGTGTGTTTTGCCCATCGTTCCCGTGCCTGTTTTAGTTCTGCCAGAGTCATGCTTAATTGTTTTTACTCATACGCTCGCCTACGTATAAGTCCTGATATTTATTTATTACTTTTAATAAGTCGGCGGAAAGGTTCTTGTCGAAACCGATGCGTTTTTGCAGCCAGCGGTTGAAGTTCATAAAACTGTCGATTTCGTTCACGACATTTGTTTTTTTATCAAGGCGTTCAATAGAGGCTGCCAGTTTGCTGATCTGGTCGGAAACTTTTACTGATTCGGCAGTAGGATCATCACTCATCATAACATTGTCGAGCAATTTTGCAATAAGTTCAAGATTTTTGTTGACAAGCTCGGTGCGTGTTACTTTTGTTCCGGCTTTGAATTTGCCCCAGTTCCCTTCTTTTGCCCATTTGCTGAGCGTAACTTCGGATATGCCGACTTTTCCGGCAATTGCTTTTTGTGTTTCTCCTTGTATATAATAGGCTTTTGCAAGGTCTTTTTTGTCTTGCAGCTCCTTTTTTGTTGCCATAATATTGACTTTTGTTTCCAACAAAAGTCAATATTTGGTGTGGTGTAAAAAAGTAAAGTTGCAAGCGTTGAAATAGTTGTATCAACGCTTGCAACTTTGTTTGCGGGCTTTTTTCCGATGCCCTATTATTGCAAATAAAAACGGAAAAATCTCGGAAAAATAGATGGATAATTTAGTGAACAGAATTGATAGAACGACAGCAGAAATCTATTTGTATGGAATTATCGGAGCAGGATTGGATATAGATACAAATAAGTTAACTGCCGAAATTGAGACTTTACGCAAAGGAGGAATCACAAAATACGTTTTCTATGTGAATTCCGATGGCGGTGAAGTTGTGCAAGGCAACAGCTTGTTTAATTATCTCGACCGCACCGATATAGAAGTTACTTTTATTATAGATGGTGTTGCTGCAAGTATGATGGCAATGCTTATTACCAATCCGAAACATACGGTAAAAGCGGCGAAACATGCCAAATTTATGTACCATAGAGTGCAAGGCTATGTATATGGCAATAGTGCTGAGGTGCGAGCTCACGCTGATATGATAGATACATTTGAAAGCAGCTTGATTGATATGATGGCATTGCGTATGAATGCAGATAAAGAAGTTGTAAGAAATGAATTTTTTACGGACGGCACCGACCACTGGCTTAGTGCGGAACAAGCAAAAGAACGTGGTCTTGTTGATGAAATTATTGTTAACGGCAAAAAAATGAAAGAAGCCGATCTGTCGGTATTAACGAATAAGAGTGATGTACTTAATTTTTATAAAAATCAAATTATTAATATTCAAAAAACGAAAAAAATGGGAGAAAAAAATCTGTATGCCCTCGCTCTCGGTCTTCAACAGGACGAGGACGAAAACAAGGTTATAAATCAGATCCAGAACCTTGTGAACGATAAAAAAACGCTTACAGCCTCTTTACAAGCCAAGGATACGGAAATTGAGGGGTTGAAAAACAAATTGCAGGCATTTGAAAAAGCAAAAGTAACCAATTTAATCGATCGGGCAGTAGCCGGCAAAAAAATCGGCGAAGACGAACGTGAAACCTATACTGCATTAGCTGAAAAAGACTATGATGGCATAGAGAAAATCATCAACAAATTGCCGGGTGTAGAGCCTATTGTTAATCAACTTGGCAAAAAATCGCACAGTGGCGAAGCATGGAATAAACGTATGGATGAAATCAGGGAAGGAGGTAAATGATGGCTGAAAAATTGGAAAAATTGAATAACGAAAAAGTTGAATTGCATAATCAATCTCAAACTGCCGAAGAACTGAAGTCATACTCCGGAATAACTAAAGATGATCTTTCGGAAGTCATTAATTCAGCAGTTGCCCGCATTTTGGATGGATTACAAATAATGTTTGACGAATTGAGAACAGGAATGCATGTCGCTGAAAACACATTGAAGGAAGTCGAACCTGTAAAAATGAAAGACTACAAACCAAAAGAAAAAACAGAAGTAAAACGTAAAAAACAAAAGTAAAATGGCAGTAAATATTCAAACAGTATATGACGGTGAGGTATTAGACCAATTGTTGGTTAGAGCCACCACTGGTAATCAGCTTGTAGCCGGTGGGCACATCAGGGTACAGCCAAATGTAAACAAAAAATTCAGCATTCCGCGTTTGAAAGCGGGGGCTATGATTCAAAAGCGAAAAGAAGACCCTGTAAAAGGAGATAGCAAAGGCGATTTCTCTATTGATGAAGTTTATCTTGAGCCTAAAGATGTTATGGCGTTTACTGTATTTAATCCTCGTGCATTTGAGCAGTTCTGGCTACCATATCAGCCTACAGGGAATCTGGTGTTCCGGGAATTACCACCAGAAGCGCAAAATGCAATGCTTGCTGAAATGGCTAAAGTAATAGACCTTGAGTTGGGTAATGAATTTATCAATGGTGTTTTCGGTACTAACGAAGGACAATTTTTCGATGGTATCCTTACCCGTATCAAAGCGGATACAGATGTTGTTGATTTAGCAGATGCAGAGGCGGTTACCGAAGATAATATCATATCTATATTGAAATCCGTTAAGAAAAACATTCCTAAAGCATTAAGAGGTCATAAAAATCTGAAAATCTTCATGTCTGTGGAAGATGCTGATATTTACGATGACGTTTTGAGTAATCGTGAATTCAAAGGCAAGGATTATACCGATTCAAATCCTGAACGATATAAAGGAATTAGAATTGTTCCTTTGGCTCAGTGGCCGAAAGATGTAATTGTGGCAGCCGTATCGTCAACCGACTTGGATAGTAACTATTGGGCAGGTGTTGCATACGTAGATGATGCGGAAGTTATCCAGATCGACAAATTGAGTAACGCAAGCGAACTTTATTTCTTCAAAATGTTGATGAAGGCTGATACTAACATTGTGTTTGGTGAAGATATTGTGTTGTATAATGGCGTGGCTTAATGGTTCAAAGTATAAATAAAAGGCAATGGCTCAAAAACTCAAATACTTAATACTGCATTGTACCGCGACTCCCCAAGGGCGTGAAGTAACCGGTGACGATATTCGTCATTGGCATACTTCGCCAGTTGAAAAAGGAGGACGGGGATGGAATCAGGTTGGATATGCCCGTTTGTATCACTTGGATGGGACTAAAACTGATTTCATCCAGGATAATGGAGATGATATTGTAGACACTTGGGAAATTACGAACGGAGCAATTAATTATAACCGTGTTTCAAGACACTGGGTATATGCTGGTGGTGGTATTGGAACAGCTACGGACACACGAACAGATGCGCAGAAAAGGACTATGGCTACAGATGTGATCGGGTTTGTGAAAAAACATCCGGATATATTAGTTGGAGGTCATTACCAATTCAACCCAACGAGTTGTCCGGGATTCGACGTCCCGGTGTGGCTCAAAACTATCGGAGTACCGGAAAAAAACATATACAAAGGCTGATGTCATGGAAAGTATAATCACAACAATATTAATCGCATTAGGAACTGGAGTTGCCGGAAGTTTTTCGGGATGGTTTTTCGGACGAAAAAAACAGAAGATCGCCGACATTGATGCCGCCACCGAAACCTGGCAAAAAATAGTAGACTCTTTAAGAAAGCAAATAGAAACATTGCTTGACCAGAGAGCAACAGACGGCAATAAAATTGATGAACTTGGAAAACAGATCAGAGAACTGCAATCTAAAATTGAAGATTTACAGGCAAAATTGAAACGTGTAGACAGGTTGGAAAAAACAATAATAAGATATGAAAAGATTCTTTGCGATAATAATATTGAGCATTAGTATTGCTTTTACAGGTTGCAGAACTATTGAACATGTCACAGAAAGCAGCGAAACCATCAGCAACAATAGCGTATCGCAAGCCTCTGTAAAAGATAGTGTTTCCGTTTATAGGCACGACAGTATTTTCATAAAAATAGCTGGAGATACAGTATACAAGTCGGTTTTTCAAACATTGTATAAAGACAGATTTCACCACGACACAATACTTAGGATTGACAGCGTATATGTTGACAGGAAAATAATTGAGACAAAAACAGAAATAGAAACCGTAAACATTCTTAAGTGGTGGCAAAAAGTATTGATGTCCGTAGGAGTATTGGCATTGATAATAATAGTAATAAAAATTCTAAAAAAACTTAAATAATGGCAAAAAAAGCGACAACAGCAGCAAAAGAACCGCCTCAAATAAAATTTGACGGTAAATGGTTTTATGTCGAAAACAAAAAGTTTGATACTCGAAAAAAAGCATCAGCTTACCTGGCAAAAATTACAGTAGCATCGGCAACTGAAACAACCGAGAATAGTAATAATTTAGAAAATAATTAAAATGGCTTTAAATGATATTTATTTTGTAAGAGGAAACGGTGGAATGGGTCGCCAGGCGGCCACTGAAGATGTAATCAGTGGGCTTATTATGGCACTTGAACCTCATACAAGCATATTGACCGCCGGCATTGATAAAGGCTTCATTACCGAAGTTGCTCTCGAAAGCAATACTTTGTATGTTGCGAAGATAGACTATTATTTACAACTATCTGAAATCTGTAACATAAAATCTGCAGAGATTGACTACGAAAATGTTGACAATTCTCAGGTTGTAAAAAATGTTATAGACTATCATGTTAAAGAGTTTTTCCGAATGTCGCCAACCGGCAAGCTGTGGCTTGGAATCATTATGAACGAAAACAGCATGGCAGTACCATCAGAATCTATAACAGCATTACAAAATAAAGCAGAAGGCAAAATTCGCCAGGTTGGTATATTTACGTCTGATTTTACAAAAATACCGGATTATCAAATAGCAGCAGCCGGAGATGGTGTTATAAACGGGTTGGAACAAAATCACAGACCGTTAAGTATCGTTGTTGCCGCAAACGGCGACAATTTACAACTTTCGGCACTTTCACTTGCAAATGCTTATTTGACTGCTGGCAGGAAAAACGTTTCAATGCTTATTTCATGCGATTTAGACACAGATGTTCTTGCAAAACTTGGCGAAGATCTGTACGGATATTACGGTTGTATAGGTAATTGTCTCGGAATTATTTCGGCAGCAAACGTAAATGAATGTATAGGTTGGGTTGGCAAGTTCCCGCTCGGATTGAACAAACCAGGTTTTATTACTGGCAACCTGCTTACCGAAGTAACAGAAGGTGTTTTAGGTTCGCTGAACGAGAACCGTTACATTTTTGTAAGATTAGTAGAAGGTGCTGCCGATAACTACTACAACGACAGCCATACACTTGATGTTGCAACCAGTGATTATGCTTATATCGAAAATGTAAGGACGATGGATAAAGCAACACGGGAAATCCGTAAACAATTGATCCCGCATCTTAACTCTCCGATAACGTTAGATGCTGAAACCGGCAAATTGTCACCGATGGATGTTGCCGTGCTGGAGAATGCCGGACAAAACGCACTTGAAGAGATGGAAAAAGCAAAAGAACTTTCGGGTTATAGTGTGTATATTGATCCTGATCAGGATATACTTGCGACTTCAAATTTAGAAATAAGCATCATTAATGTACCTACAGGAGTGATCAGAAAAATGACAGTAAAAATCGGCTATGCCAAAACAATATAGGAGGATAGACAATGGCTTATGAAGGAATACCATTAATAAACGGAAAAGCCCACGACTGGGCAAGTATAGAATTCGCGTATGGCAATTCGCCTGTTGTAGGCATTACGGCTATACAATATGGCGAAACAAGAGAAAAAAAAGACAATTACGGATTAGGAACCCGCCCGACAAGTAGAGGTTACGGACAGGTTGCTGCAACTGCAAATATTACACTGTTGGCAGAAGAAGTTACGGCACTTGAAGCTATTGCTCCTAATGGAGATATTACAGTATTACCTCCGGTGGATGTAAAAATACTCTACATTCCTGTTGGGTCAACTGTAGTAACAAAGCATATCCTTAAAAATTTCGAGTTTAAAGAAAACGGACGTGATGCCAAAGCCGGAGATACCGGTATCGAAGTATCTATAGAATGTATTGTTTCACATATAAAATGGAAATAGCATGAAAAAAATGGTTATAACACCGGAGAAAATAGAATCGTGGAAAACAGAACACGGCGAAACTAATGTCAAAAAATTTATAATCCCGGTTGACGACGAAGGAAAGCAGAAAGTAGAAGGCTATTTCCGCAAACCAACGCTCAAAGTGTTAAGTATGGGTGGAAAATTTGCGGAAACCGATCCGATCCGCAGCGGTCAGATACTTTACAACGAATGTTTTTTAGGCAGTGAATGCGAAGAATTTTCAACAAATGAAGAGGTTATAATGAGCTGCATAAGGCTATTGAATGGTTGGTTTAAAGTAAGGGTCGGCGAAATAAAAAACGTATAATCTCTTGCGAAATTTCCCGGATCGCAGGAGTAGATGAAATACGAAAAGCAGCTTCATTAATAAGACAGCAATTTAAGGTTGATCCATACGCATTGGGAGATTCGGAATTTGCAGAACTTACTTGCGAGGCTCTTTGGTTGAAAGAATACGACAGGGAACAAACAGAATACGCAATGCTCAAAGCAATGGCTGTGATATTTGCAAAAAAGAAGTAGGATTAGTTTTTAATTTCGATATGAATATTAAACTTTTTGACAGGCTGTTTTTCGTTTTTTTTGTAAAACCAACGTGGTAATTTGGCTCCATTTGCAGCCCACACAATGATAAAAGCTACAAAGTAAACAGATATAGCTATAAGAGTATTCATAATAAGTAAATTATACGATATAAAGATAATAAAAAAATGTCAGATACAAACGTAAAGATTAATATTCTTTTTAATGGCAGTGAAGTAAATACCAGTATTCAGGAAATAACTGCAAAATTTTCTTCGTTCAATAACGTTTTAAATGACATCAAAATCATCAAACTTCAAAGTCTCGTAAATATCTTTAAAGATGTTAAAGCAGGCTTATCTGAGTTGACAGAATCCGGTGCATCTTATGAAAGTTCTATGGCGGAATTAAGTGCCATGACAGGTGTTGTCGGCGATGAGCTTACAAATATCGGCAAACTTGCAAGAGAAAATGCCAAAATTTTTGGAGGAGATGCCGCGAGAAGCGTTGAAACATATAAATTATTCCTGGGGCAATTATCTCCGGAATTGGCGAAGGTTCCTGAGGCATTAAGCAATATGGGGCGACATGCAACCATATTAAGCAAACAAATGAGTAACGATGTTGTCGCTGCTACCGAAGTACTTACAACTGCGATGAATCAATATCAAATATCTCTTGACGATCCCATTAGGGCAAGCGAGGAAATGGCGGACATGATGAATATTATGACCGCTGCTGCACTCGAAGGCTCTGCCGAACTGCCGCAAATAAAGACGGCGTTAGAACAAGTCGGAATGGTCGCAAAAACCGCCTCGGTTTCGTTTGCCGAAACGAATGCTGCCATTCAAGTATTAGATAAAGCCGGAAAAAGGGGAAGTGAAGGCGGTGTAGCTCTTCGCAATATTATGGGCGATCTGGAAAAAGGGAGGTTCCTCCCCAAAGTCGTGAAAGAAGAATTTAAAGCTGTCGGCGTAGATGTAGATATGTTGGGAGACAAAACCTTGTCGCTTACCGACCGCTTACGTGCGTTGCAGCCTATTATGCATGACTCGGCTCTTTTGTCAAAACTTTTTGGTGAAGCAAATTATGCTTCCGGAGTTGCTTTGCTGTCAAATATTGATGAAATAGACCGTCTGAACGATGCTATACAAGGAACTAATGCTGCAGAAGAATATGCAGGTACGGTAATGGAAACCTATAATGAAAGGCAAAGCCGGATAAGGGCAGGTTTTGAAGATTTGAAAATATCTATTTTTAGCGTTACCGGGTCTTTCGTGCCATTCGTGGAGATTGTGGGGAGCGGTGCAGTTGAGATTGCAAGGCTGTATCCGCTGGGACAAATGCTCAGCTCACTTTTCAAAAAAAGTCTATATGTGGAAATCGGAAAAGCATCAAAGGCTTTATTCTCCTGGACAAAAAATATTATATGGAATAAAGCAATTATGTCAAGTTGGTATGCGGTGCAGGCGGTTTATATAACCACTACCAATTTGTTGACGGGTTCGATTAATTTGGCAACGGCAGCAACAAGAATTTTTAATGCTGTATTTTTAAAATCCCCGTTGGGATGGATAGCAGTTGGTGTCGGGGCTATCGCCGGTGCTTTTGCATTATTGAAAACCAACGCACGGGATGCTGCTGATGAAACCGCTAAAACTCTGAAAAATCTTCAGGATACTGCAGCTCTGAAAATACAGGAAGAAGCCGGTAATAAAAAAGCATCGACGACAGGAAGCCTTTCTTTGATGAAAGCAGAATTGGATAGTGCTAAAACCGATGATGAAATTAACGATATTGTCCAAAAATATGCCGGTGAAACAGGTGTCCCTTTTGATATTAAAAATTACAAGAAGAATAAGGAATCATACTGGGGACAATATAGCAATGCAGCAACAAAATCAGCAGTCTATACCGGTACTAACTCAGGAATACAGGCAAGCATAGGGGAATATCAAAAAGCCTTGGATGCAGAAGAACGAAAAATTGCTGAAGATGAATGGTGGAATGAAAATAAGGCTGGCAAAGAAGCAACTCCGAAGAGATATGTAGAGCAATACAACGATATGGGTGGTTATTGGGAGAAAGCGACCTATTACGCCAGTAGAAATATAGATTATTCAAAACGAAACGAATATCAAAAAGAGATAAAACGCCTGCAGGAAGAATTGTCAAAAAATATTGCCGAAAACAACAAAAATTTAGAAGCATTTAAGGAGGTAGTGATACCTACCAAGTTGTCGAAGGACGATAAGGACACATCAGTCATAAAAGGAGGCGAGGGAATCAAAAATATAAATATCACCATTAATGATGGTCTTGTTAACGATGTTAAGAATTACTTTCAAGGTGGTGAGTATAATTTTGATGATTTTATGGATAGGCTTAAAACTGCATTGATGTTAGTGCTTAATGATGCAAATACAATATAATATGGCAGCAGTAGAGGTAATATTTCAAAGTATAGCCTGGAATGAGTTGAAAAAAGAACTCTACAGAATTGGGGTCGGCAAACCTTTAGATGCCGGTAATAGCGAAATTGACACACCTGCCGATATAGTATTTTCTCCTTCCGGAGATGTAATAGATGTAATTAGATTTTCAGAATACGGGATTGATTTAAACGATTGCACGATAACCGTGCAGCAACAGAAAAATATCATTAAAACAGCCATTCCGGGAAGAAATGGAACAGTAAAGGAATATATCTCTGATGGCGATTATCAAGTTACATTAAAAGGTCGAATAAGCAGCAACAAACCCGAAGAATTTCCCGAAACAGAAGTTAGTAACCTTATCGAAGTTCTTCAGGAACCAAAAGCCTTAGATATAGAAAGTGAATATTTAAGGACGTGTTATAATATATATACGCTTGTCGTGGAAAGTTACACCACCCAACGCAAGGAAGGAATGTCATCAGAATTGGAATACGAAATAAAATGTATAAGCCATCTGCCTGTTCAGTTAATTATTGATGAATTGTGAGTAGTACAGCTGACATATTGAACCTTTGTTGCCGCATAAAACTTGGGATTTTCGTATTCAATTATGTAAATAATGTGGAAGTTAATTCAGATGTAGATAACCTTACCGACACTTGTACAATTACTTTGCCTCGCAGTTTATTTTTTGAGGGCAAGCCTCTAAGGGAGTATTTGAAAAGAGGCGACAGCGTTTTAGTTGAATTAGGATATAATGATAATCTAAATACCGTTTTTAAAGGATTTATAAAGAATTTAAAAATGGGAACCCCATTGATTATTGAATGCGAAGATAATATGTTCCTCTTGAAAAAAGTAGCTGTCAAACCGAAAACATATTCTACCCTAACTATGAAACAGCTGATTGATGAGTATTTGCCCAAAGACATAGAACGTGAAGTCCTGGACTTTAAGTTGGGAAATTTTGTAATCCAAAGCGAAACAAACCTGTCAAAGATATTGGAATATGTTGTCGATACCTACAAAGTCAGGTTTTTCTTTCGCAGTGGTAAATTCTATGCTGCCATGCCACACACTCAGGCGTTTAAAGAAGGCGTTACTAATGTTCATAATTTTGAATTTGAGCGGAATATAATTAACGACAATATTGATTACCAATATAAAGATGATGTAAACATAACCATTGTCTGCAAATCAATTCAGAATGATAATAAAGTAATAGAAGTAAGAGAACCGGCAGGAAAAGAACAGGAAGTCCGGACATATTATTTTAATAATAAAAGCAGGGAAGAATTAAAACAATTAGCAAAGGAACGGCTTGCATTATATAAATATGATGGATTGAGGGGTGATTTTACTGCATTTGGAATTCCTTTCGTTCAGGTTAGCGATGCGGTAAAGCTGATAGATAACCGCAATGAAGAGCGTAATAATAAAATCTATCTTGTTAAGGCTGTGAAATACAGCTTTGGCACAGGTGGCTACAGGCAGAAAATAGAATTAAGCTATAAGTTATGACAATAAGAGAAATATTAAAAGAATTGGTCTTGGGTAATGATGGTTTTTCTGCAATTGCCGGCATTAATTTTATAGCTGCAGTTGAAAGTGTGGATATATTAAAATATACCTGTTCTGTAAAATTAATCGGTAGTGATGGATTGCTTGAAAATGTTCGACTGAAAGCAGAAAATGAAAAAAGTTATGGCGTTGTGTCAATACCGGCAGAAGGAAGTTTTGTTGTTGTCTCTGTTTTAGGATCAGAAGCAGGTGCGTTTGTTTCGCTTTGTTCAAAAGTTGAGAAAATAGAAGACCAGACACTTGAAATAACTGAAGGAGGGTTTGTGTTTAATTCCGGCACATTTGATGGAATTGTGAAAATAAAAAAATTGGAGCAAAATCTTGAAAGCATAAAAACATATTTAAATAGTTTGAATACAGCAATAGCAACAGGGCTTGGTGGAACTGTAGGTGATGCCGGTGCTACTGCAGCAACAGTATTTTCATCCGCAATGGAAGCGATTCCGCTAAACTTTGAAAATATGGAAAATAATAAAATAAAACATTAGGCTATGAATGGCATACTTATAGATGATGACTATAATTTAATAGTTCAGGGAGGCAGTTTGGCGATCGGAGTCAGCGATGAACAAAACATTGCAATAAATATAATTAGTAATAAGGGAGAAATAAAGTCACAGCCATTGTTAGGCTGCGAAATTAGAAAAGAAATAAACGGAGTTGTTTCGGAAAGTTTCTTGCGAAAAATGCAGATTTCGTTGGAAATGGAAGGATATTCCATGAAAGATATTGAAATGATAACCGCAAATTAATTACTCATGGCACGAACAATAACAGAAATATCAGATGAAATAAAGCAAAGGTTTATCCAGAATAATATTTTACGCAGTTTATATGGTATAACCGATACGCTTAATCCTTTAAATGTATATAATTCAACATTTAAAGAAGTTTCAATCGAAACTCAAATAATTACCATTATCGCAGTTGTTATTGCTGCTCTCGAAAATATGTTTGACTGGTTTAAATCAGATATAGAAAAGACTGTGGATGAAGAACGATATGGACATACGGGTTGGTATAAAAAAATGTCATTACTGTTTCGATACGGGCAGAATGTCAATAGTGAATATTCGCCGGAATCAACTTCTGATTTTGCCGAATCTGCTGTTTATGACGATACCGGATTGACTGCATCGCAAATTGAAGAATTACAGATTGTAAAATATGCCCATGCCAATGATAAAGAAGATTTTGGCGTGTTAATAAAAATAGCCGGAGGAACGCAAGGAAATTTCACTACGTTGGAACCGGAACAACAAGCGACTTTTGAAGCATACATAAACCGAATAAAACCAGGAGGAGTTCCAATAGAGGTGCGAAATATGACAGGTGATCAGTTGTTTTTAAAATTTTGGATTCAATATAATCCGTTAATTCTGGATGCCAGCGGAAAACGAATTTCTGACAATACATATCCTGTTGAAGAAGCAATTAATGATTATTTAAACGCTGTTGAATTTAACGGCGAATTCGTTAAAATGAAACTCGTTGACACAATACAGGCTGTTGAAGGAGTGGAGATTGTAGAAAATACTTATGCTGCACAAATAAGCGGAACAGCCACAACATCGACTGAGATTTCAGCCAAGCACTTGCCTTATGCAGGATACATGCGGTTGGCAAGTCTTGAAATTACCTATGTTGTTGCACAATAAGAAGTATAATAGTTATGTATAATTTTAACTTAAAAAAATTAATATTTATAACATTGCCGATAGTTTTACGTCAAAACCTCGTAGAACTATTATTTGTTCTGCTTTATCCGGTTCGCAGCTTACATAGTAGATTTATATCATTTCGTAACGAAAAACTTGCTGATTTAAGCTACAATTCGCAGTATCCAAACCTGCAAAGATTGCTCAACGATAAATTTGATACGGAGCGCAGGATTAAGGTTTATGACAGCCAGAGTAATAAACCGATAATTGTTTATCCGAAGGATCATGTACATTCATTTGATGATCCTGTAATTATCCCGCTCGTTGTTCATAACAGTTTTGCATATTATTTTAATGGTTTTACAGTGGAATTACCGGGAATATTTCAGTACGACATTAACAAAATAAATCAAATAATTAAGATCGTAAACACTTATAAGTTTACCGGAACAAAATATCAAATAATTTATTCATAATATGGAATATTGTAACATACCTCAAAGTGGTGGATATCCGCTTGTAAACGAAAATTTAAAAATATTGGCAGAACAATGGAAGGTATCATTAGCAGTACTTGATGGTTTGGATTTGCCGAACAATACCGTTGTGGTATTACAGAAACTTGCGGGCAACAATAAATTATGCTATTGCAGCAAAACCTTGAACTCATATATTTTGAAAATAAATTTGCCGGATGCAGTAATTTCTAATATTCAAAATAATAATGCCAACTATAGAGTAATAGTCAATTCGCAAAGTGTTGATATTCAAAATAGCTTAGGGAATTTCCCTGATGTATACCGTATTGAAACCGGAAATGTTGCAACAACCACCATTATTAACAGAATTTCTGTAATGGGATTAGACGAAGCCATCCGTCTGAAATCACAAAGCCCATCAAAAACGCTTAATTTATCACAATGCTCCTTTTACATTGGTTCTGCGATTGGTTTTGATGTACAAGATAATATCACCGGTGTTACTCCATTAGGTTCGCAGTGGACGACATTTGTCGGAAATGATAACACTATTGAAAGAATCGGTGATTATTTGAAAGTGAATTTTACTTTTTCGGGAAGTCCTGCCGGAGGCGGTAGTGGAGTTGATACTCCAAAAACAATTATTGAACTCCCAGCAGGTTTTGTTAATTTTTCAAAAATTACAAGGCTTGAAGCATCTCTCGTACTTAATAACAATGTCAATGTTGCTATAATGGAAGAACTGGGCGCGGTGATATATAAACGGTATATAATTATGTTCGCTACTACAGGAGCACACCATAGTGTAGTAGATTATATCCCAATAGTCTAAAAAATAATTATTTTATGACAGTCAAAGTAAAGCAAAACCAAACCCTTTTCGATATAGCAATTATCAATTTTAAAGATGCAAATATTGCTTTTGAAATATCACGAATAAATAATATTTCAATATCCGCTACATTAAAATCCGGAAGTGAAATAATTTTACCTGATTACCCTACTGTTGAAAAGACAAAATATATTGATGTCGCAACAGGAACGCCGCTAAGTGAT
>JAVIWB010002084.1:0-28708 GCA_031893035.1 Dermolepida albohirtum
CGTTGCGTACGTACTTGAACATATATTTCTGCGTATAGAACGATTGAACTGCGTTTCTGTTTATTATTTGAACTGTTTTATTTGTACTTGTAGAATACATGCACCTCCACATACCGAATACGTTGAAATAAAATTGTGTAGAACATGTATGAGCTTTATTTCAATTAGATAGGACTCTCAAACCAGGGAGTACCTTAACAACTACAAAAGATTTCGCTAAATATCACAAAAACTTCGTACACTTCGTTTTTGTAAGATATTTCTCTGTTGTATGCCATAAACTTAGAATGAATTCGGTAAATTCTTTTCATAGTATCACGTACTTGTGAAAAATAAAGATTTGATGCCTTTACAAAGATGAGTTGTAAGAGAAACATATGTCTGGTAATATGCGCGAGTTAACAACACTACACAAATAAAAAAAACACTTAGGCTAAGTAGCTAAACTTATTGAAAAAGCTTGTTCTGCGGTGCAGAAAAAAATATTCAAAATACCTTGAACTGTTGGCGTTGACAAACTGCTAGGCGTCCAAAGATTCTAAATGGGTATGATCATACAACTGTTACAAGTGCAATGAGTTAAAATTCATGGATAAGTGCACTGATAATAGTCGTACAGATGGAATTTAATACTGGAAAGAAAGTACATTAAGAAAACGTAATGTGAGACTTTTCTGCTATAATATAAATTTTTATAAATTCAGTATTAATTTGGGTCAATTTTAGTAAGAAGAATATACGGTTATGACAGTAAACTTTCACTTAAGATATCAACAACATCGGACACACAACGTTCTAAAAAATTCAGTTTCATCGTAAGTAACTCGTATATACTGATTACGAAGATTTACTTTGATCCTTAATCACTAAGGTTGATATACAACCCCTTTCCACATTAACTTTTATAATTCTCTATACGCATTTCGACAACTAAGTTGTCATCATCAGCAGGCAATTGCAAAGTGTCGCACCTGGTAAAACACGGCGAAAAATACATCATCAGTGTACATCTTGGTTCTCAGCAGTGTAGATCGCGTAGGGAGTTTGTTTTCGTACAAGTATTTTTCGCCGTGTTTTACAAGGTGCGACACTTTGCAATTGTCTGCTGATGATGACCACTTAGTTGTCGAAATGCGTATACAGAATTACAAAAATTAATGTGGAAAGGGGTTATATATCAACCTTGGTGATTAAGTTAATCAACCACAGGCTCTATCAAATTCAACTACTTTGATCCTGTTTATTATTTTTGAAATGCGTTTGTGATTATGCTTTTCCAGAAATGTTTGAATGCAAGAATATTATTCAATTTTTTTAAGGGGACATTTGATATTCACATAGTTCTTCGAGGAACAAATCTTTTCTTTATGAACAAAGTTTTTCTTTATGGACGTCACTATTTAATCTGTTACATAGAATTTAATTTTTACCTACGGAACACTATTTTCGAATCAATTTGACAATGCACTTTTTTCTGACTGATAATGTCGAAGCATCTATTGTTATTAGTGTCTGCAATCCATTATTAATACAATTGAAGCACCTATTGTTCTTAGTGTTTGTAATTCAACTAAACATACGAAGACGGATGTTGTATTTCCTTAAAAAACATAACAATAACTATTAACTATACTATATGTCCTCAAAAAATAAAAGAAAACTTCCAATGAACATTCAAATAAAATCATTGAATAATTAAGAAACACTTTTAAAAATGAAAAGTAAAAAATAATAATAACCGAAATGACGGCGCTATCGGTGGGGTTTAATTCTGTTTGGTGTGGTTAAAACCTAACAACGTATGCGAACTTCACTGCTAAATTATAATTCAGAAAAATGTTTTACGCATAATTGTATTTTGTGTTACCATAATCGCCATCATGGGGCTGGTGCAAATTTTTATATTAAACATTAACATCCTTTTCGGAGAATTATCGCTGAAAGTGAAAAAGTTGAACAAAATTACAGTATAAAAATACAGGGTGGAACACAGAAAGCAACTATTCCTTGAAGGCGCACTGTGAAGGAAGGGGAGGTCATAGAAAAGCGGGAATGAGTTCAACGTCGCAAAAATTTTTGTCTCGTACCTCTTAATAGAAAACATCTCAAAACGAAATGAAGGAGCAGTACGCATTTGCGGCTGAAAACTATTTTTCAAACCCTCGTATCTGCGTGGCGACGCAGCGCGCAATTCATACTCAATTCGGAATTTAGCCCAGAATTTCGGTTTTTGGCTGGAAATTGATTGCTTTTGGCGTAGAGAGCTTGAAAACAATCGAAAATGTGATGAAAAAAATTCCCAGGGCGACGGACCATTAACCAATAAATGTAGAGGCAGTTTGAAAACCGATTTTGAGATATTCAAGCCACTCCGCTACAAAGCTCACAGTGGCGCTAACAATATCCAATCGTCCAATTTCTTGAATTCTTCAAAAATATCTTCATTTCCCTCCCTACAAACTAGTTATTGTGAAAGAATTGTCACCATGTGATTTCCACAACCGAATAACAGTATGCAAAACTTTATTATAAAATTTGTCCTTAGGCACTTGTCTTCTTTAGAGGTGAGACACATTTTCAACTATTCGGGTGTGTCAACAACCAGATTATGCGCTTCTAAAGTTAAAACAGCCCAGGAGAGTTCCATATGAGGTCACTTCACATGGCGTGCGTTGTAGAGAGTTAGAGTTATTGGCCCTTATTATTTTTTGATGCAAATCAAGCAATTACTATCAATTCACGCCAGTATTATGATTTTGATTCAAAATTTGTTCAAGACAACTCTTGAAGAAATGCATCTAGGAAATGTTGAGTTTCAACACGAAGGTGCCACGGCCAACACAGTCAGAGCTTCGATGAAAGTCTTGAGGGTAATGTTATCCAGATGGCTCGTTTAGATTCGTGATGATATGTCGGGGATACCTTAACGCAGAGATTTTTGAAACACCGTCGCACGAACCTGCTTTTATTCGTCCAAAAATAGCTCAAAATGGACATGTTGAAACATGTACAAGAAAATTTCAGAAATCGGTTGTATCAGATTGTATTTTGTTTAAAACTTCAAAGTATGTTCTTTGATTAGTAAAAAGTTATTTATCAGCAGTATTTCTTTTCTATTCGCCTTCAAAAAAAGAAAGTTACCGCGCCTCATACTGTACCAGTTTACGTTTTTTTTTTGTACCTTTACCTTAAAAATTAAAATCATATGAAATTAATTTCTTAGTTGATCGAAATGTTCTTTAAAATTTATATAAACATTAATAAACTATCAGTAAACAATATAGAAGGCGTATGAACTACAAAACTTTGTAAAACGTTCAATATTTTCATTAGATGTGCAAAAAATATTGCACATACCGATCCTTACGCTTTGCTTATTGATAAATAAGACTATTCTAATTATAAAAATAAAAAGATACTGCATCGAAAGCGGTTAAAAACTCGATTTCTTAATCTAACTTTAACATACCATCGGTCTCTTATTTAAAAGACACAAGTATAGTTTTGCTATTCGTCTAACGGAGTATGCCACTTATATGACCTTTTCAGAACGATAACCTTAAGCATACGAAGAGGGTTGTTAAAAAGTGAACGTAATTTAGCGATTTCTTAACCAACTCAGTTTCCGAACTTCAATCGAGAACTTGCGGAATATCGATAACAATTGAATAGAGCATAACGATTTATGCATCATATCACAACGAATAAATTGATTTACAAACACTTCATGATTTTATGGAATTGATGCGCCAACGATGAACAACCTTTATGTATATTCGGTTTTTGTTGTGAGTGACATGGTGGCAGTTAATTGTATAAAATACAAAATACATGATTTTTTCACACTAAACTAAAATAAAATAAATAATAAAAATAAAATAAAAAATCCACTTGCTTTTACTATCTTTTTTTGTTCAAATAGAAGATACGCACGTTATTTTACACAATACAACATCTCACAACTCAAATGACTGTATCATTATAGTAATAACATGAAATTAAATGTAAATATAATGTAATTATGTTACAATTGAAGTAATTATTAAAAAGTGAAACTCTGTAATTAACAGCATTTAAAATCGCAAGGTGGGGGTAATACGAGGGACAGTCAGAAAAATTTGGAATCCGGTGGTTTAATGAGCGACGCATGCGGACTGAAATAATGCAACATATTAAAATGATGTTTTTATCCGACTATCAAATTATCAGTTATGTATACAGTGCAGTGTTAAAGATTGCCAATGGTGATTAAAAATGTTCGCGCTACGGTTTATTATGATTTTCGTCGTGTTTTAACGCCACGATAGCGCAGAAAACGTTTAATTTCTCCATTTGGTAATGAAGCGATACTAAAGACGGCAGTATAAGAATTAAAGTTTAGCCACATTTCGATTCAAAATAAATCAAAGGAAGATCATTCCGCAACATTTGTTATTGCGGAAAATATAGATGCTGTACGGCGAATGATTGAAGACACGATCGCCATGCAACATGTGATGAGATTCAGGCTCCGTGCACATTTCTACGGCCTCGATGGCTTCTTATGCATACATAGTTAGCCTTGAGGAAACTTTGTTCACGTTGAATAAGCCTTAGCCGATCCACTACTCAAAAGTAGTGTGAAGCAATGTAGAAAAAATTCTATTTGTGGAAATAAAACAGTAAAATATAATAACAAAAATTTAGTTTAATATTCCGTATTCAGCTTTTCATAAAATTTCAAACACAACCAAATTACTCATTTTTTTCCAAAATGAAGTTAAAACCGAAAGCTAACGCATTAGCAAAAATTCAGATGCAATTAACCAGTACTTTCGAAAATGAACTAGTACCATCTCTTGCAAAAATACGAGAACATAATAGTTTGTTTGAGGTTATCGCTATTTGCGTTTGCTTTGGACTAACAATAAGTAGAATGTAGGTGAGACAATACTAGACGTATATTTTTAAGTATCATTTCTAAACGTGGCGCTGCGGTCGTGGTTTCACGCATGCGGATTAAGTACCTGCACATGTTGGTTTGTTAATGATGCCAGTACGGAAACATTCGTTCGTGTTTAAGTTTGTCGTGCATATTTAAAATGTCTTGGACAATTGAAAATTTCACCGATCGTGAAATGCACGCTGTTATTTGTTTTCTGCATGTAAAAGCCGTGAAAGTCTTCGAAATTTATCGGCAGATTAGTGAAGTGTATAGTAAAAGCACTATTAGCGGGGAAATGGTACGAAAATGGGTTAGAGCATTTCAAGATGGTCGTACTAATGTTCATGAAGAGCGTAGTTGGCTGTTGTTGGTAATTACTTGAGACCGAGTGCCGAAAATTGATATAAAAGTTCGAGAAAAGTATCTAAGCGGTCAGCGCTACGATGATGACAGTGACATGAAGACGGTCGTGCTACAGTGATTGGCAAATAAAGCGGCAAATTTCGATGAAGATGGAATTCAGAAGCTGGTTGTACGATATAATAAGTACTTTACTATTGATGGCAATTATGTTGAAAAAAAGATACAGGTTTTAAATTGTTGGAAAAATTGCCCTTGTGCCTTTTATATTAAAACTTAAAAAGCACTCGTAAACCTAGGCCTTCATTGAGCAATATTTATCAAAAATTATTGAATTAACAGAGGACAAAGCACAAAAATTATTGAATTAACACAGGACAAAGTACAAAAGTAAGGTCTGAAGTTAACCTAGTAAACCTATTTCAAATTTTTTACATTCAGCGAAATTTCTGTGTAAATTTTGTGGTTTCTCTATAAACATTTTTAAAAGTTGAAGTCAGGAATTACATAGAATTGTACCACTGAGAAGAAATCATAGAAATAATATTTTATCAATATCGCTATTATGTTAGATAAATAGGGGAAGTACCAGTAACATAAACGTATAAATATGACATAGACATGCTGCGAAGTCAGATATCGCTTTCCAACACAAAAATTTGTTGAGTGTTTTAAGTTTATTTACCACGAGTTCCCAATTTTTAGATATGCCCAGAGGTAAATTGCTAAACTAAAATAAATTGTCGCAAATAGGTAGGATTTTCAAACCTTGCGTTAAAGAAGAGAATAGGGTGATTTTTTCACCCCAAATTTATTTTGCATTCATTACTTATTCAACAATTTTGTAGAGCTGGATAATTCTCATTTTTGGAAGGGAAATTGGAAACTTACGCGAAGACGGTACTTGTCATCGATATTTTGGTTAGTTTCGGTTTTGGTTTTTTGGTTAGTAAACGTTTTCGATGGCGGAGAAAACTTTCAAAACCACACTTACTAATGAAATGTAAGCAAGCAAGATTGCAATTTCCGCAAGATCATATGGGTTTGGATGGGATCATTGGGGAGTGTGATGTTTGCTAATGAGAAGAGATTTTACTTTGACAGATCTGATGGTTTGGTATTACTGGCACGACTTTTATAAGAACACTAAATCGGATGTATTGTAATGATTATGTAAAACTTCTCGAAGATGCTCAAATAGCTTTTGGTAAGAAAATGCCGTCACCAGGTTGATTATTTCCGCAAGATAATACTGCAATTCAGACTTCAAGACGTGGAAAAGATTAGTTGGTGTAAAGGATTTTAAGTTTTAAAAATTCGGCATTCGTAGTTCAGGCGGACAACAAATACGAAGGAGACTGAACAATTGCTAGAAAAAAAATATTAATCTGTGTAAAACATGAGTCTTTCATAGTTCTGAGGTATATGCTTACCCAAGAAATGTGCGACCTTTTAATAGATTTTCTTAGACAAATGCCCTTAAAAGATTAGTTATTTCAGCAGATAATGCTGTGTTAAGGCGTTTGAAAAACTATTTCTAGGAAAGGATTTTAAGTTTTAAAAATCCTATATTCGTGGTTCAGTTGGACAGCAAATACGGAGGAGATAAAACAATTACTAGAGAGGAAAAATTAATTTGTGAGTTTCTATAAAACATGGAAGACTTTCGTAGTTTAGAGGTGTATGTTTACCAAAGTTCTAAGAAATGTACGACGTTCTAATATATTTTGGTAAGCAAATGCCCTTACAAGATTGGTTGCTTCCACAAGCTAACGCTACTATTAATACACCAAAGCGTTCGAAGAGAGGATTTTAAGTTTTAAAAGTTCGACTTTCATGGTTCAGACGAACAACGAATATGAAAGGGATTAAACAATTAGCAAAGTTGGAAATTTAGTTTGTAAGTCACTTTAAAACATAGAAGAGATTCTTTCATCATCTTTACCAAAGCTCCAGGAAATCTGCATATTATCTTAAGTAATATAAATTTAAACATACTAGGGCTGCTAAGTTGAAAAATGTTAGTTAAATGACTCCATCTCTTTCAATATCTTCAAAATTAAAATTCCAATTTGAATTCTCGTTGTTTGGTAGAAGAAAAAAACCTGTAAACCTATTTCAAATTTTATACACTCAGCGAAATTTCTATGTAAATTTTATGGTTTCTCTATAAATATTTTTAAAAGTTGAAGTCAGGAATTACATAGAAATATTATTTTATAAATATGGCTATTAGATAAATAGGAGAAGTACCAGTAATATAAACGTATAAATATGAGCGAAATGTCCATAGTGCCCATAGAGTTATATAGACATGCTGCGATGTAGGATATCGTTTTTACGTTTACAAAAAATTAATTTTTTTTTGAACTTTTGACTATTAAATTAGGGGGTCATCCTTAATTTTGAAAAAAAATATACCTCCTTCAATTTATCAATTTTTTAAAATATATTTATAAAAAATAAAACATGCATGAGGGTACGAGTTTCATCTTGACTAACTGTAAATCAATTATTGTTTGTTGTACAGGTATGAGGTAATTTTATCTATTTGTAATTCTTTTAACTAAGTTTAACAAAGCAGTAGTTTGAATTTTTAAATATAAAGGGATATCCTTTATTTTAACAAAAAACACACCTCTTCAATTTACCAAATTTTTAAAATATATTTATAAAAAATAAAACATGCATGAGGGTACGAGTTTCATCTTGACTAACTGTAAATCAATTATTGTTTGTTGTACAGGTATGAGGTAATTTTATCTATTTGTAATTCTTTTAACTAAGTTTAACAAAGCAGTAGTTTGAATTTTTAAATATAAAGGGATATCCTTTATTTTAACAAAAAACACACCTCTTCAATTTACCAAATTTTTAAAATATATTTATAAAAAATAAAACATGCATGAGGGTACGAGTTTCATCTTGACTAACTGTAAATCAATTATTGTTTGTTGTACAGGTATGAGATAATTTTATCTGTTTGTAATTTTTTTAACTAAGTTTAACAAAGCAGTAGTTTGAATTTTCAAATATAAAGGGTAATCCTTTATTTTAACAAAAAACACACCCCTTCAATTTACAAAATTTTTAAAATATATTTATAAAAAATAAAACATGAATGGGGTACGAGTTTCACCTAGACAAACTGTATATCACTTATTGCTTACCGTACAGGTATGAGGTAATTTTATCTGTTTATAATTCTCTTAACTGAGTTTAACAAAGCAGTAGTCTGAATTTTTATTGGACTTTCACTTAGTTGTGACTATATAGTATATACAATTGCTAATTAAAGTTGGTATATAAGTAGTATCTATTAGGGATTTAAATCATTCAAACTGGTAGTTACTTCAGCATTCAAATTACAATCTCATATATTATTGAAAATTATGCTTAGTTCTAATCTTAACGATGAAGAAATAGATGATTGAATTTTAATAAAATTATAATAATAATTACTTATATAATTTATAATTCCCAAATATACGAGTGAAGGTCAATTAAAAATATGTTAATCAAAATTTATTAATGTAATTGTAGATACAAGTATATACACAATATTACATTCAAATTAGTTATAAGAAAGTGAATGAAAACATTGTCAAAAAACATACAAATGCCAAACAAGGAAACGAAATGTTACTAAAATTAATATTAAACACGAACCTAATGAATATGTAAATTAAATATTAGAATGTTGGTAGTTATCCAGGGGCGCGTGTTATTTTAAAACTTAAATTGAACACGCGCCTGCCTCGTAGGCAAGCACATATGCACACTATAATATAAAACAACTGCCTGAGATCTATAGTTCGCCATTACTGTAACATTTTTCGGAAAGGTGTGTATTAAATCGCAACGTCCGTGAATCCTTTACCTTCCGATTACCAAATCTTGAACAACGACACACTAAATATACTTGTAAAAATAAATAGAGATCTAACAATACACACACTAGTCACTCTACCATCACTTACAAATTGTAAACCGGCAATAAACTTAGAAGTCCACCTTTCTTTACTACACCCTACCGACTAGCCCCCACTTATTCTTTCGCGGGCCCGACAAATTCCGAAACAGTACGGTCCTCTACGAATATAGCTCTGTATCGTGACGTCATATAATTAGAGTAAATACAAAGTAGACGATGGTGTCAGCGCGATGTGTGTGTTGTTTGTAGTTTCTATATAATTAATTGATATTTAAAAATGGATAACGACGCTGTACAGGTAAGAAAATTAATTATTATAATTTGGCAATATTAAATTATTCTAAATACGATAATATCATAATATTATTAAAGCGAAGAGTGCCCCAATATTAAATTATTTTATTGACAATGTCAATTTAAATAACGTTATTAAGTGTAATAAAATATTATATGAGTTTCAAACATAGACTACCCACCGTAAACGCACTATCTAAAGTAGGAAAACACGAAATTTTTTGATAACGATATGAGATATATAAATGCATTCGTTATCGCTATTAATTATTTATATTTTAATAAATTTAAATTTGTTAATCTATTTCGTAATGGTAACATGCAAATATAACTTTTTTGTCTTTAATGAATATATAAAATCACGAATAATTCAAAAATAGAACTGCTTAAGTATTATTTGCCAGATGATAAAATTATAATGTATTCTTGTTTGCTAATTTTGTACGTTTAGAATGTATGTCTATTGTTGTGGGATTTATTTTCTTTTTATTTCCTTTCAACTTGTTTATTAAATATTGATTGAATCACGTGATTTTATAATTTCCGCATCATATAAATATAATAAAACTCATATTAATTTCATAGTTCCTAATTAATAACATGTGTTTGTGTTCGTGTTTAGCTAATTGGAGGTCCTTGTGGTCAGCACGGTCCTTACACGTTTTACAAAGCCTTTAAATATACAAAAGACGGAATTAAAAGGATAATGACGTTAAGTGAATTTTTTTTCGTTAAATTGTGGATGGACTCTGATTTAGTGTGTATTGGTGAATTGCAATTGTTATGGATTGATAAAAATAGTGCACAAGTGCTAGCGAGTTTGAGATTGTATTTTCTACCGGAAAATACACCCGAAGGCAGAATGGATCACGGCGAGGTAAGTTTTTTTTTTCTCTTAATTTATAAATATCTCCAAAACATCTGTTTTCTATTTCAATTAACGGAGAAATGAATTTGTTATATAAACAATTTCATATTAACATAGATTATACACTGGGAATGAATACGTTTAAAAAATTTTATTAGGATTTGCAATTATGATCGTCATTTAATTACGAATCAGTTTTTCTTTTTAACTATTTTTGATGTAAATGAAGCCTTGGAAGTTGATAGCTCCGCACACAATTGTTACGGAGCGTCGTCATTCGCATTTATTATTTTCTACCGGTTCGTGAGCGATTATTTAACGTTGAAATTTGTCCGCTTCGTTGGTAGCGTGATCGGCGTTTTCTCCACTGGAGCACTACGCTTTGAGCCGGTTTACAAAGATTATCCCACTCTAGTTTATGTTTCTTTTCTCTTTCTACTTTATATATGACGTTATTATTTCTAAATCCAAACTTATTGTTGTAGTTTAAGAGTCGATTTATTGATGCGATAAAAATTACATTCACAAAGAGGAAAAAACATACATTTACGATTTATATAATATACTTTTTACCTCTTTTCACATTAGGTTAAACATATCACGTAATAATGGCTATCGCTTTTTCCGTTATTAAATGTTTTATAAATTTAAAAGGGCGTGCCCTTATTTATGTTCACTATTTCTGATATTAATTTTCGGTAAAATGAATAAGATTAACAAATATTTTTTCGTTCTATTTTTAGATGACAAGGACAGTTGAAAAACACATTTACGCAGTCATAAAAAATGTATCTAACCATCGGTCTCATGCTTGTAATCTATTTTAAAGAAATATACAGTTAGTATTGTTACAAGCAGAGCAATAATATTTTTATTTTCCATGCAAAAATATTTCCCGGTTTCTTTAATACCTTAAACGGCATGGATGTTGATAAAAATTAATGAAACGCTTGTTTGAATAATAATAATAAGCGTATGTTTATTTATATTTTTGATATTTTAAAACGCTTTATCGGCGCACTTCGTGGGAATGCTGTTTTGAATTGTATTTTAATAAATACGTTGATAGCTACTAATTTTAGATCGTTCTTTGTTTTTAAATAACAAAAATGTTAAAATGCCTTTGATTTATTAATAATAAATCACAGATATTTTAGATCTACAATAAACTGTTATATATGTTTAATATATTTTAATTATAATTGTGTCTCCTTTAATTTGTAATCTTAAAAAACACATAAACCTGTGTAATACGCGCATTTGCATAATCTATATACATATATTTAGAATTGCTTTGCTGTTTAATTTCCGGGAATTTAAAATGTGATGATTGATGATAAAATGTAGAACAAAAGGAAAGAGAATTTTTTTAAATTTCATACGTTGTCTTATTTTTTGCACGGAAGTAATATTACACTTTTAGAAAAGATTACAGGAGGTAATATAAATCAGAAAAACAAGATAATACATGTTTTCTTTCATAGAATGTTTTATGTATACAAAATGCAGAAGGACTAAAAAAACCACTTAATACTATATACACCACCGTTCACGGAAATTCGGACGTTGATTTAAGTGTACAAAAACATTGAAAACTACCACAGATTTGCTTTGAAAAAATATATTTAATAGCATAGCATATCTCGAGTAACCAGCGACAGGGACCGATGGGGCGCAAACGCGTATAAGCATTACCGATAGCTTGCATCATGCCAGTCACGCGAAGATGCCTCGCAAAAGTGAATTGTTAACTGCGACAGGTGTAAATAATTTTCTAAGTCATTTTCTCAGGTTAGAATGTACAGGAACTATAATTGTGTTAATTACAGAATTAGTATTTACCGGCGAAGCTGTAGCCTACTGCGAATCCGGAGATTTGTTCAACATTGATTATTATTTTCTAGATCTTGCTTCGTCGAAACATTAACCTTTAGCACTAGTGCGACTAGGAGTACATCTGGCATTCTATTTACAGGTTTTTCTAAGTCTATGTTCTAAATGTTGTTCTATTTTGTGGAATGTTGTTTTACTCCATAGATGGTTTGTTGAGGTTAGACATACTTTCCTTATTCTCCTGTCCATCTCGGAGTACTCTACTAGCGTTCTATCACGCCAATTTCGTATCTTCTATGAGATATGGGGTGATACACTGGGGTGTGTCGCCGGAAGTAGTTAGAGTGTTTCATTTGCAGAAACGGGCCCTCAGAATTATCTTTGTGATGGGCTACAGGGACTCGTGCAGGGAACGCTTTAGAAAGGATTCGCTTCTAACTTTTTACGATATTTATATACTGGACCTTCTTTGCTTCGTGTTTAAGCACAAGGAGGCATTTTCGAATGGGAATGTAAAGCACAAATATGAAACAAGAGCCGACCATTATCTACTGCCTACTTCTCATTCTACAACTGTGTTCCAAAAAGGTACATATTTTATGGGCTGCAAACTATACAATAACTTACCTCATAATATTAAAAGTATCAATAACTTCCCCAATTTTAAAAACAATCTTAAGCAGTACTTGCTTGCGATAAACTGTTACAGTTTAAATGATTTTTTATGTAGAAATTTGTAGTATTTCCTTTTCTTTTAGTGACGTATTTCTAGCGTATGGTATGTGTAATATGTTTGAACCGCTATTTTTTGTATGTTCTGATATTATGTATACTTGGTTTTTGAAATAAAATATTATTATTATTATTATTATTATCTCATCCCAAAATAACTCGAAATCCGGATTAAGATCTGAACTGTGTTATGTCCAAGTTTTACTTAAATAGTTTTCATAACTAATACCGTATATTTTGGATCGATTTCATTACAGGATACCATTAGTCTTGGAGTCGACTAGGAGCACATTAAGCCAGTCAATTTGTGCTTTTTGGTTTCCTTTATTTCATAAGTATTTTGTTCGCGTTTTTAAATTGAATTGACAACCTTTTGAAATTTCATTATTTGTGTTCCTTATTTATTATTGTATTTCATCTCCAACATTTGCATTGCTTAGATAATAATTGAAAATGTATTTAAAATGTGCTTCACGAAAATGTAACCTACTTTTCTTGGCAGTTTTATATTTTAACCCTACATTAATTCTCCTGAAGAAGAGAATTAACATTTTTAAAATATCGTGTGTTTCTGCATAAGTTTCATTTACTAGTCCGTTAGAAGAGAAGACCGAAATCTCTAATTATTTCACTCTAATTTTTATCAGACTATAAATACCTTCTACTATATCAGGCGTATCGGAAAGTCATTACCGTTTTCTTCATATAAAAAATACATAATTTTCAAGAAAATGGAAAAATTAATTTATTCGAAGTATTGGCCATTTGATTCTACACATCTTGCCCATCTTTCAGCAAAATCACTCATCGAGTCATTTTCAAACTTCTTCAAAATTGGCGAACTGCTGCTCTGCAAGTGCGTGTCCCATTGATGCGAAAAGGTGATAGTTGGACGGGGCAAATTCTGGAGAGTGCGGCCGGTGCTATATTATGTCCCATCTAAGTGCTTTCAACGCTTCCTTGACCAGATTTGATATATGTGACGGCGCGTTATCGTGCTTACCGTTACTTTACCGTGTCTTCGAGCCCATTCTGTACGTTTTTCTATCAATGCATGGTTCAAATTGATAATTTGTTGTCGGTAGCGTCAAGCAAGTAGCATCAAGTTTCAACAGTTCATAATACACTACGCTACTCTGGTCCCACCAAATATAGAGCATTATCTTGCGAACAAAACGATTTTACCTTGGATGTGATAACCATGGTTTTCTGCACTTAGAGTTTCGAAATAAATCCATTTTTTATCACCCGTCTCTATTCGATGCAGAAATGACTTCCGATCATATCTTTGAAGCAGCATTTCGCAGACGATTTTTCGATTTTCCATTTAGTTGATGTGGCAGTCATCCATCTTTTGGATTTTTCCCATTGCTGGTAATCGGTCGCTAATCGTTTCTTGGGCCACATTTAACGCTTCTGCCAATTGTTTTTGAGTTTGAGTTGGGTCTTCATCCAATAACTCCTCCAGTTTCGCGTCTTCAAACATTTTCGGCCTTGCACATCAAAATCATCATATTTGAATTGTCGAAACCACACCTCACATGTTTTTATGGTTAGAGCATGTTCACCGTAAGTTTCTACCAGCAAACGATGACTTTCAACGGCTTTTTCCTTCTGATTAAATAAGATTTTTTTCAGGCACGAAGCTCGACATTGTCAAAGAGGTCTAAATCTATGACAGTGTTACCTTCGCAAAATATAGCATGTATGGCTTTGAATCTTGATGTCAGTAAAATAAAATAACATATGTGTCAAATCATAATATTGCATGCTTAAGCCTAGCGACGATTGTTAGAAAAACCGCTAATGACTTTCCGGTACTCCTGGTATATATATTTAAAATGTTTAATCTTACAATTATTTATTAAAATATCTGTTATTTGGTACAATTAAATGTGTCTATTACTTATTACTATTTCAGTAGAACTTTTTTTAACGCTTCGCAAATATTTCATTAGTGTCCGAACTTCCGTGAGCAGTAATGTACATATACTATTATTACTACAGTCACTCTTTACTTTTTTGCTTTAAATGCAGCGGCTTTTCATCATGCTTTCGATAGATAATTACTATAAAAATTAGAAAGGAATATTCTTGTTTGAGTTCAAAAATTTAAAAGGAAGTTGAAATTGTAATTTTGCGTTTTATCAGAGTATGTATAAGAAAATTAAAAGTGTATATACGAGACATAATCAGAAAAAAATGTGAATCGGGCAACACCAATTTGGTTTGATGAGTGACCGATTCACATATATTCTTGCAACATATGCAAGAATGTGACATTTTTGTCCGGTTGTCAAAATATCATTTCATGTATACATAGTACTGTGTTAAAGTTTGCGAATCGATGTGAAAATGAAATCATGTAATATGATGAGATTCAGGCATCTTGACACATTTCTCGAACCCGATACATTCTATTTTGCTAACGTAGTTAGCTGTGAGAAAACTGTACTTGTTGAATACCGCATAATCTATCCACTATTCAAGAAGATCGTTTTAAATGATGTAAAGTAATACTGAAAAAATGCAATTATTGATATTCTAAATATACCTTTGACATCATTACGGGCGATAAATCATAATATTCTGATATATTGCTACGAACTGAAAACAAAACACAATCAGCAGTTTGAGTGTGTTTCAAAATGAACTTGCCAACAAAAATTGTTTGATTGCGGAGCGCTTCCAAAAAAAATGGTTGCATGTTTCATAGCCAAATCTGGTCATGATATTACAATACAATTAACTCAAGGAATCGTCATATAATAAATGCGGAATGGTATACAATTTGTTTGTCTAAAAATTGAAGAGTGGCGAAAAAACAACTCTAAATGTGCAAACATTCTTCTTGTTTCTTCATCATGTTCATCGTAATAAGGCTATACCCCATATAGCCAATATTTTTCCTGAACTGACAAAGCCGTCAATAATTTCAAGTCACATATTTTGAGTGTGCCAATTTCAGAAGAGAACAAATGTTTCAGTGATTGGTTTATCAAGAAGTGAATGGAATAAATGTTTCAATGATTGGTGAATAGAACGTAGTGGTGAATTTCAGAAAACGAAAATGCCATTTATTGGCGTATAAAATGTTTTCTTTATAACTATTCACGAAATGTTTTGTTGGACCCTGGTAACTTAAAATGCTACTGAGTGGAATCTTCTTACCGCAAAGGTACCCCTTGGCATGAGTCAGTAATCCCCTGTATCTGTCAAAATTTCTTTATAAATTAATAAATAATTTTATTGATTCTTCTGTGCTGTTGTCCCAGGTTGATTACCTCGTGCCTAGTTTTGACACTAGATCATCGGCAACCTTCTTAATAGCTACGGCAAGAACCAATGTTCTCTACAAGGCTTCATTGGTACATACACTACCGGTCATATTTATTTGCGCACCCTTACTTTTAGCCAAAATTATTAAACTATCAAATATGTACTGAAAATTTATTTATTGTACTAATACAATAGTGTAAAATAAACATAAAATAGTTACATTTTTCTTATATAAAAACTTTATCATTAATTATTATTAAATTTTGGTCTCATCAATGTGCCCACCTTTATTTTTGATAATTGCGGCACATAACCGCGGCATCCTTTCAATTAATTTTTGCAGTGTATCTTCTGTAATTTGTACCCAGGCTTCTTGAAGTTGTTCCCACACTACAGTGATGGATGGTAGAGCACGTTCACGAACCTTCCCGTCCAATTCTTCCCAAAGAAGCTCTATTGGGTTCAGATCAGGACTTTGAGGTGGCCATACCATTATAGAGATTTGCCCTTGCTGTTCTAGTTGACGCAAGTAATCGCCACACAATCTAGAAGTGTGTTTCGGATCGTTGTCCTGTTGAAATACAAAGTTTTCGCCAAGAATCCTTAGTCCTGGAGGAACAGCGTTATTTTCTAAAATTTCCTTGTAGCCTCCTTTTCTTAAGAGTCCCTCAATTTTGACGAGATCGCCTACAGATCTTCCACCAAAACACCCCCAAATCATTACTGAACCTCCTCCATGTTTTACGGTAGGCGCAATACATTCTGGCAGTACTTTTTCTCCTGCGAATCTTCTTACGAATATTTGCCTTTTACTACCGAAAAGTTCAAGCTTCAATTCGTCTGTCCACAACACATTATTATTCCACTGATCAATCGTCCAATTCTTATGTTCTTTAGCCCAATTTAGTCGTTTTATCTTGTTTTGCTTTCGTAGTAGTGGTTTTCGCAGAGCAATTCTTCCGTATAAACCTGCTTGCCTTAAGCTTCTCTGTACCGTGAACACACTAATTGGTTTAGCACGCGCTCTATTCATTTCAGCAGCAATTTCTGGTGCTGTTTTTCATCTATCGCGTCTACTTATCCGTATTAGATGCCGGTCATCTGCAGATGTCGACGCTTTGCGTCGTCCAGATCTCCTTTTGTTGAAAAATGTACCACTTTCTTCAAATTTTTTAACGTTATAATCAACGGTTCCGTACGATGATAAGCAATTATCATAGCACGCACTTCAACAGATAATTCCCTCGTCTTCGGCATTGCGTTAAAATATTCACAACAACTCTATTTCACTGTTTTCGCAACAAAAGATGAACGATGACTGACATAAAATTTATTTTCCTTTTTGAATAACACACACATCCTAATATTGTAATTAGTTAGTAGAATAACACAATATTGATATACCTTTCGGAAATGCAGGTAAAACCGTTAATACTGTAGGGATTAGCCTATATAATATTTATGGTATTTTTCCAATTTATGACACCTTTACCATATATCATAAACAATTTAAGATTTTCGTATAAATTCATATGGAATGACTTCCATTAATAATATTGTTGAATAATTATAATACAGATTTTTCGAAAGATCCGTATTTCAGGAAACACATAAAATTGGGGGGGAGGGCAAATAAATATGACCGGTAGTGTATGTCCAGAAATGCCAAAGCATTATACAAGGATCCCTTTCGCTAATTACGAATCTATTATTGTTAGTTCAGTTTTTTTTTTTGTTTGACTTGGATTACATTACTGTAAGTGTGTGTATATTTTTTTTGTTAATTGAATTCTTATTTTTATTTGTAATACATTAACTGAACCTATTTTTGTTTCAATTTTAATTTTATTGATGCATTATGTCCTGTAAATGGTCTATGTAACTGTTGGGCATTAAAGATTATTATTATTATTAAAATACTGGAAAAAATGAATTTCGAAGATTAGGCCACGCCAATATTTTCAAAAATCAGAATTAGATTAAAAATTACTAATTTTTGTTAGTTGTCTCTATATTAAATTTTAAAAAAAAATGGAGCATGTGGAAATATTTATTACAATTTCGTTAACAGATCGTATTTTTCAGTAATACTACAATATTTAGCTTGAAAACAAGCACTGTTATGTGATTATTTGAAATTCGAAAAATTAAAATGGCGTAATTCTATTTGAATTTAAGAATTTTTAAAGCGAAATTGAAATTGTAATATTGGGATTTATTGGAGTCTTTACAAGTAAGTTTGAAAGTTGCACGAAAGCGTATATAACTTGGAATTTATCGATCCAATAGACTAGAAGTAATCTTATATGAACGTGTTCCATCTTATGAATTTAATTTATGTGCAGTATTTTGCCCAGGCTTATTTAAATTTCTCAGTTTATTTAACGATAAGAACTTTATTATCACATACAATTACGCAACTATTGAACCAGTATTAAATATGTATTTTATATTTATATACATTGTAGCAAAATTAATGTGAAACTTGGAGCTCAATGTACATATACAGGTACATAGGTACACACGTATATACAGTACATATATGGTATGTACATATATCTTGTTTTCGTATATACAGGCATATTTGCGCTTCGTGTAATCGAATATTTTATTAAATTAACTGTATTTTAAAAATATGTACGTGGCGTAATCTCTCTAATTAATTCAATTAAATATCCATTAGTTTCGTACAACGTACATTATGCCTCTTTATTTATTTATACTTAAATGTTAATTAATTTCGCCCTCTTTAGAAAACTGATGAAATAATAAAATAAATATGCTGCTCCATCAATGTTTAAAAAAATATTATTTTAAACTAAAAGAGAATTTTAACATCGAATGTCACAAAAGTGTTCGTACAAATAACAAAAATAATGTCTAAAATTAAATAAAAATGTTTTATTGAGCGTCCACAGGCTTCTTAGAATTTTGAGAATGAATTTAACTAAAATTTCTGCAAAATTGGCAGATATAATTTGCTATTCTTCCAATAAATCTTTCTTCAATGATTCTTTGTTAGTTATATTGGAGTTTCTGAATTTTTTTCGAGATGTTTCCACCCATGTCGAATCGAATTTAAATCCAACAACCCAGACAGTGAATAAACATTGTAAAGCATGTAACATAACTATTTTGTTCATCGTTTATCACTAGAGCTTCATTGCTGGAATACGACATAATGTTATTGAATGTTATTTACTCCGAAGCAGAAAGAGAGCTTATGTTGCAGAAAAGAGTTTTTAAACTATTTTCAGGCTAAAATACGGAAATTCTTGTAGGGACGTTTTTAAACGCCACTACCAACTTTCCATAGTTATTACTAGAGCGGTAAATTTTTATCGGTGCGACAGGATAAGTAGGATCCGATGTAGTAAGTGCGTAAGTACGTATGTACCAACAAACATATTACTTAATCCCTTAAGGTTGCCATATAACCTCTTTCCACAATAATTTTCGTATTCTGTATACGTATTTCGACAACTAAGGTGTCACCATCAGTCGGTAATTAAACAGTGCTGCACCTGGACACCACCAAGATCCGCACGAAGCAAATTCCGTGCACGATTTGTACCGTCGAAGGTAAAAACGCACACTGCCGCAGTTTTCAGGTGCGACACTATTTAATTATCTGCTGATGATGACAACAACTTAGTTGTCCAAATGCGTATACAGAATATGAAAACTATTGTGGAAAGGGGGTTATATATCAAGCTTAAGTGATTAAGTTAATTAATCATGGGCTCCATCAAATTTACCCAAACATATTACCGAGTACGAATCTGGTGTGCAGACAAATGTAGCCACTCCACTCATTTTTTGGTATTTAAATATAAATCGGATTTTGTTCGTAATAACGTAAATCACGATTACTGTAAATGAATGAAGAATAATCTCTACCACTAGGTCACAAGAAAGCAATCTTTTAGGCACCTTTTGCAAGGGGTGCAAACTGTATGATAAACTACCTGCTCATTTAAATGATTATTGTATTTGTGTATTCAAGGCTAACGTTAAGTCATGATTAATGTCATGAAATTATTATTAGAGTCGTTGGTTGAGCTGTTTCCACCGTTTGTGGAAGTATTCCGATGTTTGTGTTTTCACAGTAGTCCTGATACGGACTGTTTCTTACCAAACTCATCACTATAGCTAGTAATTCGCCTGGCTTTGTATGTGTCTTTTCTAATAAGCCTACTCTATAGAACTACCCTGAAGACGACAGTAGAGTAATCGCCGAAACGTCGGAATACTTAAATGCCACAAACGATGGAAACAACCTGAACAACAACTCGAATTACAATTCATCGTCAAGAATTACACGTCACGAGCAAAAAATTAATTTAGATTTTTCGAAATAAAATTATTAATATATTATTATGGTTTAACAATTGTTTTCATATATAATTACATTCGTCGTTCTTTTTTTCTGACGTATTTCATGAATACGACGTAGTTTTTTCGGAATAAAGTACTTATTTACTTTATTTATTGATCTTGTCCTAATTTAATTTTAAACAATGGAATAAATGTATGGTTAAATATTTTACTTAATTTATTGCAATTTTATTCTACTAATCTTATCGTAAACTTATTTTTATAAAATAGGCACTCGCGTATATTTAAACAAAATTCGATATGTTTGCCAAATTAAGTAGTAAACAGTTATATTAATTCATATACAATCTCTGCCAAAAATTATGGAACATTAATAATTTTTATCTGTTCAGTTGTTAATAGAGCAGATTGTTTCATAATATACGCTATTTATTTAAACGAATTTAAATTAAAAAGGCTTTTGTTTTCTTAAAATTTGTATTATACATTTAATATTAGTATTATTTGATTATATTAGTACCAACAAGTAGGTACTAATATAAACCTTATTAACAGAATTTTTCGTTAGCGTTTTGCATGGCCACCTCTAATAATACTTTGTTTGTTGTTTTTAACATTATTGAGAATGTCGTATAGATGTTCTTGTAAACCAGTTTTTTAGATTTTTAAATGCTTTTTGTTTTTTCTTCAAAATAGCCCCAAACATGCTTTATGATGTTTAAACATATACTTTTGGGCGCACTATTTGTAGTCATCCGTCAGCTTCTTTTTGATTTAAAGTATTTTGTACCAGTTTGGAAGCATTCTTGAAATGTTAAATTATTATCTACTCAAGGATGTCGAGGAAGTTACTATGTGTTGTTCTAAAACGATATTATTTTACTGCGAAATGCCTTCAACTTTAACAGTCACCAGCTTCTCCTGAAGAGTTTTTAACATAAAATTACATACAGTGGAGATAAATATGCTTTATCATAAGCCGATGGTGCACGAAAACTTTGGTGATTGACTGTATAGAATTGAAGTCACCAACTTCTTCAAAATAGTTAAAAGAGTTGCAAGTAGGTACGACTCCAGAAAGTATTAACTAACATGTCTTCTTGTGTAGTCGAATCTGTTGGTACAGAATAATTGAAATGTATACTTGCTGATTTGCAAAACTTATCCCCAGTAATTATTTTCCCAGTTCCGGTAGTTTTTTACAAATATTAATATTTTCAGCTCATATTTTCTTCTGTCATGACTCGTTTTTCGATATTTCGAACAGCTACACATTGTCATAACGCATCAACTTAGAAAAGATTTTCTGCTTGCCCATTTTTTGATTTTATCCGTTATATTAGCAGTTAAATTGTGCACTTTAAATAATTTACCGAAACACTTGGACCAGAATACTTGCCTTGCAATTTAGGCTTGATCGAACTCAAAATAGTTCCTTTATTGGTGTTGTTTCATGAAATTACTGTTTTTAGAAGATCACACGTTCTCTATTTTTCTCAAATATTTTACCAATATCAAAACTAATGTTAAACCCTCGTAGGCTCACAATTAGTGTAAGAATACGGAAAATAGCGTCCGAAAGGAACCAACCTGAACTAAACCCAAACTAAGGTGTAACGTGTCGAAGGTTGCGTGACAGCAGAGAAGTGAATTAGTTAATGTTCATTAGCAGTCCCCTTATTTTTAGTGTTATTAGGTCAAGTGGGGCTATTTTCTAACAGACTGTTTTTTTCCCTTGGTACTCCTGGAAACAGTACGATAAAAATAAGAACAAAATAAAAAGAAACTAAAAAAGCTAAGAAACATCGCTCCATTTTCCTGTGACATATAAAGTACTAAATCAATTGATATATATTGATCGTGTTTCAAATTGTAATGAGTATCTAAGTAAACTAATACTACGGAAATACTTTCAAAGACTAATTTACAATTTCTTTGGTCGCAAATATTGGGTCTGGGAAAAAATTCGTGGCGTTTTTTCAGTAAAATTCAACTGGTCCCCGCATGGCGCGTGGACGAATTCATTTAAACCGAATATGCTCCATTATTATCGACAATGTTTCGCCATTTTTTTGGTAGATCCATGATCCCATCGGTGAAAAACTTCTGTGGTTTCTGGTCGAAAAACTGAATCAAGTAGTTTTCACAGGCTTCTTTTGAAACCAACTTAATTCCATTGAGAGAGTTCTGCAGAGATCGAAACAGATGATAGTCAGAGGGTGCTATATCCGGACTGTAAGGTGGGTGCATCAAAACTTCCCAACCAAACTCTCTCAATTTTTGACGGGTCATCAAAGAAGTGTGTGGTCGGGCGTTGTCATGATGGAAGACAACACCTTTCCTATTAATCAATTCGGGCCGTTTTCTTTCAATCGCCTGGCGTAATCTCTCTAGTTGTGCACAGTAGAGTTGAGAATCAATCGTCTGACCAGTTGGAAGTAGCTCGTAGTGGACGATTCCCCTCCAGTCCCACCATACACACAGCATCACTTTTTTTGGCGTCAATGTTGGCTTAGCGAACGCTTGTGACGGCTCACCATCCTTTATCCACGATCTTTTACGCTTCCGATTATCGTACGTAATCCATTTTTCATCTCCGGTTATTAAACGTTTCAGAAACGGCTCGATTTCATTCCGTTTCAGCAGCGCATCGCAGATGTTAATTCGGTCCATCATGTTTTTCACGGTCAACTCATGAGGAACCCATACGTCAAGCTTTTTTTGTAACCAGCTTTGTGTAAATGGTTCAAAACAGTTTTGTGGTCAATGCCTAGCTCCATGCCAATATCGACACTGCTGATATGCTTATCTTGTTGGACTTTTTCAAGAATTTCATCAGATTTTTCAGTGATTGGACGACCGGAGCGTGACTCATCTTTCACATTGAAATTTCCAGAACGAAAGCGAGCGAACCATTTCCGCGCAACAGATTTCGATAAAGTACCTTCACCGTACACAGCACAAATTTTATCACAAGCCTGCGCAGCGTTCTTCCCCTTATCATAATAATATTGCAGAATATAGCGAAATTTCTCATTATTCTTCTCCATTTTCAAGTGCGAATAACTTTCCAACCACTGCACCGATTACAATGTTTCTACGCTCAAACTAACGTTCGGAAGGTCATCTAAAAAACGAGCCGTCGGTGGTGTCGCTGTGACTTGTTGTTCTTTAGTTATCGGCAACCAATGCCATCTATCGGGAAAAACGCCACGAACTTTTTCCCAGACCCAATATTTTAATAGAAAATCATTTTAAAATTATCATACTGTATACTATCTCTAACGAATTTGTTTAAGTTGATAGTTGCTCACCTTACGAGAAACACTAAATATACATCGCAAAAATAGTGCTAATGCTAAATGGAATATTCCCCTTTCGAAATATTAATTATGAAAATTGGCCTGTACTAAGTAATATCGTTACAGACAACCCCTGTATAACACGGTTTCACTTTAACACGGTTCAAGATTTGGGGAAAATCCTCATACAACCCGTTAAACTGAAGCAATTGCACTCTAACATTGTTTGGGAATTAGATAAATCGCCGTACACGCCTTTTAACTTTTTAAGAGTCAAACTCGAAATTAGAGAAATCCCCGTACAAAACGGGATGAAATAAGAGGTTTTATGTGGACAAGGTATCTCATTCGAAATTTTTCATTAGAACGTATGTGAACATCGCAACAGATTTATACAGAATTTCGAAATTTATTATTATTATATATTTGAAATCATTTTTATTTGTGGACCATTAAGTACTTTTTAAAACATTGGTTTTCTTATAACTACGTTATACATATTAAAAATTTTCAGCCTTTTTGAAAAATGGCAATTATATTTTTCATTTTTGTGAAGTAATTTGTAGTCCTGAACTATGTCTGGTGAAAATAAAAAATATCTTTTAAAAGACATTTCATTTCCATAGAAAATAAATTGCAAATTTTTGATAATCTCGTAAAGAGAGAAAAAGTACTATACGCAGCAAAAACCTTAGATTTAAATGAAGCAACAATCCGGATTATATAAAAAAAACTAACCTAAAATTAAAGCTTCTGTTGCTGCTGTTTGCTTTATTCCCGCATATTCCAGAACACCAATATTTGACAAGACGGAAAAAGCTCGTAATATCTAGATTGATAAATTAAAAAACCAGAATCCACTCAACATAAATATTATTAAACCTAAAGCTTTAAAAATCCTAAGCTACTTTAGGGAAAATGGCGCATCTGCTATTAATCCTGTTGCTAACAAAGGATGATTTAACCGGTTTAGAAAACGTTTTTCATTACAAAAGCTTTAAAATACTGAAATACGTTAACTGATCAAGAAGCTGACAAAACTTATCCAAAGGAAGTACAAGAACTTGTTGAACAGTGCAAAAAAACGCATCAGCTTTTTAATGCTGACAAGACCGATCATTGATGGAAATAAATGCACAGAGGAACATTTATTTTAAAAAAATGAAAAAGTTACACCAGCCTTTAAGTTATAAAAACCTATGCTGGTTTGTAAATCTCTCAATCCTCGTGCAATGAAAAATCTAAATTAGAGTAATTTACCAATATATTGGACAGCAATAACAACGTGGTTTTTAAGCTGTTTTATACTAAGTGTGGAAAACACTTAAAGCAGAAAATCTAGATTTTTAAGTTCTACTTCAATTGGATAATGTACCCAGCCACCCTAAAGATTTAAACCATCCCAATATTCAATTAATTCTTTCACCATCAAATACACTTCTTACTTCTCTCTCTTCGATCAGGGAATTATAGTTACATTTAGAATAATTATATCAGGAAATCGTTACAATGTGTTTTGAATGAGGTCGGCGACGAATCTACAGAAGCCATGGAGGCATAGAAACTGTTTACAATTTTGGACTATATTAATCTCATAAATTCATTTATAAAAGAAATAAAACTTAGGACATTTCTAACTGTTTTTGACAAATATATTAACCGTTACTAATCGAGTTGACAGAAAACAGAATGGGTACAACAGTAGTTCTTGCTAAGTCTCTACGGGCGAAGCTATAAGCGATATAACTGTGGAAGATATCCAAGAATTTCTGGTGGGAAAAAGTCGAACAGTTGGAATTATATTTCCCAAGTGAAGTTCCTTGCATTGAAGGAAGCATAAAATACACTATATAGAGAAATTTATAAAGATCTCTCAGCCAAAAGCAATGGATAATATGAATATAATAATGGATTTTTTACAAAAAGTAGAGCATAGAAGTCAAAATAATGCTAAAGAGAGTTCAGAGGATGAGGATATCTTATCAAAAAGAAAACATAAAGATCGGGATCGTGGAATTAAGTGGTGATTACATAGAGACGTACACAAATGAAAATACAATGAGTACAATGACGGTGGGCGCGTTATTCAAGCAATGTACTGTATGCGAATATATACGAAAATGCAAACATTGTATGAACTTGCATTCTCATACCTACGCTCCTGAAAAGCAAATCTGCAGTATTTCTTATCTTTTGAACTCGTGTTCATATTTACATTTCCTCGTCCGACTAGAACTACAACAAACCATATAAATAGTAATATTATTTGAAGATTAATACTGAACTGCACATATTACGGTCAACTGCATTGTCTAGTGTTACGTTTTTTTTACTTATTCGATAATAGTTCTGTTGCCAACAAGTGAAAGGAGGCCTAAATGCAATTTTGTACATATTATAAAAGTTTTATGTAAGTTATGTACCGCCTCCTTTCATAAATTTCTGGAATGTATTTATCCTAGTTACGAAAATATGTTTTCTTAATTTTTGGAAACTAACTCCTTTTTAATACTAATTCTTTGTATCCTATAATACGGATTTGCATAAAACTTAATTTTTTAGTGGTACACGGGGATTAATTGTATGTGTATTTAACTGAATTTCTCTACTTAATGAACAATTGAAGACTGTATTTCATTTCCGCATTCAGTTTTTTCTTTTCTCTATTGATATTTTATTTTTAAACTTATGTACATATATCATCTGAAACTTAAATAATATTAAAATACTTACCTGCAATTAAAATATATTTGTTTTATATATAGGGTAGTTTTGAATTTAAAATTTATCGCCTGTATATCTTAAAGATATTTTAACTAATGTACAAATACATAAATACCTGCAATAAACGGAAACAAATATTGATACAGTGTTACTGAATTGGATACGATGTGGACCAAAATAATTTAATACGGACATACGAATAAGGAATGTAGTAGTGCAGGCATATAGTTAGTCGACAATACTAAACTGTGCGGATAGAAACGAACCAGTCTACCGGCTTTACTCTCTCTATCTCTCTTGGCCTGTTTGTGTATGTGTACATTCCCCTTTCGATCTTACTTCACTTGATGTATAGCCAACTGATCGATAGAAAAAACACATTTTACTTAATCTTCCTATAATATTTTGTAACACATTCACTTAAAAGTGCTTCAGTTTCCGCTAAAATATATTTTTATTAAAATTGTTTTTTATCGCAAGATAATATTGGAAATATTATTTTGTTTCTAATACGCGCAAATTCAGAAATTTAATAAATTTACATTATTTCAAAGAGTATTTTCATAGTTCTGTTGATTAAAGGTATATTCATCTACAGACACATCAAAACAATCATGTAAATTGACAACATACTAATTGCTAGTGTAACTTCAATTTTAAGGAAATTCCATACTTTAATGTAGATTCCCAGACAAAATATACAGTTGCAAATATTAAATTATGTAATAAGAGTGATTCTAAGTTATATTACCTATAAATTCTTTATTATAGCTTCTATTTAAATATTATATAACCCAAGAAAGTAATATGCTTACAATATATGTTTATTTAATTTAATCATATTTAACTACACAATAGTATATTAAAGAATGAGTGTTGTAAGACTTTACACAAGGCCCGTTTAGGACTCGACGAGCGAAGCAAGGGGAGTGTGCAATAATTGTCATTTGACTAAAGCCACGCATCATAACATACAAAGGGTATTAGGAACGTTTTGCAATATGACGCAACAATGAATCGTAGGAAGCTACTTGTTGCTGCATGTTGAGACATGTTCATACGTGAATAATAGCCGCCGCGTCATGTCGATGGGATCAGTTATTATAATTTCGTGCGTGGTTTAAACATAGACCAGTGGTTCGAAGAAATGATTCTTGCACTAGGTGATGTTTATCCACATCGCACAACGATATTCAGGTGGTATAGAGAATTTCAAAGGGAAAATTTAACTGTGGAGGATGCTGAGAGGCCGGGAAGGACACGAACGTCAGTTACGGATGAAAACGTTACTACTGTGAGCAAAATGCTTGACGAGGACAGGCGAGTGACCTACCAATAGATAGAGGGTACTTCAGACCTAAATGCACCAGCAATTCGTTCGATTCTGCATGATCATTTGCACGTGAAGAAACTTTGTTCTTTCTGCGTTCCGCATCGACTGACTGAAGAGCAGATGACACGACGTGTGACTTGGAGGGAGATGCTAAAAAAGTTTAATAAGGGACAATCTCGGAAGGTGAACAACATCGTGACAGGTGACGAGACTTGGCTGTACTATTACGATGTGCCGACCAAAGCTCAAAACAAAGTTTGGGTCTTTGATGATGAGGACACACCCGTAGTTGTCAGATAATCCCGATCGGTAAAGAAGAAAATGAAGAGAGAGGAAATTTTTTTTGAAAAAATTAAATAAACAAAGCTGTATTGCAAAACTTTCCTAATACCCTTTGTATTAACAGTAGCATGTGTTGAAATATATATAGTACCTATCGGCGTGTACATATAACATTTAACAGACATATACACTCCGCGCAACATGAATAGGACCACCCGACTTGTTGCAAGCTTTCGGTGGTTTGAAAAACAATTCATTTACTAAAAATACAATGCAAGTTTGTAATGGTATGATATGGCAAATAATACGCATTATTGCGCAATAGTGCCTAACGTTATGCATTGGGTGACGTAAGTACCACATACATATAAAATGCACCGCGCCGGTTGGATACGACCAGTATTTAATAGTAAGCTACCGGATGAGTGTCGAGTTACAACGTGTATCCGGATAAAAAAACATCTGTAATTAAGGGTATTGTGCAACGATGGGCAGAGGACAGAAG